>CM076582.1:632459923-633059923 GCA_034641835.2 Pinus albicaulis | reverse complement strand
TATTATATTTTCTCCGAGAATGAAAAAAACCATCAAAAAAACCATTCAAACTAAACAAAAACATGAGGGATTTCGATTAAAATGTTGTATAAAGAAAGACGAAAAATAGGCCTAACACTTTATCCTTCACATTGTGCCCTCCTACCTCCTTCTAACTTAGGATTTCCCAGTTAAGTGCATGGTGCATCAATAAGCATAATTGAGCCCCATTCAACCTTCAGATTGTGCCCTGCACCCTCCCTTGAGCTTGTTCTTCATAGTTGAGTCCAAATTTCATCCTCAAGCCTCAAGCACTTAGCCCTTTTCCCTTGATAGTGCGCCTCGTGCGCATAAATATTTCTCCTCTCTTCCCAAGAACACTGATGAAGCATAATCAAAATATTTGCATGAAACATGTTAGAATAGGAGGTTTTCAAACTAATTTTTTCTTTCCAAGAGAGATATTAGTTGGAGGTGTTCCATAATAGCATGGAAAGGATGCATGAGGATTTATGTCAAAGGGAGAAACTTGAGGAAGTATTCAAGCATGAATAACACATAATGACAAACTATGAAGAACATTAAAATCTTGATGATCAAAGTAGCTAATAAAGACTCCATATGATTTTACACCCTTTGGAGGCTAAATGAAAAAATACCATGAAAGTTGCATGCAAGATTGAACATACAAGTGGTAGAATTTTCACCTATCAAGAAAGTCCATGTAATTAGTCACTATGAGTCGAAGTCAACAATGTTAGTTAATTTTCATGTCATCAACTCATGATGATTTGGAAATGATGATGTAACTATCTAATTATTTTAAGCACAAAACGTGGAATTCCAAGAGTCATATATGGAAAAAAGAGGCGTATGAAGAAGTATGATAGACACATGTATTTCCAAAATTCATGAAGAAGTTCTAAAGTAATTTAGAAATCCAAAGGTCGCAAGAAGCTTAAAATTCATATGAGAAAATCAAGACTTATGAGGATATGAAAGGTCATGCCTCTTGTTATAAAATAAGTCTCATTACTCAAGCAAAATTATTTTCACCTTGGCTTCTCCCATAAGGAATTAGAGAGATGGAGATGTTTCTTTTCGAGGCTAAAGGAAATGACAACATAAAATTTTCATGCAAGATTGAAGAGACAAGTGGCAACATTATCACCTCTCAAGAAATTACATGTCATCAGTCACTATGAGTCCAAGTCATCAATGTTAGTGACTTGTCATGTTGTTAAGTCATGATGATGTAACTATTTAAGTATTTTAAAGACAAAATGTGCAAGTCCAAGAGTCATGTATGGAAAAAAGAGCCATATGAAGAAGTCTGAAAGACACATGTAATTCCAAAAGTCATGAAGAATTTCAAAAGTCATTTAGAAGTCCAAGAATTGTATAGAAGTCCAAAGGCCATAAGAAGTTTAAAATTCATATCAGAAACTCAAGATCCATGAGGATATGAAAGGTCAAGCCTATAGTTATAAAATAAACCTCATTACTCAAGAAAAATTCTTTTCACCTTTGCTTCTCCCACATGGTCCTTGAGAGATAGATATAGTTATTTTGGATAGAAAGTAGTGGCTCTAGTGCTCTACTGTTGGACCTAGTGGTGTTCATTGCACTCATGTATTTTGAAACTTCTTCTTATTACTTGAAGCCAATTTTCCAACACATTTTCATGCATAGATCATAGATGTTTTGATACTACTCTTTAATTTTTTGCGGTTTATGTCGGCTTATGTATGTACTAAATAAATTGAACTATTTAGGTTGCTTAGGTTCCAAACTTTTTGTAAACATATTGCGATTTTTATAATGATCGTGGCATCTATGTGAACTATTTCGCTTGATGACTAACAATTCTTCCTTGTTTATTTGTGTGTGTCTTTACTGGATTAGTGCTCTTACTTTTCTTTTAGAGACTCACTATTGTCCCCTACAATGAAAGAAACTTGACACATTTACAATTGAACATTTCACAAGTCATAATTTCTTTCTCATTGAGAAGTGCATGCACGCTACTCTCTCATGTTAATCACTCAATCCAAGCCAAATATTTAATTTAATGGAAATTGAGCCATAATTATGGATGAGACTCCTATAGCAAATGATGCGAGGTCTAATTGGGACTTCATATCAAGGAGATCCCCTATATGTTGGTGGGATCTAGCAACGTAAACACAATGATAGGTAAAGAAGGTTGCTATTATAAAGGAGTATCAACATGACTTGATCAAATGTAAAATTATTTGAGTTGAATGACTCAAATCACTAAAATGAAAATGAAGAAGGAATTATTTCTTGGTGAAAGAAATATGGTGACTGAAATATTTGAAATTGATTAAGAAAGAGTGAGATAAGTTAATATATTCTCAAGTCATAGGTAAAGTAATGTTTAAAAGTTTAGAAAATTATTGGAAAACATGAAATAGATTTTTTGTCCAGAAAATTAAGTTATCAAAAAGAAATAATGTAATTAAAATTTCATTGTAGTCAATATTAATATGTAAAAGGAAGTATTCAGGTGTTTAATAAAACAATTATCAATAATTTACATATTTTAATTTTTTGAGTCCTCTTTCGAATAAAAACAATATTCATTCATAAAATAATTTTGAAAAGGATTGATTCTTCACTGGTTAAGCTTTGATTTGTGAGTTTAAATTTCTCTCTACATCAACTTATCATCTATAGAAAATTGTATTGGTTAACTACATCTACCAATTCCCAATGGATACTCTCCTTCACGAGGTAACTCTAAGATTCAATGGGGTTATACAAAAGGTAAAATACTAGAAATGAAGAAGAGTGTGTAGAAATCAAGTTTACAAGGAAACCCCACTTCAAGAACACCATTTAACATACCAAACTCAACAATGAATCATCAATATAAAAAAATTTATTATGAAAACCATAAAACATTACAAAGTAATAAGTGTGTGAGCTCTATATATTAAGTATTCATGAATATGAATTTTTTCTCGAGCCACTTGTCCATTTAATATAAAAGATAAAATTTTAATTACTAATTACCTATTATTCACTCACCCATATGTCACTCACATACACAAGTGCATAATTAAATCTCTTTTAAAAATACAAAATAATTATTATTCTTCACCTTACAAATATTCTACCTATTTTTACCTTTATATCTTCCCTTGATATCCTATTCTTTTCCTATTTGTGTGGGTCCACCTAGTCATTATTTTATTTCAATTAAATCCTGTCACAATTGTGTTTATATTTGTCCACTATCCATTTCAATTAATATCTTTTTTTTATTTCATTTTGCTAGTTTGAGTGGATGCACATGTAGTTACAAATTTATTTTAATTAAATCATGTCATTATTATTTTGTCATTCTACTTATATTTTCCCATTATACATTTAAATATGAATTCCGGTGGGCTAGTCATAAAGTTTTAGATTAATTAAAAATACTTTTCTTCTATTTCATGAACATTTCTAAATGCATTGATTTTTTTAATATCGTTTAAATAAAATAAAATATTTTTTCTTTTTATGACTTTGCAATAACCCATATTCACAATAAATCACTTAGACATTTATTTAACATTAGGCATTTTAATTAAATGAATATGCTAGTAAAATATTTTTTGCATGTATGTATAATAACTATGAGTAACACTAGGGCGTTATTCTTCTTCATTTCGTTCAAGAATTATCTTATAGTAAGTACTAAGGGTGTCTTGTTGATACATAACCTTAAAGAATTTTTTTTTGGGTGGGGGAATGCATAACGGTTGAGAACACTTTAATTGAACGTGTTCTTATATTTCAGAGAAACTATCGGTCATTGAGGAATAAGAACAAAACCTTATTATGTATCCTTTAGCTAAAACTTTGGAGTCGTTGAATTTGTTCCCCATCCTCGAGGAAACATATAACCGTTGGGTAAAAGCATCATAAATTTATCAACTCAAAAAAATAGGTTTGCTAGTAGGTGGAAGTAAAGACATAATTCTTTCTCTCATAGTGATACTATTTACATCTTCCATATAATCAGATTACCCATGTGTGGACTAATTTGTAATTGTATTCTTCACGGCTACATCACATAGCAAAATAAATACATCAAATAGTCTCATAATTATAAATTATGAACATATCATCGATCACATGACATATCATAATGTCCTTAATCAATTTATAGTCCATATGATATTGGAAGAATCTTACATCAATATGAAGCCATTTCTTTCTTGTCACACTTGGAAAACCATCAATGGCCTTTATAAATTAATGCATCTCTCTCTCTCTCTCGCTCTCTCTCTCTCTCTCTTACACACACACACATTATCTCTCGATTATTAATATATAAACATTAAAATAAACCTCATTAAAAAAATAATCCAAAGTAGTCAAAACATTTTGAATGTCATAATCACAATGTATTCCAATAAATTTTGTCATTTGTAATAAAAAGTATCTTAAGAAATATAATCCAATAAATCAAATTGTACAAAAAAAAGAAGGAACTATACACACCTCCTCCTTAGGAATCTTAGTCACAAACATCTAAAAAAACTAAGGAAATTACTAGTGTGGTATGACCTCAATGGTGAGATATGATGTACATGGTGTGTACCTCAGCTAGCTTATGATGAAATTTCAAGTATTTGGTTCATGAAATTTGATATTAGATCATACATTCATAGGGTTTTTCTACTTCAAATAAGAAATTTTGAAAACTTCATTTCCTTTCTTTCTATGGTGTTTTAGACAATAAAATTTTAAGGATAAAGAAGAAACATATCGAGAAGACCATGGCAAAATATTTGGGTCTTGGGGATGAACCCTAGTATTGCACAAATGATGTTTCAACTCCCAAGGCTTCTCAACTTAAATTATCAACCCGTAGTTCATACAAACTTAGAGGTGATAGTAATATATGCAGAAAAGTTTAACTTCAACTCATGTCACCCTTGGTCATTAGATCAAATAAAGGTATTTATTGACCACTCCAATTAACTTAAAAAGAGAATTTATTATGAAAGAATATCATGATAGAAAGGAAATGACATGATTGTAACCACAAAAATGAAAATGACATTCATTAAAAGTAAATGCTAATTATAGTTGCAAGAAAGAGATAGAATAGTCTAGTTGCAGCAGCAAACCATGCTACTCTACTTGCACAATAATTAAATAAATAGTCTACTTGCATGAATCATTTATCTAATTGAAACTTGCTTGAAAATGATGAATTATATATTCAACAAAACTATGGAAAGAGAAATGTTGAGTCTAATTCTACTTGTTGTCTTGTGTTTGCAATGAGGAAAGTATGGGGTTGAAGTGGTCTTAGAATATTCCTTAATCATGAAATCAAAGCACGGGGGGGATTATTCAACTTGAAAATGCAGGAGTCAAAGTATGTAGAAAATATGGTCGGATTTAATTAGTGCTACAAGACAGCTACATGAAGTGTTAAAGGAGGCCTTTCTTTTCTATAGGATGGGGTCCGAGAGCTTTCTGAGAGAAATCATGGTATCTTGAAGGTGAAGGAAGGTGGATGAGGGTGAATGAAGGTTATGGGAGCACCATTTCCAAGCTTAGTACCCCTAAAAGTCCTATCTTACACCAAATTTCATTCCCATGGTGTCCTTCATTTACCCTGGAAGAGTGATCTTCGTGGTAAAGTTTGAAGCGATATGAAGTGTCCAGGAGAGAGATGGAATGGTATAAGTGGATTTGGAAGAGTGTTCCCACCACTGTAAGTCAACAAATATCCCTGAATACTAATCAAGTAGATGCATCCAATGATATATATTACAAAAAAATAAATTAAAATGGAAATTTATATGAGTTTAATTTTGTTAAGATCTACTCTACCCTACAACACATCTCTAATTTCCAAATAAATGCTACTAAATTGTAAGTTGTAGAAAATAAACATGCAGAATAATTACAATACAACACTTAACAGTTTCTTGAAATCCTAAACACATGTTTTTGGGTTGTTGTTGTAGATCTTCCAACCACACTTCCCACAAGAGAGGTGGTGGGTAAACCTACAAGTACAAATTTTGTGATGTAATAACTACTTAAACAAGGAAAGAATACATGAAAGGGGTTAAAGACTCTAGGTTGAACCCAAAACCAATGGTTTCATCCCTCCAAAATGAACTCAAATGTAGGACAACAATAAAATTCTCATTGAGAGAAAATAAGGGTGACATAAATCATATGAAAGATGAAAATTTCAATATCAAGCACTACGATCTCAGTAGCTACTCCTATCTCCGACAAAAAAATTGAATCCTAATGAGCATATAGTGGCTTGTTTATTTATCCAAAAAGTAGCTGAGGGGCATGTCACTTGAAAGGAGGATTGCCTCCCTCCAAAATTTTGAAATTGGTGGATCTGGTTCCCTTGAATCTTCACATGCACTTGAGTTCCTGGGTTGATAGTGAATTCGATTTATTGGTGAATAATATTTGATCTAAAGCCAATTTGGAGAGTAAATGTTCTGGAAAAGTCCCCTAGATTGTCTCTAGATGTCTCCAACAAGTTCGCTAGATTACCTCTAGATGTATCCAACAAGTCCCCTACGTCGTAAATATATCCAAAATGCTTATTTTGTCTAAATATTAATCACATTAGGCCATGAAATATGACAATCACCATTTGGTCTTCCTACTGAGCATATTATGGCTAAAAAATGCAAATTAATGTGAGAAAGGAGAGTTTAAAGGGATGGAGGATAGCACAATGGGCCTCAAAATATACCTATTGATGGGACCTATTGTACCTTAAGAAACAATTCCTTGGCTATGAAAAGGAATCCGTGCTTAAGACATTCATATAATTATGTCACAGAAATATTGATCCTTATTTAATCACCTCCAGATTTTAATCATTAAACCTTAAAAATAAAATGCTATAAATGTCCCACAATGTTATTATCTGCTGATATAGAATGAAATGATTATAAGAAGAATGAAAGGAAAAAGCCCAAAATGATATGTTGTTGTAGAGAATCTATCATCTCAAACTTTAGAAGAATTATAAGAAAAGAACAATTAAAATGAAGGAGCGCCTATTAAGGGTTTTAACTCTTATTTACACACGTAAAAAGAGACCTGTTGCTTCAATACTTCATTTTATTCAAAGAGAGGAAATACATTATGTAAGCTAGAAGACACATCAATATCAACGAATGCTAGAAGCTTTCTTTTCATTCATTAATCACTTGAAATCTCAATACAAAGATCACTGTCTAGAGGTCCCAACAACTGGAACCCCTACTCCTCTTCTTATCTCTACTTTTATATCTGCTATCTAATCTAAATAACTATTATGATCAGTTTTAAAATTGATTCTTGGAAATTTTGGAATTAATCAAAATTACAAAATGCTTGTTTTAATATTATATATATAATATATAATATAAAACCAAAAATAGGATTGGAAGTTAAAATAACTAATGGTGTATTTTGGGTCCCACCGTTACACCCTTTTGACAAAAGTACCCATGGTTTTGAAAACCAAAAATTGCTTATGGAAGAACTTATAGCATTTTCTTGAGAAAATATTGAGTGATTTCGTAATGCATCATAACCGTAGATTTTGTAAATAATGGTTTAAACCAAACCATTTTGCGGGGGCACTATCTCTCATAAGTTCTGTTTAGTTTGTGATGCCACAAGACCATTGGATCTGAGTCGGATGATCCAAGTCGTTGATTCAAATTTAATATTATATGTGTTTGCTTCCCTACGCAATTGTGAGCCACAAAACAAATCCAGAACCATTTTTGAGCCATCTCCTCTTAAATTTGCTGCTTCTTCTAAAACGCTGGTAAATTTTCTCTGCCTGATCTTAAAGAAAGAGGTTTTAGAAATCTGTTGTGAATATGAACATCATAGGCTGATATATTTGATGCTGGATGTTGCTAACACTCCTGCGCAATTTCTAGTACCTGATTTGCAATTTTATGTTGCAATAAACAATTGTTGATAGGAAGGATCTTATCAAAGAAACCTGGCACATGTAGCCCCAAAGCAGATTTATTTGTAAATAGACTATATTGTCCTTGTACAACATCTCTAGGTCTCCAACTCCTTGTTCTGAATGAGAACTCCATCCTGTTCCTGCAATGTTTGACCAAACCTTAAAACAATCAAGGAGAAAACCAAGATAAATTCGATGAGCAATTATATATTCCACTAGATTTTTTCTGAAAGTGATTTGGACTCATCTAGTGTAAGATGGGATCGAAATTTACAGTAGTATTCGAATTTGAAATTCATTTTATGAATCCACAATCTTTTCTGTGGACAAATTGTCAAACACAGATCGAATTTCTGTAGAATAAGTCAAATCCAATTTTAAAAGACGTTTATGGGAAAATAGACATATGAAGAATTATTGAAATCTCTTAAAAATATATGGATTTCTAGGTAATTTCCTCGCGGAATTCAATTGGGTTTGGCCAACACCACTGTGTATACACTCAGAAAAAGCAGCAAACCAACATGCTAGGAAATGCATTTGGGTAGAGATGACAAATTCTAGCCATAAGTAATGCCCAATTAACACCCATAGGAAACCTGCTACATTGAATAGACATCACGTCGTTTTGCCCAAAACTTCATGCACTTAATTGTAGTTCAAAAATTCTGAATATCTGGTAAGACCCAAATGTACAAATCTTAGCATTAGCTTCCTGGGCAACCTGCTCATTAAAGCCCCCGCTTCTACTATTCTGAGATTTTATAAGAAATCTTAAAACTCGGATTATTTGGCAATGATTGTTTTAATACCCAATTCATTACTCAAAAATAATTATTTGGGTTTCCCAAAAATGCCAACACCTGATTCAAATCACGAATGAATACTCCAAATATCTACCTTGCAATGTAATTAAGTCATCCAATAGAGGTGAATCATTGAGCAACATATGTTGAGCTTGCGATTATTTTTATTTGAACATGTTGCAATTCTTTTTAAATATTAATAATTTTTTCCTTAGCAACCTTGAATTGCTGAGACCCTCTCTTGACTTTTAGCTGAGTCGAATTAGGCTACAACAGGACCCATCATGACCCCACTATTAAAGGTTTTTCTCACCCTCTGAGCAACTTAGTCTCTGATGTGAAGTTCATTCATGGCCCTAGTGGCCTCTTTGACATCCCAATGCATTTCAAATGGTGTTCCTTCTTGTGGATGGAACCATGCATTTGATTATATATATGTCCCCTCCTTTTGTCGTTTTGCTTGGTCTCTTCTTTCCTGTAGGCTCAATATTAACGGAGGAATGAATTCTAGCATTATCCAGTTGATATTGAATATTTCATGATTTTTTTGTATAGTGGGGTTATCTCCAAGTAAATTATTAGTATTGCTCAAGAGTGATACTCTCTGATTTAAAAATTATAAGGGGAGCATGCCATATTTTGGGGGAAACTATCATCATCAAATAATTTCCCTGACATGAATTATCAGTCTGAGGGTTTCATAGACTTACGAAGCACATGCACTAGAAATGTAGGATTGAAGTTAAACTAGCCTAGTCTAATGGTTTTGTCTCTAATTCAAGATGCAGTAAATGATGGAATAGGCTCCTAACTTAGGAGAACCTGGTCGTCCTTCCCCAGATTACTATCCTCAAGAATAGAGACTAAAGAGCAGTAGTTTGTGATGTGTAGAAAGCAAGAGAAGAGGCTCCTAAATTAGGAGAACCTGATCGTACTTCCTCAACCATTCTACTCCAACAGCATTACCACTAGATCATATCAAAAACTAGAAATGTGCAATTGTATAAGAGAAAACAAACTTGTGAAGAATAACCCTATGTCAACATATATTAATTATGAATAAAAACAATGAAAGATTACAAAACCAAAACTTATTCTAGACTCTAATTCTCCCTATCAATTTTCCTCTATTTCTATATATTCCATTTATATCCATCTATTCCATTACATATTTATTCCATATCAAAATGAATAGAGAGCACTCTCTTTTATACATAAGTGCTTTGAAAACAATATAACAAACTCATAATTACAAATCCACTTTTCTCTCAACCAATTTCCCTATAATTACAAAACATGATCCCTTAAAATCCTCATTCATCTCTCACAAATCTTGGATGAGATATGTTCTCCAAATATCCATGATCTTCTACTTGGAATCTCCATGATATTATCCTTTAAATATCCATGATCTTCTCCTTGGAATAAGCTTTGAACAATTATCCTTTTAATTCTTGAAATTGTGGAGGAAATAATCAAGAATATTTTTGAATAATCCTTCCAAATAATCCTACACATTACAAATCTCATCCATGTTTCAGATATTAATGAAATATGTTAATTTTCCAATAATTAATCATAAATTATATTATAATATTAAAAATAAATAAATTGGGGAACAATGAGGTGAACACATGGAAATGGTACGATGAATGGTTAAATGAGGTGATGGAACGTGAGGAATGGTGAGGATAAACATGATAAAAATGTGACAATTACGAGACCCAACATACCCCCCAATTCAACTTGTTTCATGTCCTCAAGAAAACTTGCATGGATTAAAGCCTTTTGGCTTTGCATGATTATTTTTTCTAACAATGTATCATTCTAGGATGTGAACTACATGTACTGAAACTGATATTTTCTATGGTTGGTTCCTGTGTTAACAACCATGAATATAACAAATGTTGGTTCTTGTGTTAACAACATTTATTTCTTTTTTTTTATAATACATGTAGTGGAAATGATAAGTCATTAATATGCATAAGAAAAACTTTTCTCATATTTTTGAATCATGCTAAAATAGTATTGGAGTCAACTGCAAAAAAGTATAGTTTGGAAGAGTCATGTTGGTTGTCAATATATCAGGTGATGAATGGAATTAAATGGTTATGAATATCCCCCCCTACCCCCAAACTGAAGATGTGCTATGTTTTTGAAAAGGACAAAGATAATGCAATATGGTGAGGGAATTTTCCAGGTTCATTTATTTTCAACATGTAAGAAATTTTTTGATTAAAAATTAGAAAATAAAATACGTTCACTTACCCAAACAATTGATGAACTATGCAACATAAATGTAATGTTCCTAATTTTTCTTGAATAAATTGGAACATTAATTTTTGTCTAAATTCATTTAGGAGATGAATAATTGGGTAAGGAGGCCCAATGACAATAAAAACATAAATAAAATCCCTTTAGTATGAAAAGGGATCAGCCATGGAACTAGGTTTCACACCCCCATGTGTGAAAAGAGACATTTGCAAAGACGTTTGACCAAGTCAACCAGCGCAGGGTATGAGGTGGAAAGCACTACATGGGACAGCACAGAGATAGAGGAGGGAATATTCCTTTATGGAGGAAACCCTAATGGATGGTCCCATGGAGAGAGGGACTTCACTTGCTATATATGGAGAGGAGGAGAGACATTGTTATTCATGCATATGTTTATGATTTCATGTCTATTCAGACATTATGCATTCTTTGTTGTTTAGCAAGAATTACCGGGAAACTCCTGTTTAGGATTTCCTCACCTTCTTGAGAGGAATCTTGAAGGTTGGTTCTTAATTCTCCACATTACTTGGCTCAAGTCCAAAGCATCCTCCTCCAAGACAACGTTATTGCTGCAGAAGCATAATACTGTGTTGTAGGGTGTTGCAGTGGAGACTCCACAACACCTCTTCCATTGCTTGTTTTTCAAAGGGAGAGTCTTTCTTGCCTTTGGAGGATCATTTTGGAAGCCTTGGAGCTTATTTTCAGATCTTGGCATCAGGCCAACTCATATCCTTTCCCCTACAACGTAGTTTTCTCCAGTAACTGCATTATTTTCATAGTGCATTTGCCGCAGGGTTTTGCAGATTGATTGGAGGGTGAGATCTCAAGTGTAAGGATCAACCTTCCACTTTGGAGATCCATTGGAGAAGTTTTACTTCATATATTTCATATCATTCAGCCTTCTCTATGTATTTCTAGTTTCTGAGTTGCAGCTGCTGCCCAACAACTCTGGCATTTTTTCCAATTTGTATATTTCAGCCAATCCGTTGGAGGATTGATGTATTATTGTTTCTAAGGGTTAGAGCTTTGCTCCCTTATTGTATTTGAGCCATATATTGTCATATTTATGTATTGAAATAATTTTGCAGAAATATTCTATCATAGACTTCGTCCTCATAGCTTGGGTTTATGTAGAAATATCAGTGTTCTCTATTTTCATGTACTTGTCTTGTTGAGGCTTGCATTGCCTTTCTTGAGAGGTTGTTTCCTCAAGAAATTGTACTGTTTTACTGCTATAACATTGTTTTTGGCTATATGTATATCTTCTTGCCTCACAACTATTAAAATAACGTTGTTTATCTATTGTATGTTCATATAGTTGTTGCAGCCCCATTCTTTGGGCAATTTATGTTGGAGGAATATTACAAGAAGCTCTATAAACAGAGTCTGAAAAGGGCCAGATAGCCTCCAGATCTCACACTTCCTTGAGAATGTGACACATCAGGTAAATTCCCCTTCAGTCAATCTCTGGAATAGATTGTTGATTGTTGACATTCCTAAAAAAGGAACATTACAGTGGTATCAGAGCAACTTTCTTGGCTCAGCTTGTGAATCTAAGCCCAAAAAGATCAGAATGTTGAAGAAGATGAGTTTATTCTCATCTATGTTCAGATCTAGAGGAGACCTCTCCAAGGAGGTCAAGAATATTGAAGAAGAAGAAGAGGAAGTACCATGCACTTCCTATTCTCATCAAGAAGAAGACATTGAGCATGGAAGACACTTGGATCACCAAATTCTGAATGGTTATCTTGTTGAGTATAGATCTCAACCTAAAGCCTTCAAAGAGACTCTATATTTTCCTTATTTCATCCAACTGAAGGAAGAGAAGAGACCATGTAGCAGAAAATAAATCAAAGGCAATATATTTTTGTTGTCTACCTTTGATGGGTCATCTAATGCAAAAACTTGGGTGAAAGAGTTGGTAGCATTTTTCTTTCTACATCCTATAGTAGAGAGAGAAGCTATTGAAATCTCAGCACTGCACTTGGAGGGTGAATCCTATGTTTGGTGGAGTAGCCACTTGAGCCATGAAAGGGTGAAAAATTTTGCAAAGTTCATCCAAGGGTTGATCAAAACCTTTGATGATGAAGGGGAAAAGGAAGAAAAAATCACACCACCTCTTGAGGAGGCTTGTGATAACATTGTCACACTCATAGAGGAGTAGCCACATGCATCAACAGTTGGAGCAGCCAACACTTTGGAGGAAGGAACTCTTGTAGCCCTACAAGAAGTTCCAAATGCACTTCAAGGTATGAAAATATTTCCACATTCCATTGCTACAAAAATTTCTTTTGATAATTGTGGAGATTCACTTTTGCATGACCAAGGGTCAAATCCCATTGCTACCATAGAGCAGCTTGGTTGCACTGCGATGTGCAACATGGAAACTTTGAAGGAGAAAACAAACCATCATATTCATGAGCCTTTGTTGGATTTCATATCACATGGGAGGTTGGGGTTTGAAGCCTTGAAGGATGATAGTAGACATCTTGCAGTGATAAACCCTTTCTCCCTTCAAGATGACACTTTCTCAATGAGCTCCTCTCAGCTCAAAGAGGAACTTCTACATTCAAATCCAAGACCTCATTGGTTTGGAAAAATATTGATGAGAGGGAGGTCTCAAGGATAGATCTCATTACAGGTGCACTTAAACACACCATGAAGTGCAAAGATTTTCTTCCTTTCTCACAAGAGCAGATAGAAGATGGAGGAAATCTTAGGATGGATAAAATCTCTCATGCTTGTGTTGGACATCCCTTGAGCCATACACATCATGACGGGAGGTCTTTTCCTACCACCTATTTGGGTATTGATAGGGTCTCATTGATCCTTGAGAAGATTTCATTTCAAAATCCCATGAAGTGAAAAGATAGGAATTTGATTTGGGAGGATGGTAGCCTTCATGGGAAGAGTACCAGGATGAAGAGAAGGAGAAAGCATTCACAAGTGGTTGAGTGGATGTGGTGGATTTGCAAGGAGCTGGGAGGCTACTTGAAAATTTATGATATTGGGCAGCAAGAGGCTTGGATGCGCTGGTTATTCTTGAAAGAGTTTGGCCATCACTTAGAAAACACTCTTCCTAAGAGTAGGAGGATAGAGAAGAGATGGCAGGATACTTGCATCTTTGAGCAGCATAGAGTATGGATGCATGGTGTAATGTGATACTCATATCATTCATTGTGTCTTCATCACATGAGTTGTATGATGGAGGTATGGGGAGGCAGCAAAATGTTTTGTTTCTTTGCTTGTTTCTAGGAGAGCAAGAGCAGATTTGCTCTCACACTTTGCATGATGCTGTAGGAGGAGGAGATGGCATTATCTCCTTGGTCTTTGATGATTTGGAAGCTCTTCCATCTGGGGGATTATTCCATTTTTTTTTTGCAGCATTATTAGAGGAATCTTTGACAAGGAGCATGTCAAAGAACATATTTTTGTATTGACAGGGGCTTATTTGCATAAGCTCATAGCGCTGTCACTTTGGAGCAGAGACTTGTGGATGAAGTGTGCCCAACGGAAATGTGGTGGATCCATAACACACAAGTCCCAAGATCATTTCATATTTTTTGCACTTGATGAGCAAAGAGGAGGTAATGATGATAGAGCCATCTACCACTATGGCATGTTCTTCTTGACTTGGGGTTCCAAGCATCTTCTTGCAGCACATGGTTCACTCTTCTTCATAGCATGCCAAAACACTATGGAGGACTCATTTATGGACCCATGTACCATCTTACTTCCAGAATATGGTGAGAATTTTGTTTATAAATTCATTTATTTGCACACTCTTACCATTCTTATGCAGTGGATTTCTTCACAAGAGGGAAAGCTTGTCACATTGCTCCATGAGATGTATTGGGCCAATATACATGATGGTGGCAGCCATCTCTTTTGTGGCCTTGGGAAAATGTTTTATCATCACATGTATGTTCAGTTGCTGCACTATGACATGTATCATATGAAGACATGCATGATTAACCATGTGGAAATAAACATTTTGCCTTGTATTTTCCCCAAGCAGCAACTTGTAAAACTGCACTGTACTTGTTTGGGAAGATTTTGGTACCTTCTTGCATCACTTGAAACCTTCAGAATTTTCTTAATTTTGTTGCTGATCATGCCTTCATTTTCTGATATGGATCAGATTTGTATAAGAAGCATGATTATGAGAGAGGCACATGAGTTGGATGTGTCCTTGAGTGGGAAGAATTCTCACATTTTCTGCACTACATGTTCTAATGAGGGCATGGGAGGAGATATGGCCACCACAACCACATGTTTGTTCTCTTTTAAGGTGGGCCATGATATTGGTATTCATCCATTGTACAGCCATGGGCCAGTTCTGGATCATGTATTGTTGTTACATTCAGCCATTTACTATATATTAGTAGATGTGATGAATCTTGTACATTGATTGCCATGTAATTTCCTAAAGTTGTTGTGCATGAAACTGCGTTGTGTCCTCCTGAGATGTTGTTTGAACTTTGTAGCATCATGTAAAACCTACAAAAAACTTCTCATTTGGATATTCTATGATGATTTTGTCCTATTCATCATGGATGGATTGTTTTGGGCCAGCTTGTTTTTCATTGTTGGAGGAGAACTCTTTGGAAGATTTTTCTTCATTTTTCCATTTGAGGGCAATAATTTTGCAGCCCAGGATCAGCCTACACTCTACACTTTTCATGAGTGGAGAGAAGGACAGCATGGGGTAAGCTATTATGCTTTCCAAGTTCATATTTTTAGCCCACCTTCATTTCCGGATCTTGAGGTGGAAGGAGATTTTCAGGAGTTGCCTTATTGGGAGGTGGCTCATTTTGTGTGGATGATTGCTTGGGGATGGAGGATACACATGGGGAAGATGTTCCTCATCACATTTTAGACTCCATGCCTTGAGTGGAGACTTTCTAGTTCTATCCTTGTAGTTGCTTGAGGACAAGCAACATTTGGGAGGGGAGGACTGTAATGTTCCTAATTTTTCTTCAATAAATTGGAACATTAATTTTTGTCTAAATTCATTTAGGAGATGAATAATTGGGTAAGGAGGCCCAATGAAAATAAAAACATAAATAAAATCCCTCTAGTATGAAAAGGGATCAGCCATGGAACTAGGTTTCACACCCACGTGTGTGAAAAGAGACATTTGCAAAGAGGTATGACCAAGTCAACCAGCACACGGTATGAGGTGGAAAGCACTACATGGGACATCGCAGAGATAGAGGAGGCAATATTACTTTAGGGAGGAAACCATAATGGATGGGCCCATGGAGAGAGATCCTTCACTTTCTATATATGGAGAGGAGGAGAGCCATTGTTATTCATGCATATTTTTATGATTTCATGTCTATTCAGACATTGTGCATTCTTAGTTGTTTAGCAATAATTGCCGAGAAACTCCTGTTCAGGATTTTATCACCTTCTTGAGAGGCCTCTTTAAGGTTGGTTCTTCTCTATCCACATTTCTTGGCTCAAGGCCAAAGCATCCTCCTCCAGGACAGCGTTATTGCTATAGCAGCATAATACTGTGTTGTAGGGTGTTGCAATGGAGACTCCACAACACCTCTTCCATTACTTGTTTTTCAAAGGGAGAGTCTTTATTGCCTTTGGAGGATCAGTTTGGAAGCCTTGGAGCTTATTTTCACATCTTGGCATCAGTCCAACCCATATCCTTTCCCGTACAACATAGTTTTCTCCAGTAACTGTGTTATTTTCATAGTGCATTTGCTATGGGGTTTTGCAGATTGATTGGAGGAGAGATCTCAAGTGTAAGGATCAGCCTTCCACTTTGGAGATCCATTGGAGAAGTTTTACTTCAGATATTTCATCTCATTTAGCCTTATCTATGTATTTCTCATTTTTGAGTTGCAGCTGCTGCCCAACAACTCCGACATTTTTTCCAATTTCTATATTTCATCCAATCCCTTGGGGGATTGATGTATTATTGTTTCTAAGGGTTAGAGCTTTGCTCCCATATTGTATTTGAGCCATATATTGTCATATTCATGTATTGACATCATTTTGCAGTAGTATTATATCATAGACTGCGTCCTCATAGCCTAGGTTTATGCAGAAATAGCAGTGTTCTCTATTTTTATGTACTTGTCTTGTTGAGGCTTGCATTGCCTTTCTTGAGAGGTTGTTTCCTCAAGAACTTGTACTCTTTTACTGCTATAGCATCATTGTTGGATATATGTATATCTTCTTGCCTCAAAGCTATTAAAATAAGGTTGTTGATCTATTGTATGTTCATACATTTGTTGCAGCCCCATTCTTTGGGCAATTCCTGTTCGAGGAATATTACAAGAAGCTCTATAGACAGAGTCTGAAAAGGGCCAGATAGCCTTCGGATCTCACACTTCCTTGAGAAGGTGACACATCTGGTAAATGCCCCTTTAGTCAATCTCTGGAACAGATTTTTGATTGTTGACATTCCTAAAAAAATAACATTACAATAAATGTATCTATTGTTGTTGCTGGATCAGGAAAATATTATGGTGTTAGATAATGCGAATATCATGTTGCTAGATGAAGTGAAGGAATCTGAAGTGATGGTTGGTTGTATGAATCATAATATGATGTCTGAGAGTGGAAATGTCATACTCTCATATGGCTGAAGGAATTTTGTTGCACCTACTAATGGAGTCATGAAAAATATATATAGTCTTCACCCGCTACAAAAACCTGATGGTATAATTCTAGTCATGCAGATGGATGTGTCGATGTCGAGCATGAAAATAAGTCATTGGATTACCTACCATTAATGGATGTCTCATTCTAACGTGAGGAAAAATCACCATTGATGTCAATGAGTGCCAAGGTACCCAATTACATCTTGTGAAGTGTGAATAAATGATTTGATGTTCAGCCACTTGCAAGATCCAACGATCAAGCGACATTGATGTATTCCCATGACTGTTGACGAGAGAACTTGTCATTAGGGCGTAGAAGCCTCAAGGTACTAATGACGACTCTAGTATCTATCCCAGATAAGGTGCTAAGGTCGATGGGTCGAGACGTGTCAAGGAATCCCACATCAGTCAATGTGAGTTTGTACAAAATTATTGGTAGGACTATAGATGAAAATGATTGTAGTAAAAACAAGTTTTTAGGAAAATGATAGTAAGGCAATGTATTCATGGAAAAATCAGTTATTTTGTTTTATTTACGAGTAAAAAGATGAACTAGAAATGATGAAATAATGTATGCAACTTAGAAATATAGTTATGTGTGAAGTCATAATGAAAGTGGGCTTCGATATGGATGGTTGATAAGCATAGAAGGAGAAGGGTAATTTAACATGTCATGGCGAAATGGGTTTTTTCAAAAATGTCTGTGTGACTGAAAATAGTATGACATGTGTGATGAAAAGTTTAGCTCCTCCCATATTTTAATGATGCATGTTTTATTGTGATTTCTGAAAATCAATTCTGCATTAAATCGTCTTCAAACCTGAAAAATATTAGCACAATTCTTGCATAAAAACTATAAGATCTTTGAAAAACATAAAATGCAAGAATGTTAAAAATAAAATGCATCTTACTTGTTGTCTTTGTGCTAGTTTCGTCGAGGATTCCTGTATGAAGTGACTCAAAGAAAAAAATTAGCGTAAATACAATTTTCAGGAATTATGAAATGTCCATTTTTTATTTTTTATTTTTTTCGGAAGTTACACCAATCGTGGATGAAAGGGTGTCGCATCGCAATGTTGAGGATTTTTACATAATATTTTCTTTGACCTACAAATAGCACCAATCTCATTCCACTTTTAAGGTGTTAGTATATGCATATTATTTCCTAACTTTTGACCACAAATTCACTTAAAATCGCTAGAAATTAATAATATATGGAAAAACATAATGGTAAGGTTAATGTAGTGAAATGGAGAGGAGTGGAAGTGATATTATGATGAATGTAAATGAAGTGAAATGAATGATAATTCTAAGGCCCAACATACTTTTATTACCCCCAAACTGAAATTATTGCATGTCCTCATGCAATCTAATCATTTCATAACTTGATACTTTTACAAAGTGATTTTATTGTATTGCAAGAAGGTTGGTCCTTATATGGCAACCATTCAATTTAAAAAACATTTGAAAAGCCATTTGTATGGATCATAATGTGATCGTATATAGCTTTTGGGAAAAAGTATGTTGGTTTTATGAATGTTATATAAATTAATATGGGGCAATTTTTTATGAAGTGAGGAAAAGAAGTGATTTTTTTCAAAAAATTATAACTCTAGAGTTTTAAGGAATAATATGATAAAAGTTAGAAAATTACATACCTTAACTTAATGATGAAGATAAATGAGCTGTGAGGTCTTATTTACATGTTGATCTCTACGAATTGAAAGGTTATTTTTCGCAAAAGCTTTGGTACACCAGAAGGCATCATTCGGTGGCAAGCTATCCACATACATTAATATGCTTGAATTTTAACATGTACAATCATTTTCTTTCAACAATTCAATTCATATTAAACCATAAATAAACAAGTAGAAAATTTCTCATACCAATCTTACCAAAAGAGTTGGGATGCTATTTTTTTTTTAAATGTGATATCGTCAGCGTTATCCCTACCTCCAGTACAGGAAAATCAAATTAAAAAAAAACTCTTTGTTCATTTTGACACCGATTGCCTACTTGGTAACGTTCCAAACAACATTGGTGTGGCCATGGTAAAACTTGTGAGGCATACCTTTGTGAATTGAAACATTGACCGTTTTATCTGCGTACCATGTTCTCTTGTAGAATGAAACTTCCACTCCATTTCTCCTCTATCCTCTTCATAGTGATTTTCAATATTCAATTAGCCAGTCGTTGAATCCGTGCATGGCTACTTCTCTTTGTTGGGTCGACGTTGTTCCTTTTCTCTTTCATACCCATTCGATCATCCCCTCTTTAGAAAACTTAAGAATGCATAACAATGAAAAATGTTTGTTTACACCTTATTTCCCTCAGAACGATCTCCAGAAATTCCTTGTCCCAATTTGTGGACTCAATTAGTTTCGTTCTTCCAGCTTTAAAATTTTTTGATTGGGTGGGTGATGGTGTAATCTTTGAATAAGGTCTTCTGACTCAGTAGAGAGGTGATGTCATAAGTAGCATGGTGTACGAAGCAAGAGCAAGAATCCGAAATCCCATCCATGGTTGTGTAGGAGTTCTCAAAGGTCTCCAGAATGAATTACTAGAACTGCAATTGAAATTGGACTCCAAAAAAGTAGAGCTCGCTAACATTAGTGTCAAACACGGAAATATATTAAAAATTCTTATAGGATATGAGTGCCATGTTTCATATCCAAATTTTTACACCGCAACAGTTCAAGAAGTTGAAGACATGATTATGAAACCCAAAGTTTTAGAAAATGTTGATCCTCTGCAATTATGGGAACCATTGTGGAGTGACAACTGTAAAGTTAACAATTTAGTATGGATCATTGATTTTGAGTTTGCGCTTGGCCTCTCCATAGATCTCAATCTCCACAGTTTTCCAATTAATTGCAAACTGAGCTTCACTCATAGAAAAATTTGGTGCTTTAGATCCTTTTCTAGGCTAAAGGAAGGTGGAGAGGCATCGATCTCCTTCCACCCCTTCACATTTTTGTTGGTGTGAATCCCACAATTATCTCGATAAATGAGAGTTCACATTATATACAAAACTGTTAAATCTTGGCCAAGCCAACTCGCATGGATTTTGGGATCCATGGGATTCCACATAAAACGCAAAAAAATTGAGAGATTTTCTTTCGTTTTTCTCTTCGTCATCCTTATTTCCAATTCCAGCAATGTCTTCATTGTTAATATTATTGTGATCTTCAGCTGCAGCAACATCCTGTTCTCCATATATATGAATATCATCCATATCCAGTCCTATGAAAACATTCACAAGATTACTCACCCTGGGGCTTTGCAAGATGTTCTTATTATTATCAAGCTCAATATAGATGTCTCCATAATCATCAACAATATACTGCAACTCAATCGTGGAAATTTCCTTATGTGGTTCACGATGTACCATGCCTGAAAAGAGAGAAAATGCTATATGATTGGATTTGACAGTGGTTCTAGAAATTTTAGCATCTGTCAATCTCAAGTCTCCTCTATTAGGTTTTTCACACTCATTTACATCTTTGAGAGGATGGTAACCTAATTCACCTCGTTACTCAAAATCACCAGATGTTGAATCTGAGAAATATGCAGCAACTTGCACTTTTGATTTGATAATATTTTGAATGATAGAATAGAATTTCTATAGAAAATTTTTTCACCATCCCTATAATCCCCATGCCACACATTGGAGGACCATTTCTGTGACTAATATGAAGAGTCATGCCTTGTGAAGACTATCATTGCATCCCTTGCCAAGAGGACAACATTCCCTCTATTAACTTTTCCCTGAGAAGACCATCAGAAACACATGTTTTTGGGTTGGTGTTGGTATACCATTATTCCATCGCGCTAATGAAAGAAATTAACACTAAGCCCCATGCCCATTGGTGCTCTGTCCCAGTGAGCTACCCGCACCAAGCTGTTTTTGCAATTTTTTTTAAATATGGAGGCAAAGTTTCCATGCTAACAACTTTGTGAGCGAGTCAACTTGGGTTTTTTGACTGCATAACCATGAAACCTTCCTTTGGCCTCTTGTTTCCACCTTTTGAGGGAACCTCCCAAAGGATAAGGCCTCCCTTCCACCATTGTAGGGATCCCAAACTCCTCCTCTCCCTCTATAAATAAACCTATCTCACATAGATGCACTAGCTTAACAGTTGAATAGTTGAAGAGGAATTGCTAAACATTGTGATAGCTGGTGAGATAGAGCAGAGAGAGAGACCCTTGTTAAGAGATAGCTTAGGCTTGTGTCCTTGCCTCATCCCAATTCCTCGATGAACCTTCGAGACGCGCTTCGACTGAACCCGCTGAAGGAGGCTGCGCCGTTACAGCTTCAGCTATAATCTCTTTCTTTCTATTAATATATACATGACTAATGTATGGTTCCCATATTGTGTTAATATGGTTTATTTGACACAATATGTTTAATATTCATTGACTGATTAGCTAGTTATGAATGCAATTATTGTCTTGTATGTTGGGTGTGGATCTTGATTATCTTGTTTATTTTGTATCATAGTGTTGGACCCCAGTACGTTAATGGGGCGGCAACGCCATCCATAATTAAATGCTACCTGGGGGGTCCAGGGGGGGAAGATGTGACTTTATGGAGCCCCCCCTGGCGGGGGGGTTTCAGGGGCAGTGCCCCCGAAGCTAAAAACATATGTAAAATTTCCTTGTAAAAGTATAGTAATTTGTAGTCAATATGGGCCATTCATTAGGTAGATGATCTAATGGTAGAATTTATGTTTAGTTTAGGGTTTCTTTCCCTAGAAGGAAACCCCTCGCTTGTATGAGGGTATTGTATTGCGGTTGTGTATTGTATGTGTATTCTCAGAGCAAGAAACGGATAGGGAGACTGTGAGAGAGAACATATGATATTACAGTGGATCTGTTGTAGGTTGTGTCTCTTCATTTTGCTAGACAATAGGAAGGAAGGACTAGCTGTTCAGGGTGGACATAGCCCAAACTGGGTGAACCACGTATATTTGTGTCTCTCTGGTTTTATGTGTTTTATGTTCTTGTTTTTTCCACATATTTTATGTGTTGCATTGCTCTGTAATATATAATTTTATAACAACTGGTATCGGCGTCGAAGGTCTATTTGGCTGATAATCTCGTAGGAAATAAGGGTTCCTGGTTCAAGTGGAAGCAATGGCGGAAGATGGTAAGTTTAGGTTCGAGAAATTTAATGACCAAAACTTCCCACTGTGGAAGATTCAGATGGAATATTATCTGTATCAGAAATATCTGTACCTACCATTGAGCAGAAAAATAAAAAATTCGATGGCTATGACAAATGCAAAATGGGAGATTCTCGATAGAAAGGCACTCAGAATAGTACGATTGTGCCTCGCAGCATCAGTAGCCTTCAATATTTCGAAGGAAACAACAATAGAGGGTTTGATTAAGGCGTTGGTGAAACTATATGAAAAACCCTCAGCCTCAATCAAGTTATTTATTATGAAACTTTTATTTAATATGAAGATGTCGGAAGGTGGATCTGTTGCAGACCATTTAAATGATTTTAATACAGTTACCAGCCAGTTAAGTTATGTAGGGGTAAAATTTGATGATGAAGTTACAGCTCTTTTATTTTTGTGCTCATTGCTAGAAAGATAGAATGGTTTAGTTATGGCCATTAGTAACTCTGTCTCTGGATCTAGTAATTTAAAGTTTGATGATCTTGTTGGTGCTATCCTTAGAGAGGAAATGTGATGGAAAATCTCCAGTGAGACATCGGGTAATGCTTTGAGTGCAGAGTCCCGGGGAAGAAAAACGGAAAGAGGAAAGAGCTCAGGATATCGCAGTAAATCAAGGAAAGGTAGATCCAAGTCCAGATTGGGGATAATGTGCTGGAAATGTGGAAAGAAAGGACACCTAAATAAAGATTGTAGATCTCGGAAGGGAAAAGAAGTAGACGCACTACAAGAAAATAATCATGAAGCAAATGTGACAGGTGATCTGTTACAAGATGCTTTGATTCTTTCTTTTGAAAATGTTACTGATGCCTGGGTGGTAGATTCAGGGGCCTCATTCCATGCCACACCTGATAAGAAATATTTTCATGACTATGTTCAAAGAGATTTTGGACAAGTTCATTTGGGTGATGATAAACCCTGTAAAATTGTTGGAATGGGTAAAGTTCTTGTAAAACAACAAAATGGAAAGCAATGGCTATTAAAGGGGGTAAGGTATGTTCTAGATTTGAAGAAAAATCTGATTTCAACAGGGTAGTTAGGCATTGAAGGTTGTGTGACAACTTTCATAGATAAAACTTGGAATGTCACCAAAGGAGCCCTGGTAATACAAAAAGGCGAAAAGGTTGGTACATTGTATTTATGCAATGGTATTTCTAACTATGTTAATGCTTTAAATTCTAAAGGAGAAGATGCAACATTATGGCATCATAGGCTCATACACATGAGTGAGAATGGGATGAAGATTCTTCACTCAAGAAATTTGTTGCCAGGTTTGAAGAATGTTGATTTTGATATCTATGAGAATTTCATTTATGGAAAACAGAAGAGAGTTAGATTTATTAGAGTTGGGAAAGAAAAGAAGAGAAAAAAGTTAGAGCTTGTGCATACAGATGTATGGGGACTTGCTCAGGTATCATCCCTCGGTGGCTCTCATTATTATGTTATTTTTATTGATGATGCAACTAAAAAAAGTTTCATTTATTATATTCAGAATAAATCTGATGTATTTGATACTTTCAAGAAATGGAAAGCTTTGGTTGAGATTGAGACAAGAAAGAAGTTGAAGTGTCTCAGATCAGACAATGGAGGTGAATATTGCAGCAAAGAGTTTGATAGGTACTGTTGAGAGCATGGAATTCACAGAGAGAAGAAAGTTCCAAGAACACCACAAGAAAATGGTGTGTCAGAAAGGATGAACAGAACAATCATGGAGCATGCGAGGTGCATGAGATTGCATGCAGGATTTCCTTTACAATTTTGGGCAGATGCTATAGATACTGTTGTTTATCTAATAAACAGAGGGCCTTCAAGTTCCTTGGATGGTGGTATTCCAGAGGAAGCATGGACAGGTAAAAAGGTAAACTACTCTTTTTTAAAGCCTTTTGGTTGTGAGGTCTTTTTTCCATATTAATAAAGAAAATAGAAGAAAGCCTGAGGCAAAATCAAATAAATTTACCTTTATTGGATATGGTGTTAATGATTTTGGTTATCACTTATATGATTATGAAAATCGCAAAATCATTAGGAGCATAGATGTAATATTCAATGAAAAGGTCTTGTATAATAATCACTTGCAGGAAAAGAAACAGGAAAAAAAAAACAAAGAATACACAGTTCTTGATGAGATCACAGAAAAAATAAATGTGCCTGAAAATAATAATAATCAACAACCACAACAACAGCAACCACCACAACAGCAACAGGCACCTCAAACACCTGAAAGTGGTGTCAGAATATCTACCAGGATAAGTAGACCCCCTGAATGATACTCTCCTTCATTATATTATTTATTGTTAACTAATTCTGGTGAACCCGAATGTTATGAAGAAGCAATGCAGGTTGAAACCAAGAAGTGAGAGCTAGCCATAGAAGAAGAGATGGACTCCTTAATGCATAACTAGACTTAGGACTTAGTCAGGTTGCCTGCAGGTAAAACAAAATTGCAAAATAAATGGGTTTACAGGCTGAAGGAAGAATATGGAGGAAAACAAGGGTACAAAGCTAGACTTGTGGTGAAGGGGTTTGCACAGAAGAAAGGTATTGATTTTGATGAAAATTTTTCTCCTGTTGTTAAGATGACTTCAATTAGAACTGTTTTAATTCTTGTAGTAGCAGAATATTTGCATCTTGAACAGTTAGATGTAAAGACAACATTTCCCCATGGAGATTTGGAGGAAGAGATATATATGCAGCAACCAAAAGGATATGAGGTCAAAGGGAAATAAAAATTAGTGTGCAGGTTAAAGAAGAGATTGTATGGCTTAAAACAAGATCCAAGGCAGTGGTATCTAAAATTTGACAAGTTTATATCTGAACAATGTTATACTAGATGTCACTCTGATCATTGTGTTTATCTGAAAAAGAAAAATGATGGCATCTATATTATATTGTTATTTGTATGTAGATAACATGCTTGTTGTAGGGTCTAACATGCAGGAAATAAATGTGCTCAAAAGAAAATTGGAAAATTCCTTTGCAATGAAGGATTTATGAGCTGCAAAACAAATCGCTGGTATGAGAATAACTAGAGACAGGAAAAATCACAAATTAAAACTGTCTCGGAATGAGTACATACAAAAGGTGTTGAAAAGATTTAATATGAAAAATGCAGAACCAGTTAGTACACCTTTTTCTAGCCATTTAAAACTTAGTAAGGAGATGTGCCCCAAGACCCAAGAATAAATGGACTATATGTATAAATTTCCATATGCATCAACAGTTGGAAGCTTAATGTATGCAATGGTCTGCACAAGACCTGATATTGCACATGCAGTGGGAGTTTTAAGCAGGTACATGAACAATCTAGGAAAAGAACATTGGATGGCAATGAAATGGATTCTCAGATATTTGAGAGTTACTACAAATCAAGCACTATGCTTTGGTGGTTCAAACATAGCTCTATAGGGATTTGTTGATGTAGATATGGCAGGTGACAGAGATAACAGGGGGAGTACTACAGGATATATATTTATAGTAGGTGGAAGAGTTGTCAGTTGGGTTTCAAAAATCCAAAGTGTTGTTGCACTTTCAACAACAGAAGCAGAATATGTTGCTGCTACAGAGGCTAGTAAAGAAAAGATTTGGTTACAAAGGTTTTTGGATGAATTAGGTAAGAATCATGATATGGGCACGTTATATAGTGATAGCCAAAGTGCCATTCATCTTGCAAAGAACTCAACATTTCATTCTAGGACTAAAAAACTAAAACTCAAGTACCATTTCATACGATCAATATTGGAAGATGGACAGTTGAAGCTGGAAAAGATACACACTAGCCAGAATCTTGCAGATATGCTAACAAAAGTTGTAACCAGGGAGGAATTGAGAATATCCTTATTTTAAATTCTTCTTCAAGGATGACGATGAAGATGAGAAAGAGCCAGGTCCAAAGAGGATTCATTGTCGAGCAAATGAAGCAGCAATGGAGTTGCTACAAATCAGTCTCCAAGTGGGAGATTGTTGGGTGTGGAGCCTGATTATCTTGTTTATTTTGTATCACAGTGTTGGATCTCAGTACCTTAACAGGGCGGCAATTCTGCTCATAATTAAATGCTTCCTGGGGGGTCTGGGGGGGGTGGCTGTGACTTTATGGAGCCCCCCCTAATGGGGGGGTTTTGGGGGTAGTGCCCCCGAAGCTAAAAACAGATGTAAAATTCCCTTATAAAAGTATAGTAATTTCTATTCAATCTGGGTTGCTCATTAGGTGGATGATCTGATGGTAGAAGTTATGTTTATTAGGGTTATTTCCCTAGAAGGTAACCCCTCGCTTGTACGAGGGTATTGTATTGCGGATGTGTATTGTATGTGTATTATAAGAGTGAGAAACAAATAGGGAGACTGTGAGAGAGAACAGAGGATATTACAAAGGATATACTGTAGGTTGTGTCTCTTCATTTTGCTGGATAATAGAAAGGAAGGATTGGCTATTCAGGGTGGACGTAGCCTAAACTGGGTGAACCATGTATATCTGCGTCTCCCTGGTTTTATGTGCTTTATGTGCTTGTGTTTTCCATATATTTTATGTGTTGCATTGCTCCGTAATATATAATTTTCTAAAAATGTATGTTTCTTTTTCCCTTTGATCTTTGTGGAGGCATCTGAGTACCATTGTTGAGTTACCGTGACCTATCGAGATAGAGATCAAGGGACCGTCACTACTACCACTGCGATAATCGTGTTGGACTACAGGTAGTAAAATCTATCATGTTGTTCCCTTGATGCTAGACACACCCTAGGGCTACAGGGATTGTCTCTGTCCACAAAGAGTATTTACCTACACAAAAAGTTGGTGATTCCATTGGGGATCAATGTGAGTTTGTTGTCTCATTTCTCATTAGTAATTTTCTTTTTCGAGTCGACTTCGGTCGTTTGATTGTTTTTCTGCATTGCTTGGCTTGATTGATAGTTTTGACTCCTCCTGTTCAGCTCCAGAGTGTCAATATTGACCTCTTCTCTTTGGTTTTCTCCTTTTCCCATAGTTTTATAGCTTGGCACGTTTTCCCTTTGAAAAGTCGCGCCAATTGGCACTTGTTTCTTTTGTTGCAAGTGCGCCAAACCCTGTTTGGCATGGATTACCACTTGGCAGTCACGTCAAATCCTGTAGGATTTGATTTGACCTTCGTCCTAAGTTTTTGGTCAGTTTTTCTTGACTCTGGGTTGTTTCTTGATTTGAAATTGGTCTTTTGGAATTTTTTGACTCTGTAGGCTTGCTCTTCTGAGTTGTTTTTTTGTTGTCTCATCAATGAATTTTGTAGCCCTAGGGTTTCTAGGTGCCTTTCACTCACCAAGCCTTCTGAGTGATGTTCGAGTCCTTTCTATTTTCGTCAGTTCGATTCCCTGATCGATTGTGTTCATCTTTATTGATCCTTTTTGTCTTCAGTTTGTTGAATGATCACTTTTGTTTTCATTTGACTCTCCATTTCGTCACTACGATCATGGATCACATTGCTCATTTGGGTCATTTTGAAAGCCTTCTATTTTCTTGAAAGAGTGCATCATTGGTCTGAGTGCATTTTAATGTCTGTATTGATTTTGAATGATTAATTTTATATCTCTACATTCATAGTGCTCAAAACTAGTGTTAGCTTTTCTTTTTAATGTACTAGTGCATAGTGTGCTTCATTCATTTAAAAAACAAAAAAAATTGCATTCTTTTGTTTGCATCAAAACGAAAAGTTCTTTTGCATAACTAGCTCATAGTGAACTAGGAAAGAATTTTCTTGTTTCTTGTTTGGTTGTATTAGATGCATTAGTGGAATTATTCTTATGATTTCGTTGTTTGCTACTTTTTTAAAGATCTCCATCCTTCTCTTAGTTAGCATTCATCGAATGGAAATGGTATTCTTTTGCATGTAGTGTGCATTTAGGAATTCGAGATAAAATTTAGTAGGGCCTGGAAACTCAAAAATTAATTCAAGATCAACCTTAAAATTAATTAAATCAATATAAGGAAGCATTGGAACCTAACGCAAACATTTTTAGAGGTCTAGGCTAGTGACGTTTTCCAGCGTCATTAAACCTAGTAGCTGTCGTTCGCCACCTCGCTTTAGACAGAACTAGTATGGACTTGTGCTTCCCGTACCATCGCGTATATAAAAGGAGACCCTCATAGGTTCAAATCCTTTGTCCATAGGAATCTGAGTCTGCCGCCTTGTAACCATGACACACCGAACACAGCATTCGGGGAGACTACTTGCACATACGTCAAGGACTTGGTCATTTCTCTTTCATTTGATCACCAAGGTCTATATGGCAGTTCATGGAAACTTGGTACACCCTCTTGTTTAGATTACCGAAGTAGGCATTTTGATCTTTTCGTGGCTCCTTAAAAAGTGAAAAAATTATCGAGGCCTTTTCCTTTCATGCTCATTTCAACCTGAAAGTGATAGAGTCACATTTTTCCTATTTATCGACTCTTAAAATATGAAACGACAGAGTTTTGTTTCAGTGTATTAAAATATTAACTTCCCACTAAATACTCTTGGTTAAAGTTATCTTCCTCATTATTTTGTTTTAGGGTTGTTTCCAATGGCAACGTTTCCAGAGTTTACCAACCAAGGGATCCGCTCATAAGGGAATCCTAGTCCTTTTCCCTCTTTTGGGGATGTTGGTGCTCCTTATATGGCAACATTATCCCTTCCTAGGTTAACTATTGGTTTTCCTGTTTGGTTATTATAAATCTATGTGGTCTTGAGCATTCCACCCCCTATACAACCATCCCCTCCACCTAGACAACATCATGTTGATTCTAAGGTGGACCTCTCCCCTTCTTCACCTGTTTCTTTGCCCTCCTCTTCTACTTCACCTGGTGAAAGCCTGGATTCTAGCAACCAGGTGGCTAAGAAGAATAAGAAGAATACTAAGAAGAAGAACTCGGATAAAAGACAGGCTGACTCTGCGGCTATTGCACCTAAGACACCCTCCATTGATAAACCATCCAACCTTCCATGGAAAGTCAAATTCCCTTGCATGTTGTGCAAAGGTGACTACGTTCTTTGAGACTACCCTGGCATTCCCAAGGTACTTGAAGTATGTTCTGACAAGCATCCATCATTGCCTTTGGCTTCTGAAAGTCACATTGGTGGCACATCTTCAACTACCCTTGATAAGAATCATAAGAAAAAGGGTAAGATTACCGATCCCTGTAATTTGTGTGAAGGGCATCATCCCATTCACCTTTTTCCATACATGGATGAAACCATGAGAGTTTTGGACAACCCTATTGATTCTGCACCCTGCCTTCCATTTGATTACCATAAACTTTCTTTGAGTCCTCCACTGGTTGATTCCATGATCGATCAAGAGCCATCCTTGGTCGATCCCGCTCCCTCAGAAATTCAAATTCATGAATCCATTCCTAACCAACCATTGGTCATGGAATTCGTTGATCTGATCCCACCCGGGGTTCATCAGGTCTTTTCTATCAAGAGTGGATCTCATCCCCCTCACATTCTTCTTGTTTCTTCATATTCCTCGGACTGGGAGAATGATCCTCTCGTCCCTCCGACTCAAGAAGTTTCTCTTCCTATTCCCATGTATGTGGTCTAGGAATACGATCCTCTTGCTCCAGTAACACTAGGGGATTACCATCTCAGTTCAATGGTACCCCCTCCAAGTAGTTTGGTCACTTCCTTCGATTGGAGTTGATTTTCACGATATCACCTTCCTTCTTATGTGCCTTTTGAGATCGCGGTACAGGTATTCGATATGGTCGTACCTAGCATGATTATAGATGAAGGCACATCTGTTAGTATTTTTTCTTTGGCTACTTGGCAAGATTTTGGTTCTCCAACACTTGTGCCTGTTACGAAGAATCTATTGGCCTTTAACAGAAGAACTAGTCAACCGTTAGGGATTCTTTTAAAGTTTCCTATTAATTTGGGAGAGAAAACCATCCATATGGCCATGATGGTCCTTCCAGGCCCCTTAGATTTTAATTTACTCTTGGGGCGTGACTATGCTTATGCCATGGGCACACTTGTCTCTTCCCTCTTTCGTGTGATATATTTTCCACATGAAGGGTGGATCGTGACTATTGATCATCTTTCATTCTTTGGTCTTGAGGTGCCAGCTGGCCCACCATCATCTCTGCCCAATTTTTATCTACCAGTTGTATCTTCCCTGCCACATGTTAATTATGTGACCACTTGTTCGTTACCCTCATCCAGTGATAGTACCATCACGTACCATCTCCTGGGGGAATTCAAATGTGATTTCCAAGATGTTGTTCTCCCATCAGATGGGAACCTCTTGGAAGCCTTGACCTCTTATTCATTATGATGAAAGGTCTTCATAGCATATTTTTTTTTTCTTGTGTCAAGCTCCTTAGAAAATGAAACAAGGTGTTCTGAGCATAGTTCGTTTTCTTCTGTCAAGCTCCTTAAAAAATGAAACAAGGTCTTTAGAGCATATTTTGTTTTCTTATGTCAAGCTCCTTAAAAAATGAAACAAGGTCTTCAGAGCATAGTTTGTTTCCTTGTGTCAATATCCTTTAAAAATGAAACAATATCTCATGAGGATAGCTTTTTTTAATGTGTCAACCTCATTAAAATAATGAAACACATTCCTGTTCAATTCGAGTCTTTGATCAGATCTCATAAAATCCCAGTTGAGTCTCTCTCTTGATCTCATAATTGAGCCTTCATTCCATCCACCTGTTAGTAACTATTTGTCTACTCTAGTGAATGTCATGCAGCTTGGGGGGCATGTACCTCGAATTGAGTCACCATGCTAGGGGCATGCAGACATTTTCAAGAATATTTGATCTTTGTTTCAATCTTGTGTAAAAATGAAATCAACTTCAAGTATAGTTTATATGATTTCAAGCTTATGTAAAAATGAAACAATTGTGATTTTACCTCTCGTGATTGTCATTTTATCAGCCTGTTTTGAGAGATGAACCTTGGTTTTCTCATTCCACCATCACCATATTCTCGGTCAATCATATGCCTTCACTTGGTTGTTTTACCCATTCCTAAGTAAAAACTGCAATGAGTGGTCTTGTAAGCCAACCCCATGACCTTTACATGTTCTGAGTAGTTCCATTATAAGTGGAACCATTTTCTACCCTTAATATCACTGGTTCCTCCAAGTGGAGTCATATTTCCACTCTTTTCTGACTCTCTTCACATGGAAATATTGTCGAGACTCTTGTCGTTTTGAACTCGTTAAATGGCTACAAAACCATATCTACCTAGTATACTTTTACCCCTTTTTCAGGCTGGGATGGATATTTATGAAAAAGGAATACCTTAGCCTTTCACGACTAAGAGGTTCTCTCAAACATATTTTTCTACCTTTTAGGATCTGTGAGACTACCTACAAAAATGGACCTGTTGGAATTTTATTTTTCGTTTCTTTTCAAACTCTATAAACATGAAAATATGTCGAATTCTTCCTTTTTCATACTCATTAAAATCTAAAATGACATCGGAAATCGTTAGCATGACGTAACCGAGTTCCTCCTTCCTAGGGCTCGTAAAATGTACTAGGATGGATTTGTCTGAAGGACAAACTTACATGACAATCATATGATATCCCCTTAAAGCCTATTTTTCAAAAGCAATTTGGGTATTCGCTAGAAATGGTGGGGGGGAAATGGAACTAGTTCTTAGTCGTGTTGGCAGTATGTCTCTCTTGACCATGACACTCATCTGCATTTGTGTCGGGTTGGGGAAATCTCATTTCATCATTTTTGCCTCCATGGGTTTGGGTAATCCATTTTGATCTCTCATATTCTCTTTGGCATGTCCACATGACCTCAGATCCCTTAATGTCAATTTTTTCCAAATCCGGAGTCATGTCACTGATATGTTCAAGAGAAGTTTACCTTTGCTGTTTTCAACCTCCCTCTAATCCTCTGTTTGGTCTTTAATCACTATCATGATGTTCCACTGTCTCATGTCGATGATGTGGGAAGCATTATGGCCCTCCTTCGACTAGGTCACTTCCTGTCGACTTCAGCTCATTATTCAGAAATTTTATCTAGAGATTCCCTCCCAGTACCTTGGAGCTTGCATGCCTAAATGGAAATTTGTTCGCATTTGACGACAATTCCACATCATTGACCTTCAATCGAGTCATTCTATGGGTGTTCGATGGAAGATCATTGTTCAATTTGGTGGATTGTACCTATTTTACCTTGAGATCCATTTGTCATTATTGGTGGTTTCACTCGTGTCTGTTAACAACTTTCATCATTGGCTAGTAATTAGGTGACTTTATTGCATGTTCGATGTCAGCTCACATATTCGCATGCTTCAATTTGTACTTGTTCAGGTCGAGATGGAGCGCAAGGCCCTGGGTTTTGTCTGATAAGATCCAGGTTGCAGGATTTTTTGGTTTATCATGACTATATACATGAATCTTTTGAGTAGATGGATGCGACCATACCTGAGTCTATTTTTGGATCACTAAGCTCACGCTAGTTGGTGCTCTATCCCAGTTACGCACCCGCACCAATATTTTTATGGAATTTTTTTTACAAATATAGGCGAAGTTTCAATCACAACAACTTTGTGGATGAGTCATAGGGAGTGGTTCGACTAAATAACCACGACCTCCCTCCTTTGGCCTCTTGTTACCACCCTATGGGGAAACCTCCCAATGGATAAGGCTTCCCTTCCACTATTGTAGGGATCCCAACCTCCTCCTCTCCTCTATAAATATAGCCATCTTCCATTGATGTGCTAGTGGAACAGATAGCTGAAAAAGTTAGCATAGAGAAGAAGCAATCATAGCTTTAGGAGAATAGTGCAAAGTGTGATTGTTTGTGTTTGTTGAGAACATAGTGAGATCTTGGACATTTGTTCATGAGGGTGTGGCAAATGTGCTTGGATACACAACTACTAAAGGAGAGCCTCAACATCAAGGCTTGGTTGTAAACTCCCCTTATCTTTATCATAATAAAATGCATCTGATGTTTATCATCCACTCTTGTTTACATTTATAATGAGATTTATATCATTCCTTGATCAGTTAGATAGGTTTTAGTTGTTTTATGTTTTTCATGGTTTTACGCTTGTCGTGTTGTCTTGACTTTCTGCACAGGTAATCAAACGTTGGTAGCAACATGTATCGAGCTGGAGAAGAGCAACGCATCAAGAAGCTTCAACGGAAGATGAGAACATAGCATTAGGACAAGGTAGGTCATCTTCCTTTCTCTGAATTTCATTTAGAATTTAGGAAGGTAGATGTTAGTATGTTCCCGTAGTTGCTAGACCCACCCTAGGGCTAGAGGGACTGCCTCTATCCACAGAGGGGATTTACCTCACCAACAAGTGCTCCATCAAATGTCCAAAGAGATCTACTCATCATATTTTTATGCCTTGCCCATTAATATATGGAGATATATATGGATAACATCACACACTATTGTGACTCCTTATAGAAGGCCTTGAATAATCTTAATTTTTTTTTCCAAATGTGTCACATAAATCAACCTCTCCCTTAGCCATGAAAAATGTAGTATCCTTTTTAGTGATGGGGTTGCTTTAGGACATCATTTATCTTCTAGCGGGATTGAGTGAGAAAAAACCAAGGTAGACATTATCAAAAAAAATTCTAGCCTTGAAAAACAAGAAAATGCTAGGATCTTACTTGGACATGTAAGTTACTATATAGGTTCATAAATATTTTAGCAATATAATAACCCCCCTTTTCTTTTTGTACCATCTGAGGACAATGAATTATGTTAGACATCACCATGTCAAGAGGCATTTCAATGCAAAAAAGAAAAAATCACCACAACCCATACTTTATCAGGCCCTAATGGAAATATTCCCTTCCATATCCATACCAATGCTTCATATAAATAATTAAGGGGATTTTTTTCTTTCAAATAATGCAATATGAATTGTGAAATGTATTTTTTTCAAAAAAAATTATCTAGTGCAAATATAAACCACATAGCGAAAAAGGATTTGTTGCAGTGCCTTATGATATTAATAAATTTAGGAATTTTGTTACTAGATATAAAGAATTCTTAAGCATGGATAATTTTTCCATCATGTGCTTAGTGAAAAAAATGATATCAATGGTAAAATAATTATATGGATTTTTTTGTTACAACAATTTGATCAAACCATCCTTAACAAGCTAGGAAGGTATAACATTGTTGTATATTTTTTTCCTCGGGACTGACGATTCTTGTAAATTAAGACATGATATATGAAAATTTTATAGATGAGCACTTGTTTGCATTCCCAATACAAACCATCTAGTTTTTTTACTTAACCATCTATTTAGCAATAGGGAGGTTTGCTTAGGAATTTTCCCATAGGGAAAGATGAAAATTATTAGAAAAAGTGCATCATATACTTTGATTGTGTGATACTTATTCAATCTTAGATCAGTTCAAATATTTATAATATTTTTAAGGGATACTTATGTACATGACATTCCCCATGCATGTCATTCTGATCTATGTGGAGGAACTATGGAGAAAAAAGTACATCTTACAAAATATTCCAAGTTGGTTATTAGTAGTCTACCCTCCATCAGGATGCTTAGAAGCATACCTTTGACTGTGATGAGTGTGAAAGAATGGGAAAACCCATTAATAAAAGTGAAATTCTCTTGTGGCCCAAATCCTCCCTAGAACATTTTGATAAATGGGGCTTAGATTTTATGGGTCTTATTGACCATATTTTTTAACAAAAGGAATAAATATTATTGTTAAATAATTATAGGACTAAGTAAGCTAAGTTGAAAGCAATTAAAGTAGTTATGAGGGAAAAAATGGTTGAATTTCCAAAAGAGAACATATTCTCAAGATTTGGACTTCCCTGAAAATAGTCATAGATAAAGGAAATCAATTAACCTCAAATATCATATAAAAATAATGTAGCAGCATTACATTCACCATAGGAAAAAAATTCCCTATCACCCACAAGAAAATGGGAATCTAGAGGTCACAAAGAGGGAGTTGGAGAATATCCTTACCAAAGAAATTAGTATAAGAAAGAAAAAATTGGAAAATAAATTAATAAATGCAACATAATCTTACAACACCACATGGAATAATACTACATGGTTCACCCCTTATGAGTTATTCCATGGTAAGAAGGCCATGTTTCCCATTTTATTTGAACTTGACACCTTAAATACATACTCTAGAAAAAAAAATATGGACCTCTCATTAGCACAACAAGAATGATTACAACAATTAAATGCCTTACATGAGTACAAAATGTAAGAAACATTACATATGAAGGTGGTTCATCTACAAAAGGAAATTTTGCATGATATTAGAATTACAAATGAGAAATTCGAAGGAGATTATGAACTCTTATAAGGCTCCAAATTAAAGAAATTTCAAGGATATGGTGTTTCACAACATTTTTTCACTGTCCCTACAATCCCCATCCCGCACATTGGAGGACCATTTTTATGACTACTATAAAGTGTCATGCCTTTCAAAGAGTATAATTGCATCCCTTGCCATGAGGAGAACATTCCTTCTGTTGGAAATTCCTTGAGCAGACCATCAGAAACACATGTTTTTGGGTTGGCACTGCTAGACTGTTATTCCCTCATGCCTATAAGGGAAATTAACACTAAGCCTCGTGCCTATTGGTGCTCTGTCCCAGTGAGCTACCCGCACAAAGATGTTTTTGGAATTTTTTTTAAATATAGAGGTGAAGTTTCCACACTAACAACTTCGTGAGTGAGTCAGCTTGGGTTGTTCGACTGCATAACCACGAACACCTTCCATTGGCCTCTTGTTTCCACCTTTTGGGGGAACCTCCCAAAGGATAAGGAATCCCTTCCAACATTTGGGGGATCCCAACCTCCTCCTCTCCCTCTATATATAAACCTATCTCACATTGATGGAGCTAGTTGAACAACTGAATAGCTGAAGAGGAATTGTTGAACATTTCGATAGCTAGTGAGATAGAGCAGAGAAAGAGACCCTTGTCAAGAGAGAGCTTAGGCTTGTGTCCTCACCCTGTCCTAATTCCCTGACGAAATTTCGTGACGCGCTTCGACTAAACCCGCTAAAGGAGGCTGTGACATCAAGGCTCCAGTTTTAATCTCTTTCTTTCTATTAATATATACATGACTGATGTTTGGTTCCCTTCTTGTGTTGATATGATTCATTTTACACAATATGTTTAATCTTCCTTGACTGATTAGATAGTTATGAATGAAATTATTGTCTTGTATGTTTCTTTTGTCATTTGATCTTTGTGCAGGTATCCGAGTAACATTAATGAAGGACCGTGACCTGTCGAGGTAGAGATCAAGAGGCCACCACTCCTACAGCTGCAATAATCACGTTGGACTATACATAGGACAATCTACCCCAACCTATTTCATTCGTTAACTAGGAACCAACACATTTTTTTTTTCCCTTGCTACTAGACCCACCCTAAGGCTAGAGGGATCCCCTCTGTCTGTAGAGAGGATTCACCTACACAATAATTTGGTGACTGACCTGGGGATCAGCGTGAGTTTTTCGTGTCATTGTTTTTTGAAAGTTTTCCTTGTCGAGTCGAGTTGACTTCCATCGTTTGATTGTTTCTCTGCCTTGCTTAGTTTTCTTTACTGTTTTGAATCCTCATGTTCACCTCTAGAGTGTCAAGATTGACCTCTCCTCACTGATTTTATCCTTTTCCCATATTTTTCTGGCTTGGCACATTTTTTTCTTTGAATAGTCATGCTAATTGGTTCTTGTTTCCCTTTTTTTAGTAGTGCTAACCCCTGTTTGGCGTGGATTACCGCCTGACAGTCGTGCCAAATCATGTAGGATTTGGTTTGCCCTTCTTCCTGATTTTTTGGTCAGTAGTTCTTGGCTCTGGGTTGTTTCCTTGATTTGCAATTGGTATTCTAGAATTGTTTTGACTCTTTTGGTTTGTTCTTCTCAGCTTTTTTCCATTGTCTCATCGGTGGAGTTCATAGCCTTAGGGTTTCTAGGTGTCTTTTGCTCACTGATCCTTCTGATTGAAGTTTGAGTCATTTTGGTTTTCGTCAATTCGATTCCCTGATCGATTGTGGAAGTCTTTCTTGATCCTTCATGTCTTCTATTTGTTGAATGATTTCTTTTGTTTTTGTTTAACTCTCCATTTTGTCACTTCGAGCATAGATCACATTGCTCATTTGGGTAATTTTGAAATCCTTATGTTCGCTTGAAAGAGTACGTCATTGGTTTCAGTGCATTTTTATGTCTGTATTGCTTTTGAATTATTCATTTTAGATCTATACACTCGTAGTGCTCAAAAAGAGTGTTTGTTTCATTTTTTTTAGTGTAATAGTGCATTGTGTGCTTCATTCATTTAAAAAAAACACAAAAAAATGAATTCTTTCATTTGGATCGAAAATGAAAAGTTCTTTTGCATAACTAGCTCTTAGTGAACTAGGAAAGAGTTTTTCATTTCTCATTTGGTTGCATTAGATGCATTAGTGAACTTCTTCTTATGTTTCATTGTTTTCTACTTTGTCAAAGATCTCCATCCTTCTCCTAGTTAGCATTCATAGAATGGAAATGGTGTTCTTTTGCATGTAGTGTGCATTTAGGGATTCGAGATCAAATTCGGTAGCACCTTGAAACTCAAACATTAATTCAAGATCAACCTTAAAATAAATTCAGTCAATATAAGGAATCATTGAAACCTAACGCAAACATTTTAGAGGTCTAGGCTAGTGACGTGTTGTGGCGTCGTAAAACCTAGTAGCTGTCGTTTGCCACCTGGCTTTAGATAGTGCTAGTATGGACTTGTGCTCCCCGTACCGTCATGTATATAAAGGGAGACCCTACTAGGTTCAAATAATTTATCCATAGGAAGCTGAAACTACTACCTTGTAACCGTGATACACCAAACACAGCATTCGGGGAGACTACCTGCACGTATGTCAAGTCCTTGGTCATTTCTCTTTCATTTGATCTCCATTGTGTATATGGAAGTTCATGGAAACTTGGTACACCCTCTTTCTTATATTACCTGAGTAGTCATTTTGATCTTTTCATGACTCCTTAAAAAGTGAAAATATCATCGAGCACTTGTCCTTTCATGCTTGCTTAAATTTGAAAGTGACTAGAGTCATATTTTTCCTGTTTCTCGACTCTTAAAACATGAAACAACAAAGTTCCAGTTCAATGTCATAAAATTAATTGCCTATGATCACATGCCCGTTAAACATTTTCTGCTTGGCTTATTTTTGTAAGTTCCTTAGAGTTTGATCTTGAAGCCTTGAATAAGCTATCTCGTTTTCCTTCTTGTGTTGAAATATTTTCACAATGGCGAAACCACCATTTTTGTCGTCTTCTTCACTGCCTCTTAATGGTAGTCCTTTTCCTGACGTTTATTTGGAAACACCTCAGTCCACTAGGTCTGTCGAGTTTGCGCAGCCTATTATCCCGAGTGTCTTACCTCTCGCTACTCAGTCTCCTCCTGAAGGGTCTGTTGAATTCAATTTCCCACGTTAGGGTCCTTGGTTTGGTTTTGGGAGCGAGGAAGAATTCCCTCCTCTCACTTCGGGATCGCCATTATTAGCTGCTGCTATACCTCCTAGTCCTCGTCATATTTTCGATGATCTTACAATCTCTTCAGATATGGATTCTTCTAGTCCTATTGGCAATGGAGAGTTTCATGCTTCTACGGGAGAATATCATCTTTTTCCATAAGATTTCCCATATGTCTCCAGTCAACCTCCCCCCCAATCAATGTATCTTCCACCTAGTTATTGAACATTGGGTCAGATTATTTATGGTGTCGCATCTGTTGTACAATCCAGTAAAGTGGATCCCACTGGAAGCTCAGTTTTTCCTACATTAGGAATGTCACCCTCGAAACATATCCCGTCAGCCACTGTTACATCTATCCCGATCCGACCTACCATTTTTGTAGATTCATATTCACTAGTTATTAGCACGAATCCATCGTCAGGGTCTAATGTTTTTCGTAGGTCTATCTTTATCAATCCCACATTGCCTGTTAGGCCTGCCACGAGTGGATCACAACCTGGCGCTATGGAAACCCTGTCTACTTCTACTATTCCTATGGTTTCTACTTATACATTCGATGAATACTTGTTGGATATTCAGTGACAGTATTCTCCCTCTCCTGATTCTTAGCTGCAAAATTTCATACCTCGGGGTTCTCAATAGGCACAAGCTTGTCTCAAACCTCCACATCATTATGATGTCTATAGTAACCCTGTATATATTCCTCCATTTGATCCTCGTTGAGATATTTATTTTCCTCTAGATGATCCCTATTAGGTCGTTTCTCATCAAGGACCATTGATACAGGCACAACCCTCGAGCCCACAAGGACAACCCTTACAGGGACAACCTTTGGTCCAGCAGGGACAACCTTTTGGTCCTCAAGGAAAACCTTACGATCCACAAGGACAACCCCTATAGGGAAAACCTTTGGTCGAACAAGGACAATTGTACAGTCTATTTGGTCAACCTCAGTTTCAACCAAGAGCATCTTATGTTCCTGGAGGGAAAATGTACACACCACAGGGACAACCTTTTGTGCAACAGCAAAAACCTTACGTTCCGCAAGGTCAAGCTTTTGTATGACAAGGACAACCCTATGGTCTGAAAGGGAAACCTAATGGCCCTCGGTATTCAAGCCAACCTGCTCCTCAAGGACAACCTACCCAACCTTAGTAGCTGAATCAACCTGCTCGGCAGCCGGTTCAACATGTTCAACCTACTCATCAACCGATTCAACCTGTTCAGCTTGCTCATCATCCTGTTCAAACTGCTCAGCAGCCCATTCAACCTGCTCTACAGGGACAACCTGCTCAACCTCAAGGCGCTAATTACCCTCTTCAAGGTCAATTTCAGGTTGTATATAGTGCACCCCAAGGTTTCACTTATTACCCTCAAAGTAAATCCCAGATGGTGTATAATCCACCTCAAGGCAGTTCTTACATTCCATAGTAGAATTCATATGTTTCTCAGCAAGGACCTCAATGGTATGCTCAAAATCAATATTCCAGTCCTCAACCCCAGTATGGCCATAACTATGAGGCTTATAACCCCTATGGACAGAATCCTCCACGACAAAAAATATGGGGGCATAATTTCCCTCATCCTGGGTGGCATGCTAACACGAGTCTTTATCAATGACCTCTGATGCCTTTTAATATGCAATTGTCATTTCTTGTGATGTTGGAACTGATAGATGTGTCAAAGTTGACAAACAATCCAATCCTTCATAATCCATATTGGCCTCCAGTTCCAACCAAAATTCTTGGTGATTGTCTCGAGTTTGAGGGCAAGTCCGGAGAAGACCCTGAAGCGCATGTTATGACATACCCTCTTTGGTGTTCATCTAACTCTTGGGTTGACGATCCTATCTGACTTCATCTTTTCCAACGGACTCTTACTGGTGTTGTTTCCAAGTGGTAAATAGAGTTATCTCATGGCATCTTTCAGGATTTCAATTCTTTAGCCATGGTGTTTGTCACGCATTTTCAATTACCGGTTTGGTATGAAACTAGGACACGCCTCCTCACATCCTTGAAACAAGATCGAGCTACCCATATCTCGGATCATATTCATGAATGGAGGCATCATCGTCGGTTGATATAGTTTTAAATCCATGATCAAATTCTAATTGTTTGGTTTACTACATCCTTCATTGCTTTTATTGCTATGGAAATTGCTATGGGGGCATGCGTCATTAAGGAACAAGACATTGCTCATACCTAGTACCTTGATCTTGTGTACTCTCAGTCTAGCATGTTGTACGATCTCTTTCCTGATGCTCCTAGACCTAGAACTTCCAAAGCACTGACGACGCCATCCATCAATGGTATCATCATCGGAAGTCTTCTCCTCCGAACCCTAGGAAGAAAAATTCTACTTCTTCCAATGATACTGCTTCTCAGCTGACCCTGAATTCTGGTAAAATTGTGAAAGTAAATGCCACTCAAGCCAATCCAGCAAATAAAACTTCCAAGGGTAAAAATATGGTAAAGGTAAGGTAAAAGCCAATACCCCGAAATAGGGTTCTCAGAAATATTGTGCTAATGATGGTTCACAGCGTAAACCGAAGTATCCTTGCTTGATATGTTCCAAAGAGCACTACACCAAGGGCTGTCCTCGATGGGCCGAAGTGAGTCGATTGCTCAAAGGCACCCAAGGAACTCTGATTTTTCTCAAAGAACCTTTTCCATCATAGCAAACCAAGTTGGTAGAGAAACCTAAGTCCTTTGCCTCTTTTGGCTCTCAGGTTTTCATGATGAATGGTTCTACATATGTTTCCACAGCTACTTGGTCGAAATATTATATCGAACTGCGTCAAGTAGTGGGGAAGGAGATCACTGATGGTGCTCCTCCTCTGCCTCCTTCTGGCCCTCTTCAGATTGAAAGGCGTAGTACTGAGCCCGATGTACGACCACCTTCTAAAGGTGTACTCCATAAGTCTTCTTACAATCTGAACAACCATGCTGCTCAACACTATAGTATTGTTGAGGATTTGGCTTACATGCCATCTGCAATGTCTGCATTAGAAGTGCTTCAGAGTTGTCTGTCTCAACGGAAGGCTTTTCTATCTGTGATCAACGGGGTTGACCTTGCTTATTCATGCCTTATCACTTTCGACTTGGAGAATTTCGTCCCACGTCTCCCTCACCAGCTTGTGCTCATCATATAAGTTGGCATTAATGGATTGAATATCCATGGAGCGATCGTGGACGAGGGTGAATCTTTGTGTGTCATGTCATCTGCCTGCTAGAAATCCATTGGTTCTCCATCTCTTAATTCATCCCAAAATGGTCTAGAAGCATTTGATGGAAGGGAATCTAAACCTCTTGGTGTTCTTGCTAGTTTACCTATTACTTTAGAAGGGAAGATGGTCAATGTCGAGGTTGAAGTAGTTGACACCAAACTCAAATACAATATTCTCCTTGGTCGCAATTGGACTCACACCATGTTGTGCGTTCTGTCTACTCTCTTTCATGTTTTGTGATTTCCACACGAAGGAAAGATTGTTACTGTAGATCAATTTTCATTATTTAGTTCTTCTTCTGAGAACAATGTTCTGTACGTGGATCAAATTCCTACTCCGTACGAGAGCGTAGGGTAGGGTCTCTTCAAAGATCCTATCCTCATGGGTATTTTTCCTCTTCCTCCACACAACACTATTCATATTAATATGATCTCTAGGGCTGACAATCCGTGGATCATCCATTCGCTTAAGAAAATTGATTTTTTTGGGGATTTGATGTTGTTAAGTCCGATCAAGATTGAATATTGTGAACTTATTTAGGCTTCGGATCCTCTGCCTCCTGATCATGCCCCTTTGGGAATATATCTTGATACTTATTCTTAATCCCCTTGACTTGGTGATTCAGATTTTCCTGATCCCTTGAAAGAGATATTTCCCTCCGATGAAGCCATCATGGAAAATATGTCTCTTGAGGATCCTCCATGGGATGATAGTCATCATCATTCCTTGTTCATGCCTGGCCTTGGGGCCATGCCTACGTGTCTTGAGAGGTTTACTTCCCAAGTTCCTTCTCCTCCACTTCAAACACCTATTCTGACACACGAAGTTTTTACAAACTGTAACTTGAGTAATATCACACAAACGATGCCTATCGACATTTCCGTTAAACTGGGAATTGTCAAGAACATCCATATTGCAGTCACCTGTTCTTCAAATGAAGTCCAGGTTTATACTAGCCTTTTCCGCAAGTTTCGTGATGTCTTTGCATGGTATTACAAAGAGATTCCTAGCATTAATCCAAGTATAGTGGTGCATGATATTCCTACATATCATGGTGTGAAGCCTGTTCGCCAACGTCTTCATCATGTCCACCCTAGAAAGGTTACTGCTATTGAGGGTGAAGTTGAAAAAATTCTAAAGCTGGTTTTAACTATCTGATTCCCTTGACAGAATTGGTTTCCAATATCGTTCTTGTAGATAATAAATAGGGTACCATTCATGTCTGTGTTGATTACCGTGACATTAACTGGGCCTGCCCTAAGAATAATTATCCCACTCCATTTATTGATTAGATCATTGATGACTGTGCTGAGAGTGAGATGTTTTCCGTTATGGATGGATGTTCAGGCTAAAACTAGATTAAAATTCTCTCAACTGATCAACATAAGACCACCTTTATTTGTCCTTGGGGTAATTTCACTTGTAAAAAGCTCCATTTGGGTCTGAAAAATGTTGGGGCTACATTTCAGCGAGCGATGTAATATGGTTTCCACAATATCAAACACATCATTCAACCTGATCTACATGACCTTCCAACTTATTCAACTAAGCATAAAGACCACCCTGACCATCTATGTCAAATTTTTCTTCGTTGCCGATCTTATAACATCCGGTTGAATCTGCATAAGTGCATTTTCTGCATTGACTCTAGTATACTCTTAGGGTTTATCATTTCCAAAGACAGGATTTTCCTCGATCCACTCAAAGTTGAGGCTATCATTAATCTCCCCCCCCATCCTCCTTACATCAGCTGTAGAGTCTACATGGAAAGGCTAACTTCCTAGCTATTTTATACCTAACTATGCCGAAGTGGCTAAAGGAATTACGCGATTATTGAAGCAAGGTGTCTCGTTCCTTTGGGATGAGATCGCTTAGAAGTCTTTCGATGCACTAAAGATGTTGCTTGTCAACGCTCCTCTGTTGCGTCCTCTAAATTATCATCACGATTATTCCCTATATTTTGCCGCCGCATTCATCACGATTGCCATGGTTTTGGTACGAGACGAAGATGCTGGCGACGAACATGTCATTTATTATGTATCTCATAACCTTATCAATACTGGAATGCATTATGCACATGTCGAGAAGTTGGCGTTGGATGTTGTTCAATATTTTCAACGTTTTCATCACTACATTCTGTTGCATACAGTGAATATGATTTCTGAATGCAACCCTATGACCTACATATTGTCTCATCAATTGCTGGGGGGAAAATACTAGAAGTGAATTGTCATCCTCCAAGAGTTCAATTTGGAGTTCGCTACTGCCTAGTCAAAGAAATAATTAGTCTTCACCGATTTAATCTGCTCTCTCCCTTCCGACTCCACTTCATCTAGTTCTGAGGAACACATTCCAGACGATAAAATTTTTCTTATTAGAACCCTCGATCCTTGGTATGGTGATATCATCATATATCTTCAGAGTTATACCTTCAAATTTGAGTTGACGAAGGATGCTCACCGACGCATATGCCATCAATTGCAACCCTATTGTATAGTCAGATACACTCTACCGCATCGGAGTTGATTCCATTATCCTCCGGTGTTTGACTCTCGAGGAGGCTGAAAAATCCCTGAATGACTGTCATAGTGGTAGATGTGGCCGTCACTTCTATGGTTATGCTACTTCACATAACATTCTTCATGCTAGTTACCATCTTCAAAGATTGCGTTGTCATTTTTCTTAAGTGCCATGACTTCCAAATCTATCATCGCAAGATGCACATGCCACCTTCCCATCTCCACCCTATCATTACCATTGGTCCATTTGTGAAGTGGGGCATCTATTTTATGACGTGTAACCCTCACTCGGCTGGGGGGCATGCTTATATCATCGTAGCCATTGACTACTTCACCAAATGGGCTGAAGAAATGCCTACACTTATGGTTGACAGTAAGACAAAAACTCAGTTCATATTCAATCATATCATTTCTAGGTTCAATGCCCCTCAAGCCATGGTTACTTATCATGGTTTCCATTTTCAGCATTACATGGTGGCAGAGTTGACTTCAAAGTTGGGTCTGCATCATGATAGCTCAACTTCGTACTATCCTCAGGCCAATGGCTAGGTTGAGGCCGTGAACAAATTTCTTAACATTATGCTTCAATGTACGATTAGGATGCACAAATCAAACTAGCATTTCATGTTATGTTCAACTCTTTGGGCATACCAAACCTCAGTGAAGGATGCGACCAGATTCACTCCATTTTAGCTTGTTTATGGTCTGGAAGCTACCCTTTTGATTGAATGTGAAATAAATTCACTAAATCTAGCTGTTGAATTGTTGTCAAACACTTCACCAGAAGAAGAGCGCATTCTCTACTTAGAAAGGTTGGATGAAACTCTTCGCTTCATTGTTCTAGTCATTGAAGTACAGAAAAAGCGGGTCAAAGCTCATTTTGACTAGTTAGTTTCTCCTCGCTCCTTCATAGAAGGAGACCTCATCCTCCTGTACAACCAAGCTCATGATAAGTTGGGGGCAGGAAAAGTTAAACCCATGTGGCATGGGCCCTACATTGTTAAATGTATTTTGCGGAATGGGGCCTATGAGCTTATTGATTACGAAGCTCATCCTCTAGATCAACCCATAAATGGATTGTGTCTTAAACAATTTTATGCATGAGTCATTCGTGCATGTTTTTGTGTACATAGGCGTTCTTTTCATTTTTGTACATTTTTTGGTTTGGTGTGCTTTGCGAGCGTTTTCCTGCTTATTGGATCATTTATTTTTGTGCAGATGTCTATTACCCCTTATTTTGGTTTTGCAGATGGTGCTTCCTGTAGTACTTATAACCTTTCTTCGGTAGCCTGGGTGATTTATGATCCTGCTGGTATGTTGATAGACCTTCAAGGTATCTATCTAGGATGAACTACAAACAATGTTGCTGAATATAGTGCTATTATTGAACTATTAATCGAGGCATTTAACCTCGAAATTTTTGCATTGATTGTTAACCTAGACTCACAGCTTGTTGTTCTTCAACTTAATGGACATTATTCAGTTAGAAACCATCACATCTTAAGGTTGTATGTAGGTGTTCGTTTGTTGGAAAAAAAATTTGATTACATTACATATCAACATATTCCTAGGCGAATGAATGCATTAACTGATATAGTAGCTAACATTCGATTAGATAGAAATTTGTGTAATTTGTAAAATAATCATCACATGACAAGATCCATATAGGAAAATAGATGTATGTATATATATATATATATATATATATATATATATATATATATATATATATATATATATATATATATATATATATATATATATATATATATATATATATATATATCAAATTTTTGCATCGGTGTGCATCTTAAGTTCAAAAAATATGTGTGTTTCGATTACATCCTAATACATCATGTCTCTCAAAATATGTAGAAACAAAACCTAGATTTCTACTCGGCATGATGCTCATGATAGCACGTCACTGCCCATACGAGTCGTCTCAGAAAGTGGTGAACTCAGTTTGACACCCATGCAGTGTGTCTCTAGTATGCACAAGGAACATCATCGAATCGCGCATAATACAGGATCCCATGGGAGATTCCCTCCAAGTTGTGTATGATTTCCCCCTCCTCGCCTCCCTCACCATGAGGGGCAATATCAAAATCGTGAGGAATCCACCTCATTATCGAGGACATACCTACAAGTCTCTCTGGGCCAACATCTGCAATCATGGATTTAATGTCTGAACATGAATAACAAAAAAAAAAACCATAATACTCATGAAAATAAAAAATGAGTCTTAACAAGTACTTCATCCCAATCCTCTACTTTTGGGAGTGGGATATCTACATCACCAATAAAATATGTGCCATAGTAGGGCCAATCCTCCACGATGATTGTCTATCGGCGGAGCCACTCAAAGAACTCTAGTCTCTAGGACATATGTTGACCGCCCCCTGACCTTGGCATGATAGTTTCCCAACGGGCCATTCGTGGCTCCTGTGCTGGTGCTATCGGGACTATCACCTCCTGACACTAGAAGATTGGTATTCGTTCCAAGATGAATGATACCAGAATAGACCCATAACCAAACTACTTTAGTTTTCCTTTATTACACTTTATCAGTTGACGCTTCTTGTTGATTGTCACTGCCTCTGCCTAGTTGTAGAGGATCGGTGTCATGAAATCTACATCAAGAAGTAGTTGTGTCTTTGTGGCCTCATGCGGTGCCTATGATCCTGTGACTTGTGTGATAGTGTGAAACACTACCTTTAGTGCCAAGTCCGAAATATTTTGGATGTCAACTTTTCCGCTTCCCGATCCTTTCCTTGTCCCTTGGCACACCCTTTCGATCACCGTACTCATGTTTTCCATTGAGGGCCAGTTGCCAGTTAGGATTGGTACTACCCCCCTCCACGACAACCCTGTTATGAAATAAACGTCTGAAACTTCAATCTCGAGTTCTTGGTCATGAATAATGAAATTTTCCTGATCAACGCCCCAGACATTGATCAAGTATTGTAACAACTCTAGTTGTGCTCTGAGGCATGGTGTCATGAAGAATTTCTTGAGCCCACAATCTGCAAGAGCTTCCATGCATCTTTCATTTTCCATGGCAAGTTCATCTTCTTCACTTTGTTCTCGTTGTTTCCACTCAATCACCATTTTTCCGCTTCACACCTGCCAAAAAATTCATATGACTATCATTAGCTAAATTCAAAAGCTCTTTCTTGGTCAAAATGGGCATGTTTGCTCACATTTACATGCTAAAATTGTGTGCCACAATTGGCATGACCTTTTTAGGAATATTCGCGCCAATGGGTGTGCCCGAGTTCAAAATTTTGGTCTGTTGGCGCGAGTTCGTGCCTCATACCCGCACCAACCGTTGTGCCCTATATTTTTCCAAATCCCCCATAAACATACAAAATTGGGCTTATAGGCAACGGAAAAGGAATCAAAATGTAGGGAAGGATGTAAGCTCTTACCTGGAACTGACAGATTCGAGATTGGTCTTCTGAATTTCCCGCTATCGCCACTACAAAATCGCAGTGTAAAACGGGTACAAAATTGTTCACAAGAGGTAAAAGGGAAAAGTAATTTTTTTTTACTATTTTTGGCATATTAATACTTTTCAAAACCCTAATTAGGTTTTAAAGTGTATTTTTCGATTATTTTTCTATGTTATTTCGAGAAATGGGTTTTACATTTGTCTTTTGTGCAGTGGAAGGTTTTTAACGTCATGGTGATGAAGTAACGAGTTGTATTTTATACTTTTTCGGACTCGGTAAAAACAAGAAAAATTCACTGATGGAGTGATCTTTCAGCTCTTTTCTGACTCTCTAAAACTGAAAATATTGTCGAAACTTTTTCATTTTGAACTTGTTAAATGGCTGCGAAACGATATCTACCCAGTATATTTGTACCCATTTTTCGGGTTGGGATGTATTATTTATGAAAAAAGGAATACCTTAGCCTATCGCGACTAAGGGGTTCTCTCTGTTCTACCTTTTCGGATATGAGGGAATATTTAAAAAATGGATCTGTTGGAGTTTTCTTTTCCGCTTCTTTTCAAACTCTCTAAACATGAAAAGATGTCGAGTTCTTCCTATGTCACACTGGTTAAACCCTAATGACATCATAAATCATCACCATGACATTCATCAAGTTCCTTCTTCCTAGGGCTTGTAAAATGTACTAGGATGGATTTTTCCGAAGGAAAAAAATACATGACAAGCATATGCTATCACCTTCAAGCTTGTTTTCCAAAAATAATTGGGGTATTTGCTAGAAATGGTGGGGAAAAATGGAACCAGTTCTCAATCATGTTGGCAATATGTCACTCTTGAACATGACACTTATCTTCATTTGTGTTGGGATGGGGACATCTCATTTTGTCATATTTTTCCTCCATGGGTTTGTGTAATCTCTTTTTACCTCTCATCTATTCTTCGCCACGTCATCATGACCTCAGATCCCTTGATATCAAATACTGCCAAATCCGGAGTCATGTCACTTATATGTTTAAGAGAAGTTTCCGATTGTAGTTTTCAACCTCCCTCTGATCCTCTATTTAGTCCTAATTCACTATCATCATGTTCCTCTGTCTCATTTCGATGATGTGGGAAACATTATGGCTCTCCTTTGACCAGGTCACTTCCTGTCGACTTCAACTCATTATACAAGAAGTTTATCTAGAGACTCCCTTCCAGTACCTTGGAGTTTGCATGCCTCAATGGTAAGTTCTTTGCATTCAACGACAAGTCCACATCATTGGTTGTCGATCGAGTGATTCTACTGGTGTTCGACACTAGATCATTGTTCACATTCCATGGATTGTAACTGTTGTACCTTGAGAACCATACTTATCATTATTGGTGGTTTCTCTCGTGTATGTTAGCAACTTAGATCACTGGCTGGTAATCAGGTGACTTTATTGCATGTTCAAATTTAGCTCACATATTCACATGCTTGAATTTGTACTTGTTCGGGTCAAGATGGAGAACAAGAACCTGGGTTTTGTCTAATAAGATCTAGGGTGCGGAATATTATGGGTTATCATGATTTTTTGCATGAATCTTTTGATTGGATGGTTGCGACCATACCTAAGTCTATTTGTTGATCCTTATTGTTGGATGGATACGTCCATACCTCATATCTCAGTTTTTATGTACTCTATTATGGATGATTTCACCCCTGCCACATGTTCATGTATCATAGATATTAGTTGTATTTGTACTTGCAGGTCTTCCGAAAGAAGTGTTTGGTTCTAACGCATTCTCGTAAAGAATTTCACCCCTCACTCTCTCTTGGACCTCATGATTAAGGGGGCATCTGTTACACAACATTTTTTCACTGTCCCTGAAATCCCCACCTCACACATTGGAGGACCATTTTTGTGACTAATATAAAGGTGTCATGCCTTGCAAAGAGTATCATTGTATCCCTTGCCATGAGGAGAACATTCCTTTTGTTGAAAATTCCTTGAGTAGGCCATCATAAACATATGTTTTTCGGTTGTCACTAGTAGGCTGTTATGCCCTTGCACCAATAAGGGAAATTAACACTAAGCCCCACACCCATTGACACTCTGTCCTTGTGAGATACTCGCACCAAGATGTTTTTGGAATGTTTTTGAAATATAGAGGCGAAGATTCCATGCTAACAACTTCGTGAGTGAGTTAGCTTGGGTTGTTCGACTGCATAACCACGAACACCTTCCTTTGGCCTCTGGTTTCCACCTTTTGGGGGAACCTCCCAAAGGATAAGGCATCCTGTCCACCATTTGAGGGATCCCAACCTCCTCCTCTACCTCTATAAATAAACCTATCTCACATTGACGGAGCTAGATGAACAATTGAATAGCTAAAGAGGAATTGTTGAACATTTCAATAGCTAGTGAGATAGAGCAGAGAAAGAGACCCTTGTCGAGAGAGAGCTTAGGCTTGTGTCCTCACCTCGACCTAATTCCCCGACAAACTTTCAAGATGCACTTCGACTGAACCTGCTGAAGGAGGCTACGACGTCAAGGCTCCGGTTGTAATCTCTTTCTTTCTATTAATATATACATGACTTATGTTTGGTTCCCATCTTATGTTGGTATGATTCATTTTAGACAATATGTTTAATCTTCCTTGAATGATCATCTAGTTACGAATGTAATGATTGTCTTGTATGTTGCTTTTGTCCTTTGATTTTTTTGCAAGTATCCGAGTACCTTTGCTGAAGGACCATGACCTATTGAGGCAGAGATCAAGAGGTCGCCACTGCTATAGCTATGACAATCGTGTTGGACTATAGGTAGGACATTCTATCCCAACCTATTTCATTCGTTAACTAGGAACCAACACATTTGCTTGTTCCCTTTCTACTAGACCCACCCTAGGGCTAGAGGGATCGCCTCTGTCCGTAGAGGGGATTTACCTACACAACAGATGGTGACAAAAATATGGCTTGTTCCATTCATCATTGAAAAATGTGATAATAATGGCTAGGTAAAAAAAAAATCATATATGAAGAACATATCATATTCATGGTTAATGGATTTAGACTCAAAGTGTAAAACAAGCCCCTAACCAAGAAAGAGCTTATAAATGAAATAAATTCATTGAGTATTGATATGATTGAGTGAAAGGATGCTCCCAATCATTAAAATATTAATAGATAAAAAGTTAAAAGATAAAAAAAATGAATAAGACTCCTAGGTGAAAATCTCCACAAATCGCTTGTGACAAACCTTTGGCTAAAAGCCTTCTTCTAGGAATCTATAGATTTGAAATAAAGATTAATAATATAGTGAAAAAAACTTAAAATCTTGATAAGGTGTAATAATGGTGAAAACAGTAAATAGGACCATTACTTTGATAAAGAAAGAGAAAAATACAAAAAATAGGTGAAAAATTATGATAAACAATTTTTGTGCAAGTATATTTTTCTCTTTGGATTTGTTGGTGTCTCGTGATTTGGCAGATTGGTAGAAAAAATGACAGGGCAACATGAAACCACTCTTTGGAGTCCTAGGACCTAGCCTTCCTGGACTTAGAGAGGGATCTCTCTATTTGTTTGCAAAGGATATGAAATTGTTTGCTTTAGATGGTTGATTTTAGGCTAGTTACTAGTGTGAGGTTTTTTTGTTTGTTTCGGTTGGGTATAATGATCAAGAAGCATAGGTAGAATGATCTCTAAGTCATTGGGAAATGGATTCTAATGGAAGTCATGGTAATTTCATCAATGGATCGGGGAGCATCATAGAGAAAATCTAATTTGGTCAATTGATCTTCAAGTTTTTAGGGGTAATGAGATGGACATCAACTGTAAGAATAAAAAGTAGGAAAAAGGGAAATCAAGAATCCTTTATCATATGTACTTATCAACAGAGGGACTTAAATATCATAAGCATGAAGAGGCAATCAATAGACAGGGAAAACCATAAATTCTTTGATTCAACTAAAGCAAATGATAATTAAATTCAAACTTTTCCAATGAAATATAGAAGGCGAGAAACTCATTTAACTTCTAGTGATTTCACCTTCAAGGACAGAAAACACTTAAGACACACATATAAATGTAATCAGAGAAGAGAGAACTCCTAAAAATCCTTGATTATAGTTATGAATATCTCTAAAACAATTAGTTAATAAGGTACAAAGGGTATGATCAAAACAAACCTCTTTAGCGGACTTTAAATAATGGTACTTTATAGAGAAACTTCAAAAACAATGTTTTAGTGGCAGCAAGTAGGCAAGGCTAGCCATAAATCATGCTTGATACGAACTGTATTAAACTATTTATGAAATAAACAAGCTTAGGGTGTCTAGAGAGAAATTAAGAATTCTCTAAAATGTCCTGGCAGAAGAAAACATTAAGGCAGTGAAGAATAAACAAAACTAAGGTGCTTTCAGAAGACATTTCATAGTCTAAATATTTTCTTCTACTGCAAAATAGAAAGGTGGAAACACTTCACCAACAACCAAGCTCAGGGATCCAGTGATATAGCCTCCTCCATCAACAAACAAATAAGGGCATCCACAAGTTCCATGACATCAATTTCTTTTCAACTTCCAAGAGACTATATATTACTCCAAAGAGTCATGAAATGCCAACAAGATAATGAGTTCAAATGTAGTATTTCTGCTGCAAATGAGGAGGTGAAGTTAAGCTAGGGTTTTAGTTTCATTTATTACAGAGTTAATGAATTCCTAACCTTGAATACCATGCAAGGCTCAAGGCAGGAATATCTATAGATATTCCTCTGAATAATAACTTTTATCTTAACTCCTAAGGAAAAATTGGTGAAATGTTTTACTTTAAGGCCTATTCATAACTTTTACAATAACCGTCTGGCAGATATAAATATCTCTGACTTAGCTCAATAACTACCTAATGAATTATTGAAGGAAAGAAAACACTAGGTGGTAAAAATATCTTTGGAGAAGAGTAACTGCCACAGGCTGAGTCATTCGAATCTATTTTGGGTAAATCTACCCTTTTTTTTTATCTTTAATCTTTGTCATTATGCTTTAAACTCTGTCTTCTATGCTATGACTATTTACTTTTATCATTTTTCTTTAATCTGTTTGTGATCTGTTCTATTCTTTTAATCATTTTTTATTTATCTTTGTCATCTTTTGCCTTTATCCTTTCATCTTTGAATTTCATCTGTCTTCTTTTTCTTTAATCTTCCGCTTTGACCTGCTAACCCTTTTGTTTTGTCTTCTAATTAGGACTAGCCCTCTAATATTTCTAATTTATTCCCTTCACTATTTCTATGACTTTTTGTTTTTCCCATGTGCAGGGGAGGTTGTCTTTGTGGTTGGAGGGCTCCTTTTGATCCATCGATGATCATGTTTCATCGATAATCGATCTTAATGTAGGGCCTCTGGTCCCTTTAATTCTGAACGAAATCACTGGATCGTCACCTAGCATTTTAATCCAATTTAATTTGGCCCTGTGAAGTGGAGATTAATCACCTTGGCCATTAAAACCTGCACAAAACACAAATAATTAGTTAAAAAATTGCAAGGAGGGTTTTACTGCTTTTTTCAAGGTTTTGGACTGTCGGAAGGCATTTTTCAAAGGAGGAGAGGGTGCAAGGGGAAAGGTTCCAGAGGTGGAACCAGGAGGAATGAGAACAGGAAACTTTTTTTTAAAATGGTGTAGATGGAGGTGGTTTTTGAAAAACCATAAGTGGTTTATCGCGCGGAGAATGGGTGGTTTTTTTTTGGGGGGGAAACGAACGCGATATACCTTAGGGTTCGACACGTGGCCGAGGTGAAACCACCTATTTCATGTGGGTTGCTAAATTATAACCCTGTCGCAACTTTATTTTCGATATGCATCTTGGATCATTAGATCTTGGGTTTCGAGATCAATGGTGCGGAATGGCTCAGGGGAGTGGCGAGCTGGTGACGAGGTGGGGTTCGGGTTTTAAGTGACGTGGTGGGACATTTTTCATTTAGCGTGGGGTTTAAAACATATTCGGGGAAAGGTTGGGTGAGCGATAGCCGTAGGATTGGGGTGGCGAGGTTAGATCAACGGCACGGAGTAACTGGGCTGCTGTACAGCAGACGAACGGAGGGCGGGCTCGGGGTTTTGAAATATTAACAAAATGCGTTAATTTGGAAGGTTAAGGGAAGGGTGCCAAGCGTAGTGAGAGGCAAGCCCAATATTTAATATTTCAAAGGTTAATGGGGACCTTTTACTATAAGGTTTGGGGGTTTAATAAAATGAAAGGGGCAAAGGTATAATTCATATGGGTGAAGGGGACTATGGATATTCGGAGGACGAGGTTTTATGAGGATAAAAAAGGGGTTGGGGCTAGGGCTAAGAGAAAAAGGGCTTAAGGCATATATCTTTATAAGAGGGTGAGTTTTACACATAAAATAGGGTTTTGTGCATAACTTTAAAGGACCCGATAGGCTAAAAATTAGCTTTAAACAATGTAAAAGGAAGCTTTTACATTTGTTTAATTTTTTTAGAAGAAAAATGATGAATAGTGGGGGTTTATGAGGGTTTTTAGGAAAGGAAGAAATGGGTTTTTTAGAGGAAGAAAGGCCATGAATGGCAATGAGGGTGAGGTAGCGAGATGAGGCAAACATGCCCAAATAAGGAAGTCCTTCTTTGTAGCAATGGGGCAAACCTTTTAAAAGGGAAAAGAGGGAGAAATTTAGTGAAGAATTTTGACTTAGGATAATGAAGGCAGTGAGATTTCTAAAACTCACAATATTTCTCATATTTTGTTTTTAGAAATATAGGATCATAACTTAGTCATATTTTCATATCAGCAAAAAATACAGATGACTTATATTGGCTCCACTTGGGTAGGGCAGATCCTTTTTGGAGGTGTCCAAAACTTTCAGTTTATCAAATCTCTGAGTTTTTGCAGATTAATGTCTTTTCCATTGGGCAGATTTTCCCTTATTTTCACTTGCTAATATTTCATTTGAAGTGATGATATTAATAATATGAAACATATCGTTTCTTGCAAAAACATTTCTACCTACCCAACCTACTTGTCCTAACATTTTTTCTTGCTTGAGTGCATTTCAACTTGAAAACTCTTGACATTTTTATTTTGAAAACAGAAACAAATTATCTACTTCTATCCTTATTTCTTCCAAGAGTTTAGATTAAACTAGCCAACTCTTTTAGTCTCTACCTAGGCTATTTGATTCCCAAGATTAAGCTGTTTGGCAATCTTGATTCTCTAAACTATTGACATAAAATTTAAAGAATGGTTCAAATCAGGATTAGGCAGTGTGACTTCCCATGGTTGTGGCATTGGAACAAGCTGCACAAAAAAATTATTTTTACATAAAAAGTAAAATAGAAAGACAAGCGTTGTAATTTATCATTTGAAATGCATCTTCATCTTTCTCTTTGGTTCTGTTTTGAGCATGTGGAACTAGTATCTTTATTTTCTAATCTATCTTTTCTGATAAGCCAAGCTTGAATAATTTTGACAATCATTTTTTTACTAACTTATCAACATAAATTTAAAGCATGTTCAACCATGATTAGGCTAGATGACTGAACAAGATATTATTTTTGAATCAATAGTGGCATTTAGGCTTGCACACTTTTAGTAGTACTGTTTTTTGGGTATGGGGCTATACCTCTTTTGAATCTGCTCTCTTTTTCCTTTCTTTCATTGTTTTTGTATTTTTTGTTTTCAATATTTTCTGATGCAATGTTTATGTACAATGAATGAAATCTTTGAAGCTAGGACTCTTGACAGAAATAGTGTTTGAGCATCCTGCCATTGACATGACCTCCAATTAATTCTTGTCCATTTAGTCCGTGTAAAAAGAAAGCATTATGACCCCTAATTTGATGAATGACATAAGGCCCTTTCCAAAAATTCTCAAATTTTCCATGCTTACCTCTGTCTTCCCTTCTAGAATCCCATTTCAAGACTGTGTATCCAACTTGGAAATTATTATCTTTAGTCCTTCTGTCAAATATATTTTTGATGGTGTCTTGTACTACTTGTGTTCTTTGGTAAACCTCTTATCTAGACTGTTGTAAATGAATGGTTTGATTCAGCCTTCTTTGCATGTCATTTTCTTCTGATTGCACTTCTTGGAGAAGTTTCATGACTAGAACTCCCAAGGATGTTGGGAAGACTGCATCCATGCCATATACCAATTGATAGGGAGACATACTGATTGATTTCTTGGTTGTTAGTCTATCAACCCATAAAGAATGAACTAGTTTACTGTGCCATGATTTCTAATTTTTTTCCAACAGTCTTTTGATAATGTTGATCAGGCTTTTGTTGCAGGATTCAACAAGTCCATTTCCCTAAGGGTAGTAAGTTGTGGAGTGCCCCAATGTGATATGATATTTATAACAGAATTCAATCATTCTTTTGGATTTAAAAGAAATAGCATTGTCTATAATGATTTTTCTAGGACAACCAAATCAGGATAATATGTTGGCCTCAAGGAACTTGATAATGACTGAGTCAGTATCATTTCTAGAAGGGATAGCCTCTATCCAGTTGGTAAAATAATCAGTGGCAGTAAGGATCCAGTTATGCTAGGCAGAGGAGGTTGGCTGAATTTCTCCAATAAAGTCTAAACACCATTGCTGAAAGGGAGCCTCAATACTGATGGGATGCAAAGTTAAAGGTAGGAGTTTTCTCTTGCCATTGAAAATTTGGCACTTATGGCAAGTCATGACTAGTTTTTTAGTATCAAGGAAAAGGGTGGGCTAGTAATAGCCAGCTCTAAGAATCTTGTTTGTTTTTTCTTTCAAGTAAAGGTTTCCTCCACACTCTCCCTCATGCAATTCATGCATGATATCTCCTGCATCATTCTCAAGCAAACATTTAAGCAATATGCCAACAACATTTTTCCAATATAACACTCCATCTAAAATGTAGTTATTTAAAGCTTTTTGTTTCAAGAATCTAGGTTTATTCCTTGATAAGGAGGGAGGGGTATTGAGATAAATAAGCACATATATGATATCATCATACCAAGATTAATTCAGAAATATTTCTTCAATGTATGGAGCAGTTAATTCTTCCCGTTCTTCTAAAACATCAACCATATTCATATCTATTTCTTGGAAATTTGATTCTGCCATGATTTTTGCTAATCCTCGTCCTTTAATCAGCTTGGTAGGCCTGATTTCTAAATCATACTCTAAAATAATAGCAATCCATTTTCCCCTTTTTCGATCAGGGTCTTGATTTAGAATGTCCTTTACAACTGTATGTGGGACAAAAGCAATGATATGTGAGTGTAAAATGTAGACTCGAAAATCTTTCAATGCTTTTATCAAGGCTAAGACTTGTTTCTCCATATTTGAGTGGAGCATCTCTTAGGCCTTTACTAAAGAAGGATATTGGTTATTATGGCCCATGTTATTCTTTTGCAACAATACTGCAGCAATGGTGTGTTCAGATGCAAATGAAAAAATGTAGAAATATTTGGTGAAATCAGGACTGATAAGAACTTGTGTTTGAGTAAGAGCTTGTTTTACTAGTTCAAATGACTGTTTGGATTCTAAGGTCCATTTAACTCTTGTTTCATTTTTTAGCATGTTTGTGATCTCCCTCAAAAGTTCAGCAAGGTTGGGGATGAACCTTCTCAAAAATTTGATCCTCCCAATGAAAGATTGCAATTCTTTGAAGCTTCTAGGCTGGCTAATTTTCAATATGCCTTCAATCGTTTTGGGGTCTACTTTGATTCCTTCTTCAGAGATTATTTGGCCTAGGATTTTTCCTTCCTCGATACCAAAGAGTGTTTTCTTGGGATTCAAAGATAATCCATATTTCCTACATTTCTCAAAGACTTTTGTCAAATGAGCTAAGTGTTGTTTATCAGTTTTGGAGAAAACGATGATGTCATCAAGGTAAATGATTATGAAATAGCCTATGTCTTCTAAAAATGCTATATCCATGGCCCTTTGGAATGTGGCCCCTGCATTCATCAAACCAAATGTCATTTTAGCATACATGAATGTACCCCAAGGTGTGGTGAAGGCATTTTTGTGTTGATCACTTGGGAGTACTAGCACTTGGTTGTAGCCTGAAAAACCATCCAAGAGTGATATTCTCTTAGATCCAACCGCCTTTTGGAGTATGTGATCCATCTTAGGCAAGGGATAATTATCTTTCAGGGAGGCTTTGTTCATATTTCTAGAGTCAATGCAAAGCCTAATTTCCCCAGCCTTCTTCCTAACATATACAAGGTTGGAAACCCACTGTGAATATCGAAGGGAAACTATGATCCCAACATCATACATATTTTTGATCTCTTTATTAACTAAAGGTAATAAAACAAGGTTTATCCTTCTTAGTTTTTGTTTGAAAGGTTTCTGATTTTCCTTAAGAGGAATTTTGTGTTGAATAATGTTGGTATCATATGATTTAAGATCTTTGTATCCCCATGGCAACACATCTCCAAACTCTTTGAAAAGTTCAATATATTCTTGTTTTATATGGGTAGGAAGAGTGCTAGATAACTTGATCATTTTGGGTTCAATCATGCTGCCTATGTTATGTTCTTCTACATTAGTTTCTGTAGGCTCCATATTTGGTTTTTTAGCTACATCATTGAAGTCAAAAATCTCCTCTAATGGTGTAAGGCCCCTTGGAATTGAATCATATTTTCATTGTAAAACGTTAAGGTCTTTTTGGTCTAGGTTGTCAAGTAATTCTCCCTTATAAAGATCTTCAAATTGGTTTATATCAGCAGTAGAGGAAAAATCTATTTTAGGGACTTGTTTTTCATCAAAACAATCTTCTTTATGGCTTGAGCTAGGAGTTGGTATAGAAAAATCATTTTTAGACTACAGAAAATAATCAATGTGTTAATCTCCTTCAAACAATTGCTAATAGTTTTCATTGTCAGGGACTATAGGCATATTTTTTACTTTGATAGTGAATAGTTCATTTACATGAGGAATTTGGAAATTGTTGGCAGCAATGGAAAGTTCATTTGCAAGGTTATTCTGAGCTTTAGGGATGAAAGTGAGTTCATATTTTTTAAAAATTTTCAGGAGATCTTGGGCAACATTCCTATATTCTATTAATCTTGGGTTTTTGGTTGAATACTCCCCTTTTACTTTCCTAATAATCACCTTTGAATCTCCTTGGACTAATATTTTCTTGGCTCCTAAATATTTGAGCAAATGTAGGCCAAGGAGGAGAGCTTTATATTCTACAATGTTATTAGTGCATTGGAAATCAAGTTTGTAGGAATTTCCTTTGTTTGTATTTTGTATCCATACACCAGCTCCAGAACCATTTTTTCCACAAGGGCCATCAAAGCTCATGTTCCAAAGTGTTTCTATCTCATACTCATCCTCATTTTACTGTTGAGGCCTGCTAAATTTTGAGCTACTCGGTTCTTCATTTGAGGACAGATTTGAATGTTCTGATAAGCTCAATTCTTTTCAATTTTAATTTTCTTGTTTGTTGATTTCATCTTCATTGCACAAGATAAATGAATCAAGATCTGAATGGATGGAATAAACAGGAATGTTGTTTGGCCTATCTATGTTGCTCACCATATATTTCATATGAGATTCCCTGTATAATATTCTTTTATGATTAAAAAATTGAATGGTAGCATAAGACATGTCCATTTCAAGGCTTCCCTGAAGTTTGGCTCCCCATGATCTAGATAGAATCATGCCATACTTTGGGAAATGTCAGCAACAACTATGTCCATAACTAGACCCTTAGTAGTAATGTGTGCCAGATTGACACATAAATCCTTGATCAGACCTAAGAACTTGACTCTGCTCGAATCAAAGGAGTACAGGTCTTTCAAGGTTTAGTAATTTATAGGCCTAATCTCTCCATCACCACTTTTGGCATAAGGTTGTGAGAGGCACCAGAGTCTAGCATGGCATTGTGAAAGATCTTATCATGTATATTTAAGCTGACATGGAATGGAGGAATAGCTCCTTCTAGGTATTTTCCTTCTACATCAGGGCCAAACAACATTTCTGGTTTATCATCTGTCAAGTTTAAAGTATCAGTATCATTTCCTATATTAAAATCTTTCAAAACTTGATTTTTATATATATCCTAGGTTACTAGTTCAACTAAGGGTATGCTAATTTTGATCTTGGAAATTTCTCCCTCAAGGCTGAAAGGGACTAGAGTTTTTGACATATTTACATTTGATTTGTAAAACATAGGCTTTTCAGAAATTCTGATTTGTTAAGTTTTATAAGGAATATTATTTTGGACAGATTTCTCAAGGCCACTAGCAGAAATACTAGGGCAGCTTGGGTTAACACTTTGTTGGTTGATTTTGTGTTTATTCAGATAAGTTTTCTTATCCACACTGTTGGAACTTTTTGTTGTCTTTTTAGGAAGATTTTCTGAGGTATTCTTAACAACTATTTCTGTGTTATTATTCTTGGAGGCCCTTTGGTTCTTTTTTCTCCTAAGGTCATATTGTCTGTGGACCTCCATTATAGAATTTTCAAATCCCAATTGATAATCTTTAGAATCATCATGATTGTTTTCAGTTTGCTCCAAGGAGAAGAATCCTTTTTCTCCTTCAGTGAGAAAAGCATCACCCTCACTGTCTGATCCTATCAAATTTACATGATTTTCTTCCAACCTTTTTGTCTCCCTTTCTTCTTCATCTACATAGTTTTCTTGGAAAGGAGGTCTAATTTGTTGGTAATTATCTCTTTGTCTATTTTGAATAGGATCTCTTTTGAAATTTGGATTTATGTTTCTATCTTGGGGATTTACTTGGTTCTCCCTAGGAGGTACTCTATCATTTAAGTTTATCTTTTCCAGCATTCTTTCCATCACCCTCACTAAGTTATCAATTTTGGCATCAGATGATGAGGTTGATGCCATTGTTTCATCTTTGTATGTAACTCTTTTTTTTTAATTTCAACCTAGATCTTTTCTCAATCAGATTTTCTTCTACAATTATAGCTCCCCTCTGCATATCTTCTAAAGTCAAGGGGTCTCCTTCTCTTAGCTGATAGGCCATGTCTGGGTTAAAGCCCTACAGAAATTTTGCTAAGGCTAAGCCTAGTGGAGGTTTCATGTTTGGGGGAAGTGCATTGTAAACACTATTAAATCTAGTACAGTGATCTTGGACACTTTCCTGAACATTTCTTTTAAGGTTTCTATATTCTGAAAGGATTTGGAGAGGGTTATTTTTAATTTCCCATTTGTTTATGAATGTTTGGTATAAAGAAGGGAGATCATTTATGCTATTAGGAGTTAAGATTTAAACAATTTTTTGGCTTCTCCTCCTAAAATTTGGGCAAAGATTCTCATCTTAATGGTCTCTTCTTCTATTTCTATGTAAGAAAATGCATCATCCGTTTTATCTACATGTTTTTGGGTAGTAGTAGATTCAGTTCTAGTGAAATGGGGAATTCTGGATTGATAATAATTTGGTAAATGAACCAAAGGTTTTGGTAACACTAAGGGAGCATACCATGTTGCCATGATAGGAGTAATGGAAGGTTTACAAGAGGTGGATTTTTGGAAGGGAGAGTGGGATGAAATGGATTATTTTGAAAAGTGGAAGTATGGATGGGTGTCATGGAAGTGTTTGGAACAACAAACTGATTATGAGCATATTTGTTACGGAAGGAGCTAAAATGATGGAGAAGCTGAAAATCAGGAGGAGTGGAAGGAGATGCTTCAATTTTTAAACTCTGCTGCAAATCTATGGGCTCAAGGTTAGTCAGGTCAATATCACTATATGCCTTGGTTCTAAATAAGTTCTTTGAATGGTATAAGTCAAAGCGAGAATCTTTCAAGACTGTAAGGTGTTTAGGAACAGATCTTGCTCTTTGAATGGTCTTGACAGTAGTTGAATTTCCAGCTCTAGAAGTTTGCCACAAAATATTTTCTAGATCATCAACTATACTAGGAGGATTAGGGTCTGGATGAGATCTCGTATTGATCCTATGTGAAGTCATATTTCAAACCCAAAATTTTGGAGAGGTTGACAGTTTTAGGACTGTTTTTCAGAAGGTTGACCTCTCACAGTGTTTAGTAAACTTCCAAAATATGGGACTAGGCTTCTAAACTTCTTAGGAATGATTTGATACAATCCTAAGGGAATCTAAAAAGAACTAGTGAAGTAATAGGCCTACTGGAGGCTAGTGGAGTCGCTAGGTGGAAAATTTTAGTTGTTTTTTAAGGTAAATGTGTATGGTCCACCACCAATAACTAACAAAAAACCAATCTAGGTATGTTTTTTGGGCTTTTCTGAGTTTCTTAATGTAGTCCTAAGGTTTGTAAGAGTGTCCTATACCTAAATCATCATTTAGCTAAGATGGTGAAACAAAAAAAGTCTACTTTATGGCTATCTGTTGAGTTCTCTATGATTTGATAATGGTTTATGGAGTCCTAAGGTGTACTTAGATTGTCACTAACTCAGAAGGTCCCACTTTGATCGCCAGAATGTTAGTGTGGTAATGAGGTGGTGATAAACCACCACATACTATTTTTCAAGGGTTTCTTAATCTTTTAAAGAATATTTAAGCGTGAAGTTACTCAGAGGGTCCCACTGTGATCGCCATAATGTTGGTGTCCCATGATTTGGCAGATTGGTAGACCAAATGATAGGGTAACATGAAACCAGTCTTTGGAGACCTAGGACCTAGCCTTCCTGGAATCAGAGAGGGATCTCTCTATTTGTTTGCAAAGGATATGAAATTGTTTGCTTTAGATGGTTGATTTTAGGCTATTTATTAAGTGTGAACTTTTGTTGTTTGTTTTGGTTGGGTATAATGATCAAGAAGCATAGGTAGAATGAGGAAATCTCTAATTCATTGGGCAATTGAGTCTAATGGAAGTCATGATAAGTTCATCAATGGATCGGGGAGCATCATAGGGCAGATATAATTACTTGGTGAGTGCATCTTCAAGTTTTTAGGGGTAATGAGATGGACATCAATTGTAATAATGAAAATTAGGACAGAGGGCAATCAAGAATCCTTTATCATATGTAATTCTCAATAGAGGGACTTAAATATCATAAGCATGAAGAGGCAATCAATAGACAGGGAAAACCATAAATTCTTTGATTCAACTAAAGTAGATGATAATTCAAGGAAAACTTTTCCAATGAAATATAGAAGGCGAGAAACTCATTTAACTTCTAGTGATTTCACCTTCAAGGAGAGAAAACACTTAAGACACACATATAACTGTAATAATAGAAGAGGGAACTCCTAAACATCCTTGATTATAGTTATGAAGATCTCTAAAAGAATTAGTTAACCAAGTACAAAGGGTATGATCAAAACAAACCCCTTTGGAAAACTTTAAAGAATGGTACTTTAGAGAGACACTTCAAAAACAATGTTTTAGTGGGAGAAAGTAGGGAGGTCTAGCCATAAATCATGCTTGATACCAATTGTATTCAACTATTTATAAAATAAACAAGCTTAGAGGCTCTAGAGAGCAATTAAGAATTCTCTAAAATGTCCTAGCAGAAGAAAACATTAAGGCAGTGAAGAATAAATAGAACTAAGGTGCTTTCAGAAGACATTTCTTAGTCTAAATATTTTCTTCTACTGCAACATAGAAAGGTGGAAACATAATGAAACATGAAATAAAAATAACAAATTAGAAGCACTTCACCAACAACTAAGCTCAGGTATCCAATGATCTAGTCTCATCCATCAACAAACAAATCAGGGCATCCACAAGTTCCAAGACATCAATTTCTTTTCAACTTCCAAGAGACTATGCATTACTATAAAGAGTCATCAAATTCCAACAAGATAATGAGTTCAGATGCAATATTTATGCTGCAAATGAGGAGGTGAAGTTAAGCTAGGGTTTGAGTGTCATTTATTACATAGTTAATGAATTCCTAACCTTGAAGACCATGTAAGGCTCAAGGCAGGAATATCTACAGATATTCCTATGAATAATAAATTTTATCTTAACTCCTAAGGAAAAATAGGTGAAATGTTTGACTTTAAGGCCTATTCATAAATTTTACAATAACTGTGTGGAAGATATAAATATCTCTCACTTAGCTCAATAACTGCCTAATGCTTTATTGAAGGAAAGAAAACACTACGTGGCAAAAATATCTTTGGAGAAGAGTAATTGCCACACGTTGAGTCATTTGAATCTGTTTTGGGTAAATATGTCCTTTGTTTTATCTTTAATCTCTATGATTACATTTTAAACTCTGTCTTTTATGCTTTGACTATAAGCTTTTATCAGTTTTCTTTAATCTGTTTTTGATATGTTCTGTTTTTTAACCATTTTTTATTTATCTTTATCATCTTTTTCCTTTATCATTTCATCTTTGACTTTGTCTATCTACTTTTTCTTTAATCTTCCGCTTTAACGTGCTAACCCTTTTGTTTTGTCTTCTGATTAGGATTAGCCCTCTAATCTTTCTACTTTCTTCCTTTCACTGTTTCTCTGACTGTTTTTTTTTTCTGTGTGCAAGGGAGGTTGTCTTCGTGGCTGGAGGGTTCCTTTTGATCCATCGATGATCAATCTTAATGTAGGGCCTCTCGTCCCTTTAATTTCAGATGAAACCACTCGATCTTCACCCATCGCTTTAATCCAATTAAATTTGGCCCTGTGAAGTGGAGTTTAATCATCTTCGCCATTAAAACCTACACAAAACACAAATAATTAGTTAAAAACCTGCGTGGAGGGTTTTACTACTTTTTTCGGGGTTTTGGACTGTCGAAAGGCATTTTGCAAAGGAGGAGAGGGTGCAAAGGGAAAATTTCAAGAGGTGGAACCAAGATGAATGAGAGAGGGAAATGATTTTGAAAAATGGTGCAGAGGGAGGTGGTTTTTAAAAACCATAAGTGTTTTATCGTGCGGAGAATGGGTGGTTTGTGTTTTTGGACGAAACGGACACGATATACCTTAGGGTTCAACATGTGGCTGAGGTGAAACCACCTATTTTGCACGGGCTATGAAATTCTAACCCCGTCACAACTTTATTTTCGATATGCATCTTGGGCCATTGGATCTCGGGTTTGGAGATCAAGGGTGCGGAATGGCTCAGGGGAGTGGCAAGCAGGTGAGGAGATGGGGTTTGAGTTTTAAGTGACGTGGCGAGAACTTTGTCATTTAGCGCGGGGTTTAAAACATATGCAGGGAAAGGTTGTGGGAGCGATAGCCGTAGGATCGGGGTGGCAAGGTTAGATTTATGACGCGGAGTAACTGGGCTCGAGTATGGCACAGTAACGGAGGACAGGCTCGGGGTTTTGAAATATTAACAAAATGCGTTAATTTGTAAGCTTAAGGGAAGGGCGCTGGGGGTAGTGAGAGGTGCGCTAGCTCTTTAATATTTCGAAGGTTAATGGGGGCCTTTTTTTATAAGGTTTGGGGGTTTAATAAAATGAGAGGGGCAGAGGTATAATTCATAGGGGGAAGGGGGCTATGGATAAGTGGAGGCGGAGGTTGTATGAGGGTAAAAAAGGAGTTCAGGCTAGGGCTAAGAGAAAAAGGGCTTAAGGCCTATATCTTTATAAGAGGGTGGGTTTTACACATAAAATAGGGTTTTATGCATAACTTTAAAGGACCTGATAGGCGAAAACTTAGCTTTAAACAAAGTAAAAGGAAGCTTTTACATTTGTTTAATTTTTTTAGAAGGAAAATGATGAATGGGGGGGGGGGGTTATGAGAGTTTTTAGGAAAGGAGGAAATGGTTTTTTCAGAGGAAAAAAGGCCATGAATGACATTGAGGGTGAGGTAGTGGGATGAGGCAAAAAGGCCCAAATAATGAAGTCCTTCTTTGTAGCAATGGGGCAAACCTTTTAAAAGGGAAAAGAGGGAGAAATCTAGTGAAGCATTTTGACTTAGGATAATGAAGGAAGTGAGATTTTTAAAATTCACAATATTTCTCAGATTTTGGTTTTATAAATCTAGGATCATAACTTAGTAGTCTTTTGATATCAGCAAAAAATACTGATGACTAACACGATCTACAAATTCAAGGATAGAAGAAAAAGGCCATCAACATTAGCTACATGTATTGGGACATATATAAAATAAAACATTAAAAAACATCATATACGCAATACCAAATTAATTAAAAAAGGAAAAATAGCAATAAAATACAACCAGGTCATCTTGGCATGTCTCATCATGTATGATCTCAAATTAAATCGCCATATACATATGGCATACATCAACCTTTATCTAGAAATGAAAATTATCAGCATGTCTCCATAAACACTCCTTAGGATGTACATCTCTACCTATCAACATCAACAAAACATCATATGCAAGCTTCAATAACATGACAGCTCACCAAAATCTATAATTAGGTTGGTTTATAAGAATTATGTTCAAGATCTTGTGTTTGTAATACAAATTCTAAAAAAACTGCAATTTCCACAACTTTAAAACCACAAATAATTCACATTATTCTTTCATTCCTCTCATATTTTTCATTTATTTGTATCACCTACCTCATATTAGAATTCAAGTTCCATTCCATTTTTAACTAAAATAACAACAATCCTGTCATTTATCAATATTACCATTAGCATGTTCTCAGAACTCCTTACACCTTGGTTAGCATCACTCTCTCCATCATCTAATGAATTGAAATCATCTTTTGAGAAATTAAAAATCCCTTTATAGGTTCCTAAATAAACCTACAAGAACCTCAACATGCCATTAAAAAATATCCCTACAATTTCAAAACAAAACCCTAAAATTTCTATAAGGAGCTCAAGGAAATCTAAGAAAACCTACAATTTTCAAAATTTCCAAGAGATCCAAATATGGAAATGATAAAGAAATATAAAAGGGGCATATGCAATTCACTACAACACCATAAATATTTTTTTTTTCAAGCACCTTTAGGATCTTATATAGACATACATAATGATATATAACCTACAAATTTCTACATATTAAGTTATATCCAACATCCAATATCAAATTCAGGGATAAAAATAAGAAAATCTTATAATTTAATATCAAATAATTCTTTAAACATGATACTCATGTGCGCTATCTGTAAAACCTCCTCTTTCCATTAATTATTAACTTGCAAAACCAACCAAATATAGTCTTATGGTCAAAATAAAAAATAAGCCAAAAAGACAATAGTGAGTTGGGCCTCGTGTTCCCATGTGGAAAGGGCCATATTGAGCATGGTTGAATAAGTAAAGATTTTAGAAAGAGTTAATTATAATAGAAAAGAAGTTTAGTGGGGCCATATAAACCATCTAATAAATGATATAAGGTTTGAAAAAATACTTTACGAATGAATACCACAAACAAAAATGATGCAAACATCACATCCATAGTTGAGCACCAAGCCTAAATTTAAAATTGAATGAGAAATCCTCCTCCATTCAAAAAAAAAATCATGTAACACACCCTCTTACACTATTCACCTTCAGTTTTCTTAAGCCATTTAAGATTGTTTATTTTAATCATCAAAATACAACAATAGAATTAGCTATAAAATCTACAAGTAAAGGAATTCACTCAAAAAAGGTGTTAAACTAAAGGAAATGGGTTGGTGCATTATGCTTCATGGTCATCATGTTAACCTACATTTTTCCTGTAATATCAACTCACTACACTCAATTATCGTAAGAATATAGGAACCCAAATTTATCATTTCTTTCCTCTTAAAAAAATGGTTTGAATTAAAGTCCTTCATCCATTTATCTTATGTCAAAGACCATTTATTTTGAAAATTTTGATACTAAGGCACCCCATAGTCACAACATAAGGAATAATCTACAAACTATACTGTCATATTTCCCCTTATCAGGTCAACCTTCTCCTCAAGGTTTCTCCTAAAATTTCCTCTGAACTATTATGACAACCTACCCTCATTCATTAGCTATAGGAATATTTCCACATAAAAATGTCTTAACAAGTAATACGCCTAATAAAATAATTTTATAATACTTATAATATTTATCAAATGGGATTAGGGTTCAGTATAATGGAACCTACAAACCTTTCCAAGGTCTATAATAACCATGAATGGATGGATATCTTTCAACAATCCTTCTAGATGGTATATTTTAAGAGACTTAGGGGTATTGATGTGAGTTGGTAATAGAATTTCCCTCAACTTTCAAAATGTAAGAGGTAAAGAGCATGTAACAAGTATAATTGATTTGGATATACCTGTGGATGAATAGAGTATTATCATAGCCTTGGGACTAACCTTGGCCTACCCTAGGACAAATATGACACATAAGAGGCCCCAGCGATGCAAAGAAGTTATGTTTCCTTAGTTATGAAGAGACAATAGAGGATACGAATGGTATAAGGATAGAAAGACTCCCAAAATAAGAGATGAAATGGCATACCACCTACTCAAATACATCACTTTAGAAGGAATTTTGAGAGTATTATATGCTTATCATTTCATATTTCTCTACCAAATAAGAAACCTTCTCACCAAAATACGAATCAGAACCCGAACATCCCCTATTTCCTCTTACAATTTGTGTCGTACATGAGTTTGAAGGTTTAGAGAGGGAAGAGGGATGCCTTATCCCATCAGACCCTCACTAAAATCATAGTCTGCGAGACTCATATAGAACCAAATTGTTAAAATATCATGGGATGATTTTATGTACATGGATATTGTTAGTTCCCAAATCTACCTTAGGCTGAAATAAGGCAGAAAGAGGATAATAGAAAACCACGCTCAGCCTCGTAGCTAGCCCTACGAGGACAGGAGAGGGCTCTCTCCAGGTCAATCTCGTCAAAAGATGTCCAATAGGGCCTGAGATGACTAAAAATGGATACTAATTTTAGGCTAGTAAATAAATAGGAAAGATGTAGTTTAATGAATGACTGAGTTTTCAGGACTGTATAGGACAAAGAACAACATGAGCTCAGAAATTAAATCAAAGACACGGAGTGTTTCATGAGGCAATATAGGTAGGAAGTTTGGCAATCAGATTTGAAATAATATGGAGTGGGTAGACTGTTGAGAGGTTTGAAAAGGGCATATATAATGAATCCTTTTCAACAGAAGAAGATACACAGAAACATGAACACTTTCCCAAGGCAGAGCAATAAACATGGATTCTACCTTTCCTACTTAAAAGCATTCAACTAGAGATGATTATGAATGAATTGTAAAACATAACAAGATACATATGAAACAGAAAGAAGAAACATATGCTAAACTCACGCCACATGAATCTCATAAAACAGAGCTGCAACCTTTCATTAATTTTCTGTCAAAGCTGTACAGTGAAGTGCTGAGTGTTTCTCCCACACGTTTCCCAGAACTCAGACTCTTTACAAATGATTTACAAGAATAAATAAACTCAGAGGTGTGATAATAAATTGATGAAAATAGGGCGCTGTTTAATCACTATTAACAAACAAAAGCTGAAGAGCCAATCATCTGTTCTGAAGGGAGCAACGTTCAACATGAAATCTGTTTGATAACCAATGAATAGGCAGAACCTGTAGCGTAGACCTTCTAAATCATAACTAAAGACACAAATAGACTATCCACTCCTATTTCTCTGCTATGGTTGATATCTACATTTTAAATTTAGGCTTTCTGTCTTTGAATTTTTCATTTTACATTTGTAGTTTGAATAAAAGTTATCTTTTAATAAAAATGATTTTGAATTTTGCCTTTGACGACGAGAAACAGAGTTCCGCCAATTCCAGCTACGATTTCTCACTCTCGTTGCCAATTTATTTAATGCTCACACCTGCATTGCCTTTGAATACCCAGCCGATACGTGGCATCGGCTCTTGAAAATAATTTCAATTTCTCGTAGTGGAGCGCATACGCTTTGGTAATAAAGAGCATGCTTCAATCCAATCTGATTATTTTCCATCGCCAATAGCACCTCCCTCCAGTTAGGCATGATTTCAAGCATTTGAATCCAAATTTGCAGGTATCTTAGATCGTTTTTTGTAATGCATGTCAGTCAGAAATGTTTGTGCACATTACTCCATAAAATGAGGTAGTTTCTGTTTGGCGACCTCGGGTGGAAGAACCTCCTTGATTTTGTTGATACCTTCAAACCACACTAGATACTGTCAATGGAAATTTCATAAACTAACTTGAGCATGGAACGAGCAAGCAAAATCCAATTTGGAGAATATTGGCAGAAAATTCAAGTTACAGGCCTGTGCGCCGCGCGCACACCCAGTACGCCGCGCGCTGTGGATGCGTCGCGCACAACCAAAATTACACTGTATGAAAATGCCCTATGCACCACGCACCTTCAGTGCGTCGCGCCATCTCCCAACTCATCGCACACAATTCTCCAACACACAGTCCAGTCTTAACACACCATTTCACCCTCTCACCACTGAACTTTGACCTTCAATCGATTTTTTGGATGAAAATGGATGTTTCAAAACAAATGAAAATGTCTTATAGTGGCGGATTCGATTTTTGATTCTTCACAAACCCATTTTGCAATGTTTGATTTGGCACTTTCACTTTGAAACTCTGTTTTTCTTGACTTTTTTGGAGTGAATGATGAATCTTGTCTCTCTTTTGTAGGGTTGGTGGCATGTCTTAGCGAAGGATAACCAAGGCTGCCTATAAATTCTTCGAGACTGAAAATTTTGAAAAATTACATATTTAAAAACAAATTTGATGATTTCTTCTTCAAAATAGAGTTTTGAAGAAGAAACACTCTCAAGCCTTATTAAAAATGAAATTTTCCAATGGAAACTAATTAGGAACCTTTCATGCGTCTGCTGGTATTATTGTACACTTTTGAGGACTAAATCAACTAAATCCCAGACCCTAAAAGACCTAAAAACCGACAAGAGACCAAGAAGGACTGTACATAACTTAAAACTGATTTAATGAACTTCGATGAACAGAGCTAAGCTAGCAGGACAAGGCATGAGGGGTAATGAGTGACAAGTTCCTTCCATCAGATTATGGCATGCCCCTAATGGAATGCAAATGAGTGAATCGAACGAGACACCTAAGAATGAAATGCAAAAAGAGACGTTTTGATCTCTGATGGAGGGCTGACAAGACCGCCTCTAACATTGGCTCCAATGGGGATGGTAGCTCCAGCTCCGTGGAGGTGCCAAGAACAGCAGATCTTTGGGAGAGCAGACAGTGCCTTCATCCATTTGGAAATGGAGTCAAAACTCAAGCTAAAATACATGACTGAAAACTGACACAAATTAACTTAATAACACGGCTGAAAACTGACTCACAAACAAATCATGACTGACTTAACTAAAACAAGAACTTACAAAGCTTATTGAAGGGAAGCAGTCCATCAAGATTTCAAATCATGATGACAACCACCTGCATACTAATGAAATATATATAATCATGTATAATGAGCTTTCCAATGTAACCAATCAAGCAGATGCCTTCTTGATTGATTTTCCTTATCAAATCTTCTGGTCAACAATAGATACTGGTAACTGGGCATCAAAAAACATAATTGACCATGATCTCCTTCATCACTGAATACTGCAATAATCACCTTCACTATTAACTGCAACAGATTTGCCAGTGGATCATGAAAAACATGAAGATTTACCTCCTGCTGAAAGAGCAAGGTGTCTTTTTCTTTTGATTCTGATCTTCCTTCATAATGTACTTCAGTAAGAGTATGTTCCTGGTCCTCAAAAAGTTCTGAACAAGTAGATGAGCAGATATCCTCTTGGAAAAACATTTCAACACATGAGACATATGAAGAAGAATCTGAAAGGGAATCCTGAACGGTCTAATCTTCTGTATTCTGAATATATTGTAGGTCATCTTCATATGATATGACAGCCAGATTCTCATTACATTCATCAATCATGAGAAAATAAAATTTAGATGATTATTGAAACCTAACACTATCATTTCTATCATCTACCATAAATTCATCAAGAGAAAATTTTTCACTTACTTGAACAAAGATCTCATCTTGTTGTTCATGAACTGCCTGGATTACCTCTTTATGAAGGCTTTGTTCTGATGACATGAGAACATTTGGATCCATAACTCTGTCTTCTTCATTCCAGATGATTTCAACATCAGATTTCTCTTTCATGGGATTCAACACAAGGTATTCTTGGTCATCACAATCTAAATGTAGATCTGAAATAGCCGACTTGACATTATCACATTCTGAAATTGAAACTTGAATTCCCTACATGCTGTCTTCTTCTATGGACAGATCTGAAACGAAACTTTCTCTTTCATCATTTTCAACCATATGGCAATCTTCAACCTGCTGATCTTGATAAGTATCCTCTAAGTTTTCTGTGTGCTGCTGAAACGAATTTGCATATAATGCTTCCATGATTTCTCCGTCCATCAATTCATTATCTCCATAAAAATTCTCAATATCTTCAATGAAACTATTAACGTGTTCACAACAATTCTGCACTAACATTAAAGACGGACAAGATTCTCTGTACCTTTCAAAGAATATGGTATGAAAATCCTTTAAACAATAAATAGAAGCAGGCGGCAAACTTTCATACCAAGATCGGGCTTCATCTTCCAGAGTAGCCATAAACATTTTCATCAAACAGTCTTCAGGAAAATCGATCTTTAATTTATGCACATGAATGTGAAATTTCACCAGATGAAGAGCAACATCATTACCTTCCACATTTCTGAACATAGGCAATTTCTGAAGCCAATCCACTTTGGGAATTTTATTTGGAAAACCTAGGATGTGATCTCGGCTCATGGGAGCGTATCTTCTTGCAACCCGTTCCATCTTGTAAACCTTAAAGCTACTGATCTCTCTGCAGTGGAGTCACCATGAAGCATTGATCTCTGGATTTTTCAGTGAATGAAGTCGCCAGGTGAATGATTTCAGCCTTCTGAGGTCTGATCGTTGTCCACCATCAACAATCAGATCTAAAATTGATTACTACTGGGGAAATTCACAAGTTAAGTGTTACGTTTACAAACTAGACCGAAGATTGACTGAAGCAGCGTTTATCTACTTTCGCTAATGCAAAGCAAGAGCGTTTCGAAGGCTACCTGGCATAACTTCAGGCTCCGTCTGTAGCTTATAAAACAAATAACACTAACAAGCAAATCATTTGGCTCCCTAGTATGGTCGCCACTATGTTAGTTCCCAAATCTACCTTAGGCTGAAATAAGGCAGAAAGAGGACAACACCAAACCACGCTCAACCTCGTAGCTAGCCCTACGAGGACAGGAGGGGGCTCTCTCCGGGTCAATCTCGTCAAAAGATGTCCAATAGGGCCTGAGATGACTAAAAATGGATATTGATTTTAGGCTAGTAAATAAATAGGAAAAAGGTAGTTTAGTGAATGACTGAGTTTCAGGACTGTATGGGACAAAGAACAGCATGAGTTGAGAAATTAAATCAAAGACACAAAGTGTTTCATGAGGCAAGATAGGTAGGAAGTTTAGCAATCAGATTTGAAATAATATGGAGTGGGTAGACTGTTGAGAGGTTTGAAAAGGGCATATATACTGAATCCTTTTCAACAGAAGAAGATACACAGAAACATGAGCACTTTCCCATGGCAGAGCAATAAACATGGATTCTACCTTTCCTACTTAAAAGCATTCAACTGGAGATGGATAACCAATGAATAGGCAGAACCTGTAGCGTAGACCTTCTAAATCGTAACTGAAGACACAAATAGACTATCCACTCCTATTTCTCTGCTATGGTTGATATCTACGTTTTAAATTTAGGCTTTCTGTCTTTGACTTTTTCATTTTACATTTGCAGTTTGAATAAAAGTTAACTTTTAATAAAAATGATTTTGAATTTTTCCTTTAACGACGGGAAACAGAGTTCTGCCAATTCCAGCTGTGATTCATCCCTCTCATTGCCAATTTCTTTAATGCTCACACCTGCATTGCCTTTGAATACCCAGCCGGTACGTGGCAACGACTTCTGAAAATAATTTCAATTTCTCGTAGTGGAGCACATACGCTTTGGTAATAAAGAGCATGCTTCAATCCAATCTGATTATTTTCCATCGCCAATAGCACCTCCCTCCGGTTAGGCACGATTTCAAGCATTTGAATCCAAATTTGCAGGTATCTCAGATCGTTTTTTGTAATGCATGTCTATCAGAAATGTTTGTGCACATTACTCAATAAAACGAGGTAGTTTCTGTTTGGCGACCTCGGGTGGAAGAACCTCCTTGATTTTTTTGATACCTTTAAACCACACTAGATATTGTCAATGGCAATTTCATAAACTAACTTGAGCATGGAACGAGCAAGAAAAATCCAATTTGGAGAAGATTGGCAGAAAATTCAAGTTACAACCCTGTGCGCCGCGTGCACACCCAGTGCGTCGTGCGCTGTGGATGCGCCGCGCACGACCAAAATTACACTGTATGAAAATTCCCTATGCGTCACGCGCCTTCAGTGTGCCGCGCCAACTCCCAATGCGTCGCCCACAATTCTCCAACGCACAGTCCAGTCTTAACACACCATTTCACCCTCTCACCACTGAAATTCGACCTTCAATCGATTTTTTGGATGCAAATGGATGTTTCAAAACAAATGAAAATGTCTTATAGTGGTGGATTCGATTTTTGTTTCTTCACAAACCCATTTTGCAATGTTTGATTTGGCACTTTCACTTTGAAACTCTGTTTTGCTTGACTTTTTTGGAGTGAATGATGAATCTTGTCTCTCTTTTGCAGGGTTGGTGGCATGTCTTAGTGAAGGATAACCAAGGGTGCCTCTAAATTCTTCCAGACTCGACCTTTTGAAAAATTACATATTTAAAAACAAATTTGATGATTTCTTCTTCAAAACAAAGTTTTGAAGAAGAAACACTCTCAAGCCTTATTAGAAATGAAATTTTGCAATGGAAATTGATTAGGAACATTTCATGCCTCTGCTGGTATTATTGTACACTTTTGAGGACTAAATCAACTAAATGCTAGACCCTAAAAGACCTAAAAACCGACAAAAGACCAAGCAGGACTGTACATAACTTAAAACTGATTTAATGAACTTCGATGAACAAAGCTGAGCCAGCAGGACAAGGCATGAGGGGTAATGACTGACAAGGTCCTTTCGTCAGATTATGGCATGCCGCTAATGGAATGCAAATGACTGAATCGAATGAGACACCTAGGAATGAAATGCAAAAATAGAAGTTTTGATCTCTGACGGAGGGCTGACAAGACCGCATCTAACAGATATGAAAAAATTATATGGAATATCAACAAGCATTACAAGAGATCATCCATGAGAGGACATAAAAGGAAAAAACAAATAAAGTGCAGTTGAGTCTTCTAAAATGAGGTCATCCGACATCAAGATTAAAATATTAGCTACTAAGAAAAATTTGGTTTCAACTTTACTTAAGATGAGGGACTCTTCTTAAAAATATACTCAAGATCAAGGAAAAATGTATAATCTAATGGCAGAGCAAGTACATTCCTAGCAGGGCCGAGACTAGGTCCTAGGGGACTCCCAATATAGTCACTCCAATTTCTTCATCCATAATCCATGTATAGAGTTCCCTAAGTCACTTAGGCATCCCAATACCAATACCAAAAGGAGAAGAAGTAGAAGCTATAATAGATGCATTTCAGATTTCTTTAAAATAGTTAGACCCTACAATGATTGCGGCACTTAAGTGGAGGAAGATAGATAAAACAAAATAGGTCAAAGGAAAACAACAAAAGGATATGAAGAAGATACAAAACAATAAATGGATCATCTATAGGAAAAACTACATATTTTGAATATGTAAGGCATGGATGATCATAAATGGCTATATTCAAAAAATACTTCTTTAATGGAATAATTGGACAACCAGAAAGAAAACTTAGATGCCTTAATTGGTAAGGTGGAACTTATGGATATTTTTTTATGCAGAATGGCACAACAAGCACAAGGATGTTGTGCTACATGTAGGGAGCTAATATTTACACATGTTCCCTCATGATTGATGTATTATAGGCTAACTATGATTAGATGAGTTGAAATATGTGTCAATTTTACTTACACAATCATGTACTCCCACACCCCTATACTTGGTGTCCAAATACATATGTGGGTGATGTTCAACTCATGGCCTTGGCATTGTGGCTACAACATGATAAATTTAGGTGAAATAAGTTGAAGAACTACTAAGAGGAAGGGATACATAAGCTCCTATGGATTAGATTTAGGTCCCAGAAACAAAGGGACATTGCTTCCCTCCATATAACTCTTACCTTAAAAAGATATGTAAACCTAATTTTAGAAGAGAAACAAGGTAGAGTTATTTTCCATTTAGAAGGAGCCATCAATTTGTTGAGAGATGAGGAAATTTAGGCTTTCCAAACCATATTTTAGTTAGTCTCTCTAGGATTGTAGATCATGAAACTAAATTCACCAAGTACCATGAAAGCCTCCTTGCTTATACCTACCCTTTCTAAATAGACTCAAAAAAAATTAAAATTAAAATGAATTGAGCTAAGGTTCAACCCTCCTCTCCTCCTAGAAAATTTAGCGAAAAAAAGGAATGATGGAATTGGGTAGAGGTGAAGCAAGTTGATAGATACTATAAGTAAGTAGGGAGTCGTTACAATGTACATAGCGTAGGCTATGGAGCAATGGTGTACATAATAGAAATATAATTCTTGTCCTATTTCAACCAAAAATTTGTTGTGCAAGATGTGCAAAATGTTAAGCTAGGGAGCGATAGTGGGCCCACTTAATGTAGATCATAAGGGCCTTCTAAAACCCTTTTTTGGGCCCTCATTATGATTAGAAAAACTACCCTTTTGACCAAGTGTGGTTCTTTTGTAGTTGAATATGAATGAAATTAGGATTAGATAATTATATTTGAGTAGTTGATTATTAATTCTATTTTATAACATATTTATTTGTTAAGATAATCCCTATAGGAAAAATTCATAAGACATCTCCACCCAAAGATTATGACATAAATCAATCTCCTTGTCCCACTCATAATTTGACACATCTTCTAAGGCATCCCTAGACCATTTATGTGCACTCCAAATAAATCTAAGAAAGGGTTTGGTTTATAAAACAAAGGCCCTAAATCCTCGAAAAACAACCCTTGAATCAACAGTTAATTAAAGGGGTTGTGTTCATGATTTGTATATATAAGATGAACTCAAGGCTCCTCTTCAAGGTGTTCAAATTATCTTGGGTCACTTTTTTACTTGTTATTTTTCTAATAAGCTTTGAGAGCTTGTAGCACTAGTCCATTGTTATATTTCATATTGATGAATCATTGAAGAAGTTCCATTTCTTTGATGATTACTTTTTTTTAAAATGCCTTGTGCTACTTGAGTAGGGGGCATTCAAGAGGGATGAATGACCCTATTGTACTTTTCTTTCATGTCTTTCAATTTATATATTATATTTTTCATTTTTTAATGAACTAGTTGTCATACTTATAGTACAATTCAATTGCTTAAAACCATGTATGCCCTTAATTGGCTAAAACCATGTATGCCCCACTTCATGTAGATTATTTACAGTTCTATAGATGGTTGTTTGGATCAATTCCTTGTCATTAGAACATCCTAGTATTACTTATCATGTATTGGTTCTAGTGGATCACATTGCATTAGTTTTAGGAAGAACAACAAGTTGTGTGCATCTTCTAGGAAAATTAGTCCTACAAGGCTATTATAGTGCATGTAGAACAACAAAGTTTTAATTTTTATTTTTCATTTTAAGTGAACAAGTGATGCTTTCTAGGTGTCACAATGATTCTATTGTGCTATGATGCTATGTAAGATTAATATATTAGTTAGGATTCTTAAATATTTATGTAATGGTTAATTTCAATTCAACAATAATATGTCTTAAACAATAGTTCCATTACAATCTTCTTGAGTTTAATCAACAAACACTTTTTTCCATCTTTACACAATAAGTCTTTTAAGCAATTTGTTTTTTTTTAAAGATAGTTTTCAATTAATTTTCAACATTCAATACTTAATTTAAATTTTTTTAGTTTTAATGTTAATAATAAAAAAATACTATCATATACATTGCACAGTAGCTAAAAAAAATCTATAAACCTTGACTTGATAATTAAAATAATAAATAGCAAAAAAAAAATTATTACGATTTGTAAATCCATTGTAAACTACCTATTTACATCTTTACATGTTCAAATTCCTTTACTAAATTCTGTTAAAATATATAATTACTTCCTCATGCAGAAGTTAGACAATCAGTTAACTGAATAAGTTGAGTTGAGTTACAGTTAGATTTAGTAAGTGAGTTAAAGAGTGAGTTAAGCGAGTTGATTAAGTTCAGTTATGAGTGACAGTGTGTGCATGCCAATTAGATTAAATACCCTTCACGGGTTCATTGTTTTATGAGAGAAAGAGAGAAAGAGATTCGGAGTTTTATGATTAATAGAAGAGCAGCAGCTCATTGTTTATGTGTGAAATCTTCATGTTATTATGTGATTGAATCCTCTGCCTTTTCAACAAATTGGTATCAGAGCTAGGTCACAGAGAACGAAAGAAAAACGGATTAGCAATTATCCGTGTGCGAGAAGGAAATTTTTTTTCCGCGTTTTTACGCTATAACGCTGCTGTTAATAAAAAACAGAGCGTTATACCGCGGCTTCTTACAGTAGAGAACTGCGTTAAAAATGATAAAAGTTGCGGTGATTTTGAAGCACGTGGGCATACTATATTTCCAGTGCGTTAAGGCACTAACGCATCACAGGGTGTCGGGCAGTGCGTTAGCACACACTTCTTTTGAGCGTTGGTCGCGTTATTGACTTAAGTCAACAACGTAAGGTTTTGAATACGATTTTTTAAAGGCTCTTTTCATTATATGAGTATCTCCTAAGAGCACGTGAGGTTTGGTTTGAAAAAGAGTTTTTAAAAAAGCACGTGAAAAGTTTTAAAATGAGTCTTTTTTTTTTTTAAAGGGATGTTTCATAAAAAGGGATTATAAAAAGGCTTTAAGTGGTGGATTTATTGTGTTATTTTAAAAGGGATTTTTTTATATAAAGATTCTTTTCTAAAGAAATTTTTATATAAATAAAAAAATAATAATAATAAAACTTAGGGTTTTATTATAAGTTTTTTTTGGAGCTTTGCAAAGCATATCAAATTTTTTTTAGGGTTTCAGCAGTAAACTTGTGTTTAAAGAAAGATGGCTACAAGCAACTTTCAGCCACAAATTCCTTCTTTCAATGGGAAGGATTATGATGTATGGGCCATTAAGATGGAGACTATGCTAAAAGCGCATGATGTTTGGGATCATGTCAAGTATGGGTTTGCAGAACCTCAAGATGAGGCAGCAGAACGAGCTCTCAGTAATGCAGAGAGGGAATAGTGGAAGAAAGATAAGCGGAAGAATGTGCAAGCATTGCTTCTGATCCAGCAGGGAGTAGATCGAGCCGTGTTCCAGAAGATCATGATAACCTCGTCAGCAAAGGAGGCATGGGACACCTTGGCGACAAGCTATCAAGGTATGGCAAAAGTTAATATTGTTAAATTGCAGAATACTAGGAGAGATTTAGAAGTTCTGCAGATGAAGGAGACAGAGGACATTGATTCCTTCATGAATAGGGTCATGTCTGTCGTCAATCAGTTAAAAATTTATGGTGAAGATATTCAAGATCGAACAGTGATCGAGAAGCTTCTTCGATCCCTGTCTACCAAATTTGATGTTGTGGTAGCAGCCATAGAAGAAGCAAAGGACTTGGAAAAACTCACAATTGATGAGTTGATGGGATCCCTTCTATCACATGAGGCAAGGATAGACAGAAATAAGGATTCCACTTTGGAAACTGCTTTCCAAAGTCAAGTCTATATTTCAAGAGGTCGAGGCAAAGGTCGATTGAGAGGCAGAGGACGAGGCAGCAACTATGGCGGTCACAGAGATGGCCGAGACGATCATGAGCATCAACATGGAAGCAGCAGCAGCAGAAACTTTCATAACAATCAAAGGTCTGACAAATCTAAGGTAAAGTGCTTTTACTGCAATAGATTTGGTCATTATGCTCGTGATTGTAGGAAGAAGATTGCAGATCAAGGCAATCAGAGAGCTAATGTTAGTACAGAGAATACTGACTTTATGTTTCTAGCATGCAACACCATGCATGCACCATCTGATAAGGTTTGGCTATTAGACAGTGGTTGCAGTAACCACATGACAGGCAACAAGGATTTGGTTGCTAATTTGGATGTCACAGTGCAGACAGAGGTCAAGTTGGGTACTGACAAGACTGTGGCTGTAGATGGAAAAGGAGTGGTCAACATTGTGACCAAGCAGGGGGAGCCAAAGACCATATCAGAGGTATACTATGTTCCTGGACTCAAACACAATTTGATTAGTGTTGGTCAACTGATGCAGAAAGGATACAAAGTTACCTTTCAGGGGCAACAATGTGTTATTTACGACAAATCCCCAAGCAAGCAGCTGATTGCAAAGGTGCAGATGACGAGGAACAAACTATTTCCTCTCATTATGAACTACAATGATCAGGTTAGTTCTTTTACAACTACATGTTCTGATGCATACTGGTTATGGCACTTTCGGTTTGGACACTTGCATTTTTCCGGTTTGAGATTGTTGCAGCAGAAACAGATGGTCAGAGGTTTACCTCCCATCAAAGAACCTGCTAGCACGTGTGAGTGTTGCATCTTAGGCAAGCAACACCATGAAATTTTTCCGAAAGGAGTTTCTTACAGAGCAAAGAAACCACTTGAATTGGTGCATACCGACTTGTGTGGACCTATGAGGACACAGTATTGGTGGAAGTTGTTACTTCCTCACCTTTATTGATGATTATAGTAGGAAGACTTGGGTTTACTTTTTGAAGCAGAAGTCTGAAACTTTTGCAAAGTTCAAAGAGTTCAAAGCTTTGGTAGAGACCCAAAGTGATCGACAGATCAAGATATTAAGATCTAATCGTGGTGGCGAATACGATTCGAAGGCATTCCATGAGTACTGCAAACAACATGGAATCAGAAGACAGTTTACAACTAGATACACACCACATCAGAATGGTGTAGCAGAGAGGAAGAACCGAACAATCATGAACATGACAAGAAGCATGTTGAAAGCGAGACACCTGTCTAACGAGTATTGGGTAGAAGCAGTTGCATGTGCTGTTTATGTGATAAACATATCTCCTACAAAGAGCGTGATGAACAGAGTTCCAGAAGCAGCATGGTCAGGTATGTCTTGCAGTGTATCTCATTTCAGAGTTTTTGGATGTGTAGCCTATGCACATGTGCCTAATCAGATAAGAGGCAAATTAGATGATCAAAGTGAAAAATGTATATTTACTGGTTATAGTGAGCAGTCAAAAGCTTACAAACTGTATAACCCTGTCACAAAGAAGACAATCATTAGCAGAGATGTTGTGTTCAAAGAACAAGAGTCATGGAATGGGACTGTAGACACACTAACCGATGCTCAAACACCATTGATGGAGGATGATGATGTAGAAGAAGAGGAGCAGCAAGAACCAAAAGAGAAGACACCAAACAGAGTCACACCGGCAAGGACTCCAAGATTTTCATAGTAGCATGGATCTTCAAGCAGATCCACAGATCAGAATTCTCCAAGCAACGAATCAGGTAAGAAAAAGATGAGAAGTTTGAAGGATATTTATGATGATTTGGATGTTAGTTCAAATTTTGCATTGTTGGCATTCCAACCTTCTTCGTTTGAAGAAGAAATCAGAGATGACAATTGGGTGCAAGCCATGGATGAAGAGATGAATTCAATTGAAAAGAATGATACATGGGATTTGGTTGATTTACCAAACGATAAAAATCACATTGGTGTAAAGTGGGTATACAAGACCAAAGTGAACGAGAAAGGTGAGATTGACAGATTTAAAGCAAGACTTGTAGCAAAAGGGTTATCGCAGCAACCGGGAATAGACTTTGGAGAAACTTTTTCTCCGGTAGCTAGATTGGATACTGTCAGAGCAGTTCTAGCGACAGCGGCTCAGAACAAGTGGAAAGTGTATCAGATGGATGTCAAATCAGCTTTCTTGAATGGAATTTTAGAAGAAGAAATTTATGTGCAGCAGCCTCCAGGTTATGAAGTTGAAGGACAAGAAGATAAAGTTTACAGATTGAAGAAAGTGCTCTATGGACTGAAGCAAGCACCTAGAGCATGGTATAGCAGAATCGACAGTTATATGATCAAGAATGGATTTTGCAGAAGCAGCATTGAGCCTACCTTATACACAAAGGTAAATGAGCATGGACAGATTTTGATAGTTTGCTTATATGTTGATGATATGATTTTGACGGGTGATCTTGAAATAGATGAATTTAAAGCAGCCATGATGAAAGAATTTGAGATGACAGACCTAGGTCTCATGAAATATTTTCTTGGCATTGAAGTTGAGCAATCTGAAAAAGGCATTTTTATTTGTCAAAATAAGTATGCAACAGATTTGCTGAAAAGATTCAGGATGGATAATTCCAAACTTGTACCTACACCAGTTGCAACGGGTACAAAGTTAAGTAAGGATGATGAAGGGGCAGATGTCAATCCAACTCTATTCAAAAGATTGGTTGGCAGCCTCATGTATCTCACAGCTACTAGACCAGATATTATGCAGGGAGTGAGTCTGATTTCCAGATTCATGGAGACTCCAAAAGACACACATTGGAGTGTTGGAAAAAGAATTCTGAGATACATAGCAGGAAGCAGAGATTATGGCATAATGTATGCAAGTACAGAAAAGAAAGAATTGATTGGATATACAGATAGTGATTTTGCAGGAAGTTTGGATGATCGGAAGAGCACATCCGGTTATGTTTTCCATCTCGGTTCAGGAGTGATAGCATGGGCATCTAAGAAACAACCTATTGTTACACTATCATCAGCAGAAGCAGAATATGTAGCAGCAACTTCAGCAGCATGTCAAGCAGTATGGTTAAGAAGAGTATTGGATGGACTCAAGTAGAAACAACAAGGATCAACAACGATATACTGTGACAACACATCAACGATTGCACTATCCAAGAATAGTGTGTTTCATCAAAAGAGCAAGCATATTGATACTAGATATCATTTTATTCGAGAACTAGTGAACAATGGAGAAGTTCACTTGAAGCCTTGCAGAACCAGTGATCAATTGGCTGATATCTTTACGAAGCCATTAGCAGTAGATTTGTTTCAGTTTCATAAAAGAAACTTGGGTGTTGTAAGCCTAGCTGAGACATAGACCAGCAAGCATGTTTGAGTTGTCATGAGTTATGTTTTAGTATAGAGGTCGTAATTAAGGGGGAGTGTTAAAATATATAATTACTTCCTCATGCAGAAGTTAGACAATCAGTTAACTGAATAAGTTGAGTTGAGTTACAGTTAGATTTAGTAAGTGAGTTAAAGAGTGAGTTAAGCGAGTTGATTAAGTTCAGTTATGAGTGACAGTGTGTGCATGTCAATTAGATTAAATACCCTTCACGGGTTCATTGTTTTATGAGAGAAAGAGAGAAAGAGATTCGGAGTTTTATGATTAATAGAAGAGCAGCAGCTCATTGTTTATGTGTGAAATCTTCGTGTTATTATGTGATTGAATCCTCTGCCTTTTCAACAAATTCTATTAAAGTGGTTGAACATTAAGCATGTGGGTTAAAGTTATTCAAATCACCTTTTTCTTTCAGAAAAAACATTGTGGGATAATGTCCCAATTTGTTCAGGCTTCATGTTTAAATTAAAAAATGGTTGTGTACGACAAGCTGACGTCTAGACTTTGAGACAAGTGTGTAATATCCCATATTTTTCCCCAAGGTGACTTCCGAGGATTTAACACCACAGATTCCCTCCGTAGCGAGAGCCTTCAAAGATGAACATTATTGGAAAAGTCTACAATCGAGTCCAAACTCTCCATGAGCATTTGTTTTCCAAAACATTCAGTGCGTATCATAATGCAAGTATCCTAACCAAGGAGAATTTTCCCCTGAGATTTCAATAACCCATTTCAACTTGATAGAATTTTAGAAAAATAGATGGTAGTGAGTTCCTTTACCAGTTGATCATTCAATCCAATTATTTAAGATGGTCCACGTTTAGATTTTTTGAACTTAGGTTTTTGTTTATTCTGCCAGAATCTCTGTTTTGGCTGGGCTGGGGTCATGATTTTTCTTCTCCTCGTGCACAAAGATCAAGATCGTATCGGACAGATTCTGGATATTGTCTCCACCTTTTCTCTTCTTTTCCTTTTTTAAAGCAAAGGTATCTTCTTAATATATCAAGGTGTTGACCCATGTAGGCTGTGACAAGAGAGGTTGGACCCCATTTTGAAAGCAACTCCATTGTAAAGAGGTCCCATTCAACAGCGTCCCATTCAATGTTACAATGTTATTTTTGTGACATGGATTAAAATACATGGTACCCGTAGTTTTAATTTTAATTTTATAATTTCAAGTTAACCATTTATTAACGAAAAGGTAAAACCAGGAGAACCTTTAAGGCCCACCATATTTATCATGACAAAACGCTAATTTTATAATTTGAAGTTAACCATTTATTAACGAAAAGGTAAAACTATTAGAACCTCTCAGGCCAACCATATTTATTATGACAAAACGCGTCAAATTTATAAAGTCCTTCCAACTCGAATTCTCATCAGTAAAAGTGGCAACAAGTAATGAGATTTTGATGATAACAAGGGTCGCATATTCGGACCGAATCCTCCCCATCGCTTTTAACCCTAATTTATTCCCACCCGCAATCCATATCTTGCTCAGGCTTTCTTAACCCTAATTTATTCCCACCCGCAATCCATATCTTGCTCAGGCTTTCAACGCTCAACGAATATCTCGCCTCGCTCCGACCCTGGTCTCCGCTCTGCTCCCATATTTGAATGCATTAGAATTCGCTGAAGCCAGATTATTGTGTATCTGCGTTTGATGGTGTGAAAGAGATATGTATAAAGATAATATAACCGTGTTTTATTTTGGTTCAGTTATATATAGTGTTTTATTTTTGTGTGCCTCTATATATATAACACTTTGTTATATTATCTTTTTACAAATAATTAAATTTAATATTAATGAACAAAAGAATGTTTTTTAAATAATTTAAAATAAATTTTTTAAATAATTTAAAATAAATATATTGTAAGAGAATAAAATCATTTATTTTAAAATTAAAGGAAATTTAATTTTAAAAAATTTATTTTTTATATGTAAAGAGTGAGTGTGGGTCAAAATGTTTTGGCGGTTAATTAATTTGTAAATTTTTAAAAATTATTTCCAAAGTTTAATAAAGTTTAGGTAAAATTAAATATTAAACTTATTTTTTTAGAAATTGAAAATTATTTTTTGATTTTTTAAAAATTGAATTTCCAATTTGTGTTTGGTGATAACTAATTGTATGTGCTTTAAAATCAATTTTTCAGAATTAAAATTTGTTTTAAAAAATAAGAAATAAGAAATAACCTATAATCTCCAAGTGCCCTTATAAATTAATTAATTTATGTATTTTTTCATAATTAATATTAAAAAAAACTTAAGTTTAAGCTTTTACTAACCATGGAAATTTGGCCTATTCAAAAATCAAAAGCAAAAACAGTGCTTTTCTCTCATAATTTTCAAAAAACAAAAGCAACAACATTGCTTTTTCCTGCTAATTTCTTCATATTTCTCCGCAACTCATTTTTATTATTGAATCAACTCCGTTCAATCATTTTTGTCAATAAACCTTATACTAGAAATTGCACCACATGTTGCAAAGGAAACATTAGGTTGTGGTATAGGAAAGAATATCATATAAGAAATAAGAGGTAGTAGGAACTTTCTCGGCTCCCACTGACCCTCCAAAATAAGGGCTGAAGAATTATGTTTACTGGACGTGAAATCAAAATATCATATTGGGTAATTGATGTGGAACAACGTCTCTGTTATTTATTGCATGCAAGATGCGTTTTTTCATAATGGATGAGACATTTTGGCCAAAGTACTCAAGACCTCTATTTGAGGAAATGTGTATGTTTATTTTTTTTCTGCATGAAGGATGCACTTGGTTTTTATGACCAAGTTGGGCAGACTTCACCCTTCCACGAAATTATTTGCTTTTATCACATTCGCAATGTTGAATTCCTCTTATACTACTTCTAGAACTGTGACTCTACTCTAGAGCTAGAATTATTTAATGGAATAAAACATGTTGTACTTCATAAGAGACTACTAAGAATCTTAAGTATGGTAAATCCACCTTCACCTGTCATTTGAACATAGAACATAGAGTTATCTTAATCGTCAATTTTATGGATAACAAACATTTGGACCCTTTTAAGCCCAGTTTAGATAATTTCCAATATTCCACTTATTTGGAACTTTTCACCTCAGTCAAAATAACAAACATCATGAAGACCCAAAATTAAGAAGAAAAAATCAACTCATAATCAGGAGTTTGGTGTCTTTTAAAGATCATTTATTTTCCCATCAAATAAAAAGAAACAATCAAATTTTGTAGTGACAGGAATGGGAACAAATTTTAAATGTAATAAATCCCTTCCCTAGTGATAGTATACATTTTTGTTTTGAAATGAAACTATTTTCCCAATCTTTTAAATAATAGATTCCTCCCCAAGTGACCCTTTAAAGATACATTTTTTTTCAACTGATTGCAATAGGTAAGTGTCTTTTGTCTAGTATTTTATGAGTCATTGAATTTAAGGGTAGAGGTAAAGAGACTACTATACAAAAAGAGTAGAGTGACAATCTCTTTTGATTTTATCATGTGGGCCTTCTTCAATTGATGATGTAGTAGGAAATTTCTCCCCCAGAATAAGCGGTGGAGAATTATGTTGAGTGAACTACTACTCATGTAACTTTCACTCCTCCTTACAATTGGAATTTTGTCTTCCCATAACTCTATCTCGGCTTATAATTCTAGCTTTATCTTGTTTATGAATAAATTGTCTCTATATCACTATTGTCTGTCTCTTTTTGAGCGCTTGCTTGAATCAGTGAGATAATGTAGCCCATGAGGACTCCAAAATCCTTAAGCAACCCATTTTATGAAGATTCCTCTTTTGTTTTAATTCTGCTATTTGGTACTCCATAACCTTGTCAATGTCGTTTTCTTCTAAAGAATCATACATTTCTTATAAGTATCCATTGTCCCGATTTTCTTCTTCCATATACTTCAGATCTAAATGAATGGAACAAGAGATAAGATTCATTACATTTTCCAAATTCCAATATTTTTCATTGATCTTCTCATGTGTATCAGGGAAAATGGATTCCATGCATTCAACGTTATGTCTCTTTAGGGCTTGTTGTAAGGTTGGAAGTTTCTCTTCACCATGTCTCTTTTCTTTTGTATCCTTGAATTTGATACAAACAATTGTTACCCACCCCTTTAAATGTAAATTTAGTGTTATTTAAGAAATGAGAATTATGAACATTCATGATTATTGCTCAAGATAAATCATGTCCTCTCAAATAATTTGGAAATTAAAAAAAGATCACATATTTAAAAAAAAAACATTATTAATTTATTAAATTTTTTATATTAAGAAATAATACTCATGAATTATAAAACAGTTATAACATAAATAATATATATATAAAAAAAACCATGTATTTTTGGAATAATACTACTAGACAAAAAAGAGTAGAGTGACAATCTCTTCTGATTTTCTCATGTGGGCCTTCTTCAATTGATGAGGTAGTAGGAACTTTATCCTCCAAAATAAGCAGAGGAGAATTATGTTGAATGAACTACCACTAATGTAACTTTGACTCCTCCTTACAATTGGAATGTTTGTCTTCCCATAACTCTATCTCGGGTTATAATTCTAGCTTTCTTTTGTTTATGAATAAATTGTCTCTATATCACTATTGTCTGTCTGTTTTTTACCGCTTGCTTGAATCAATGAGATAATGTAGCTCATCTCAATTCCAAAATCCTTGAGTAACCCATTTTATAAAGAGTCCTCTTCTTTTTTTAGTTCTGCTATTTGGTCCTTCATAGCCTTGTTAATGTCATTTCCTGCTAAAGAATCATACATTCTTGATAAGTATCCATTGCCCTGAATTTCTTCTTCCATATACTTCACATCTAAATGAATGGAACATGAGATAAGCTTCGTGACATTTTCCAAATTCCAAGATACTTCATTGCACTTCTTATGTGTATCATGGAAAATGGATTCCATACATTCAATGTTATGCCTTTTTAGGGCTTGTTGTAAGGTTGGAAGTTTCTCTTCACCATGCCTCATTTCTTCTGTATCCTTGACTTTGATACAAACAATTGTTACCGACCCCTTTAAAGGTAACTTTAGTGTTATTTAAGAAATGATAATTATGAGCATTCATGATTATTGGTCAAGATAAATAATGTCCTATGAAATAATTTAGAAATTTAAAAAAGATCACATATTTTAAAAAATTTTATTACTAAATTAATTTTTTATATATTAAGAAATAATACTCATGAATTATAAAATAGTTGTAACATAAATAATATATAACAAAAAAAACCATGTATTTTGGAATAATAAAATAGTTGTAGCAAAAATAATATAGAACAAGAAAAACTATGTATATTTGGATGTATGAAAAATTAGATACATTTTATTAAGTAAAATTTAAAGAGAATAATGGTTTTAAACATTTAAAAATAGTTTTTGATTCACACAACCTTAGTTCCCCCCATAAAGAAACTACATTCCACATGAATACCATGGGTCAATACCATGGGTTGTATTTATAGTTTATCATTATTTTATTTTATTATTTTTATTTTTTATTGTATTTTGACCTAGTTAAAATGTTCGCTACATTATGTCAATATTTTTATTTAATTTACTTTTATTTTAAAATTTGTGTAATTTGACATAGTCAAAATGTTAAACATGACATTACAACCTTTCTATCATATTTTGTTGGAGAGCATAGTAGCACAAACATGTAATATTTAAATATATAAATAGTTATTTTCCTTTTTATATTGTTTCTTATCCATGTAATATAAATTAATTGGTTTGTGTGGAGTTTAATTATATGATATAAATTTTATTATAAATAAAATTTTTATGGTTATGTACCCAAAAATTTAATGTTTATGTATTTACAAATTTCATTAAACTAATTTATGTTAAATCTAGTTTTATTAAGTTATTAATTTAAATTTTATTAAAAAAATTGAGGTTAAAATCTAGCAAATTTTTAATAACAACATTTTAACTTAAAAGTCACCAAAATCTAAATTCAATCTAACTTATTAAAAAGAAAAAAAACTAACAGTATAAAACAATATATAAAAATAAAAAAAAACTAACATTATAAAAAACATATATAAAATTCTTTACTTGATCTAATGGCCTAAAACATTTCAATCATCTAACATTTGATCGAATGACTCAAACATGGACACACTGAGAGCTAAGGGAGTTTTTTTCAAATAGTGACTCCTTGCGCCATAATTATATATTTTCACAATTAAATTTTAAATCAAGATGCAGTATTAAAAAAAAATAAGAAGTAAGTCAACGCTACATTTTCTCTTATGTCTTCACAATTTTAATCATAACTTAAAAATATAAATTAAAATAAAAAGTAAGTTTTATGAAACTTTTGCACTCAGTGTGTAGCTACTTTTATTTTTATCTTAATATACTGAGTATAAATTTAATCTTAAACAGTTTGTTACAATAATTAGCTTTTTAAAAGATTATTTATTTTATTTATATTATGTACATAATTTATTTAGTATAAAGATACTAGACATTGCTCTTTATTAGGTTTTATAAGCTAAAGATGGAGTAAAATGCGCACAAACACATTTCAATAAAGCCTTAACTATTGTAACAAACATTGATGTTGGGGCTAATGTTTCATCCACATTATCTATGCATCTATCACCATTTTTTTCCCAAGTTATCTAATCCATTAATTATTCATGTTACTTCCCTTCACTGTATTCAAATGTGTTTTATTTATGAATTTGTTCAAATATTCAATAATTTTTATAGGTTATTTTTTGCATAAGAAGAAGGTACTAGGTAGGTACTAAGCAACAACAATGCATATTACACTAGTTTTTTAAAATAGATTTATATAAGTAATGATTAATTATAAATTAGGTATTCACAGCATTCTCAAAATATATTAGTCATTAACATTGTACAACTAGTGTGTGTGTATATATATATATATATATTAAGGATTTTTAAGTAGAGAAAAAAACAATTGAACCAATTTTTAGTTTTCTAGTATATTATTCTTATTTAATTTTTTTTAATTCTTTTTTTCTCTTTTCCCTTTTTTGTTATATTTTAAATTTAATTTTATAATAGCATTTCAAGTTTTCACAAACCAAATAAAATAATACAAAACAAAAAACTTTAATGTATAAAAAAAAATTTATTTGGGTAATATTTTAAGTTAACCTACTAAATCAATGATGAATGAATTGCATACATATATATACATATATATATATCATTTGAAAGGAATTTTTTTTAATTGGATGAATGGAATGGAAAACAAGAGTTAAAGGAAAAGGAAAATTTATTTTTCTAATGTTGTGGAAGTCATGAAAGTAATTTTATATTGTTATTAGATTTTTTGTATTTTATTTTTAATCATTAATAGTTTCTTTTTTGTAAATAAGATGGAGCTATTCACATTCATATAAAACAAAGAATTACATCGGTGTCAGTATCAGGTAAAATTACAGACTGTTTTTTTGTTGCAGTCATTACATTTGTCACTTTCGACATTGTTTTCACCCTCTAGGAAAGGATTTATAGGGAGGGATGCAAAGGGGAGTGAGAAGTGATTGAAACATAGATAGTTAAGTCGAGAAAAAATGCCTTTTGGCCTCAGTGAAGAAGAAAAACTGAGCATTTGGAAATTGCAATCGCAGAACCTGGAAAAATAGAAGCCTAGGGAGGATGGTTAGGTTGCTTCGTCCATCAGGAAGTCATCTACATTGATTGAACATTCAGGAGTGTTGCCATGTTCAGAACCATAATGCTAATTCCAAATGGAGAAGGGTCCAGTTCCATTGGCTTTGACCTGCACCGAGAAATATCATGGGGTAGAAGGATCAACGCCTTTAGCTATGGTGACATGTTTGAGATGGCGTGCTGCAATCTGGTGTTTAAGAAGAGTGTAGTGCAGAGAGCTTTTGTCAATGAACCAACGATGGTGTGATTCGTCGACATACATTACAAATTTTTTCGTGAGGGGTTCTATTTTCCATTCCAGAATGCTGTTGCAGTCCTGTTGCTCTTGAAGCGCCATGGCCATCATGGTTTTGGTCTGCTAGTGGAGGTCGATGGCCCGATTGTAAAGGTTTTCCCTGGTTCTGGTGAGACTAGGGTCTGGAATCCATCTGAAGGCGTCATCTACAGCTTCTATCGGGGTTCTTCTGCAGATTTTCTGGGCTTTATCTTCAATTTTCTCTATCTGAGCCTTCACGCCCTAACTAGTGGCTGTTGGAAAGTCCAGTGCTACATTTTTGGCAGTCGTTTCAATGCACGTTACAGGGGGACGAGAGGGGGTGGCCCAGCGGGCACCAAGGCCACACCCACCATGGGCAGGGAGAGGGGGATTGGATCTGCAGGGGGCCATGAGAGAAATGCAGATCAGAGGGGACTAGGCAGGAGCTACAGGCTGCAATAGGGGGCCTAGGTGGCCGGGAATGGGGAGAGACAGGGATGAGTGGGCGAGCAAGACAATCGAAGATGAGGTCACAAAAGCTTGAAAAGGGAATGAAATATAACAGAGCCGAGTGAGGTGAATATTGGTTGGAGGGAGGGGTGCATGACAGGAGATGCAGCGGGAGAATGGGACACCTGGGTTGGAGATCATATGTGGGAAATTAATATTACAGTTGGGGTTGTCATTCAAAATTTTGATAAGGACAAAGCCATAGGCTCGATCATACGGAGGGAGAGTGGTGAGGGTGCTAGAGGTCTGGGTCATGAATGCCATGGGGGAGGAGTGGAGATGCCAAGGGGGTGGGTTGTCCTTTTGTCGGCGAATTGATGTCCCTGATGTGATGAAATTATTCTCTGATGTTTGGCAGATCTAAGACGTCCCATGAATTGGACAGGAGATGGGTATTTCTGTTGACTCCAACTTTTTCCAGCATATCAACCAGTTGGTTGGCCTTGTACCTGATTGCGTGGAAGGTGACACCTTTGGCCCCATCGATGTGTAGTTTGATTTTATGAAGAATTTTGTTTAGACTCCAGTTGTCTGAAAGCTAGTTGATGTTTCGGCCTTGCTGGATCTTTTTGCAATCTTGGGTAGCAACCATGGAGTCCCCCTCGACGAATAAATGATAGAAGTTCTGATCCATGGAAATGGCGAGACCATGAGCAAGGGCCTGAAGCTCAGCCACATTGTTAGTAGTGTGTCCTAGATTTCCATAATATATCCAAATAATTTGGCCTATGTGATCTCTATAGACACCACCAAAACCTGCTTTGCCTCGGTTATCTTTTTATGCCCCATCATAATTTTGCTTAATGTATTTGGGTTCAGGAGGCATCCACTTGGCGTCAGACGATGTGGCCAGTGGATATTTGTAATGCATTGGAGAGTTGTGGAGTGATATGTCTAGTAGCGATAGGAATCAGAGATCCTTTCGAGTGGGGGGGCAGGGGAAGAAGTGGGGTCTGGAAGTTTGGCGATGGAAACATATTCCCTGAAAGTCTATTTTATGGACTAAATTATTTGTTCTTCCTTTTTTTTCCTTTTTTTTTAAGATTCAAGCATTTCTTTCCTTCCAGATGGCCCAAAAAATAATTCCAAGAAAAAGGTTCCATGCCATATTGATGAGAGGTTAATTGGAGAAGGAGGTGTGCCAGTGATCCAAGGAATTGAGAATGGAGGAGGGGTCTCTGTCTGAGGAGTTAAAGATAAGGAAGATCCAATTCTAGATTTTGGAGGCAATGTGGCATTCACTTAACAAATGATTTGACGTTTCACCATTCCTTTTGCAAAGCATACAGATGGAAGGGCCAATGAAGCCTTTCTTTATTAAATTCTCTTAGGTAAGAATTTTTTTGTGCATTACTAGCCAAAGAAAGAGTGAGATTTTGGGCGAGTGTTTGCGGTTCCAGAGAGTGTGCCATTTCATTTCAGTGGGGATGGGAGTGGGATGCATTAAGTATTCATAGGCTTCTTTTATGTTGAAGTGACCAGAAACATTGCAGCCCCATCTTAGCTTGTCCTGCTCCTTTTCCATTTGAATCTACCTTTTTCATAGCTCTTTAGCTAGATTTATCCATTCCTAAGGGTGATTTTGCTGAACCCATTATGGGGCCTCTTGCCATTCCCTCCATCTAGTGTTTTCATCATTTTCCCAAAAGTCTTTGACAAGTCTTTTATTTTGGCTATCCATATGAATTTTAGTTTGTTGGAATTGATCTTGATTGAGACGAGGGCTTTGCTCCCAAGCATCATCCTAGAACAATGATGTACCTCCATTTATTATTTCCCAGAAGAAATTTTTTTGAATCGTTTCTGTGTTCCCCCATGCCTGGTTCCAAACAACAGAGCCCTTGATGTTGCCACAGAGCCTGAAGAGAGTCTCTAGGTGGTGAGATGGGGCATATTTTTCATTCTAGAGCACTTCCCAAGAGTTTTTATGGAAAGTGATCCACCTCCACAAGGCAGGGAAAATTTTAAGAACCCCCGTAAATTTATATGTATAATAAATGGGTGAATCTCCGTGATACATAGGAAAAAAGGAAGGCGATTTTATAAATAATATAATATGTATATATAATTTTTTGGTGAATCACTCATGATATTATATTATCTTATAAAATCAAAATTGGGAATAAAGTTCTCGAATGCGGGTGCCTCATAGAGAGAAGGCAGCATGCCACATGCCCCCCCTGTGCCAAGCAGTTGTCCTCACCACGAGGCAGCACATGGCTCTGGCGTGGGTGCCATTAAATTCTCCTTGATGGCTTCAAAGGAAGGCGCCATAACTGACACTCAATTCCAAATTCATTTCCTTTGTCATGAATTCTCTCTGGTCTATCCTGGTTGCAGAGTCACCTGGCCATTTATGGGCAATGGAGATGGCACTCCTCCGCATTTCTCCCTCTGCTTCTGTTTCAGGTTCACTCTCAGATCTATCTCTTCCAGGTATGCCTTTGCCCCTCGGTTAGCCCTTTAGACTCCCTCCACCCACTCGACCCATGCTGCCTTCAGTCTCTTTGCTCACCCTCCTCTCTTCGTTTTTCCCACTCAGTTTCATTCTCAGAATTATGCCGCTTACATGCCTCGCCGCCATCGTATGCGTTGTCATAGAGGCAGAGGCCAAGGCCGAGGTTCGCCTGCCCTCCCTCCCATCCCTGCAATTATGGAGCGCATAATGGAATTTTCCTTGGCCATGGATGTGCTGGAGGTTCTTGACCCTCAACACCTCTCTGCCCATATTTCTCTTCGAAATCCCGAAGCTCAAACTCGACCTTCTGGCTCGGGGTCTAGGAAGAGGATGAGGAAATCAACTCTCTCTCCCTCTTCCTCTCAGTAGCCCATGAAGATGGTGGCTTTGTCTGTCAAAAATATGGATGATTCTTTGGACAGCGGTGGCAGCATAAGTTCAACAGCTGGGGGAAATGAAGAAGCAACGGGTGCTCGAGCCACCTCCATGCCTAAGAAGTATTCTCTGCTTTCCAAGCCAAAGGATGAACCCTTCGATTATGGCTGCTACATAGAGGAATAGAAGCCTCCTCAACAAATTCAAGATGCAAAGGACTAGAATTCCTAGTGCCATGGTTCCTCCTTTTCTTTCTTTTTCTAGCTCAATTCTAGTTTCTATGACTATTTACTTTCTACACAACAAACTTGGCTACTGGGTTATATTGTTTAACGTTGGTTTCCCCTTAAGTGTCAGGTGCTATAATGCTCTGTGGATTGGTTTATGGGATGGATTCCCCCCTAGGGGAAACCCCATTTTTGTATTTTTTTTATTTTCTCTTTCCCACCAGAATTGGCTAACTCAGCAATTCGAGTCTAGAAGTTCTGATGTCCTCTCTAATTTTTGTATGATATGAATTGGATAACTCAGCAATTCCAGTCTAGAAGTTCTGATGCCCTCTCTACTTTTTGTATGATATAATATACTTTTTACTTATTTAGAAAAAAAAAACTGGGAACAAAACAAAGTAAACTCAAATTTTGGCAAGACCAAACGTTACAAGCAATTTCAGAGTAAATTTTACTTCCCTAAGCTAGGAATGAAACTATCAAAAGATGTTGTTGCCACAACAAATATACCTGCATCACATTTGTTGCTACAATCTAGCGATGTTGCCTTCAGCTCCTCTATGGCTTATTCTAGGCACTTTTGTAGTCATGCATGAGGCTCGAGATTGGACTTGGAGAGTCAAGATTGTCTATTTTGATTTTCCAATTATATTATGAGACTACAAGCTATGTAGTTGAATTGAGTAATAATTGTAAATTTGATCATGGAATCATCTTTCAGTTCATTATTTTGCATAAATAAATCAAGTTTCAAATGTTGTGTTCTTATATTGTATGACATGATCTTATGAATTTATGCATAGATTGTGGTTTTATAATCTATATGGATTGGAAATGTCATCAGTATATTTTGTGTTCACGAAATTTTTACTCTTTTCCGAGTCTAAAAATAGTCTTTGCAAAGTAACATGCTAGCTGAGTCCAAGTCTAACAACATGAATTCAAATTCCCCATTGGCATTCCCTCCCCCTTTCTAGGCATAACCGAGAAAATGACAAATACAGAGACTTCAAGCTGAAATTTAGGTATACAGGAAGAGAATAATTAAAATAAGGATGAAGAATGTTTGAGTGGACATCAATTTCTTGGAATAAAAATAATAAACAATGCTCTACTTCCTCTCCTCTCTATTGGTACCTTCCCAACTCACATAGCCAAACCAAAAATGTCGAAGTGAGCATGAAATTAGATTTTGAAACACTTTGTTGTTTTGGGGCATCTTGTTGGGCCCACCCTAAATGCAGACTTAAAAAAACTTGTTAGTTATTAAAATATCTTTCTTTCATGCTTCCATACTCGAAATTGGGGTATGCCTCCAATTTCACCCCGGGTATGAAAACATATGCAAAAGTGCTACAACGAAGAGGTAAGGTATGATGGGGTATGAGCACGTTTCCAATATAGTTTACCAGTACCTTCACATTGCAATTATAATATTCTATCTTGGTCAAATATGGTGATATACAAACAAAGAACTACATTAAACGTGATATACAACCAGACAATACCTAATTATTAGTCATCTCAAAACTGCCAAGCATAAAATTTTGTATTGTGTTTCATCTTATTATATCACCAATTTTGGTTCTCAGATCATTCCCAACAACTTCATTGGATAGATGCAACATCAACAATATGAAAAATTGGTCCAAATTTATGCCATTCCATATGCACTCTTAAAACTCAACCCTGTAGCAATATATGCTCTATACAATATCTATTGTGGAGGTGGATCATCAACAAATAAATGGACTACAAATTGGCAGACAAAAAATTTGTAATGATGGTTATTCATCATATTTATCATCTCTCAAATAGATCGAAAAGCACTAAATATCAAAACTCATTGACAACCCTGCAAGGGTCATTAATAACAAGTTAACGACTTCAAAATTCTTGCTATATAGGGAATTTTGTAGGAATGAATTATTCAACAACAAAAAATGTTATAATTATGTCTATTCATCATATTTATCATCTCTTTAATTGCTCAACATGAAATATCAAAACTCATTGAAAACGCTGCAAGGGTTGTTAATAACAAGTTAACAACTTCAAAAGGATTGATATGTCAGGATTTTTTTGGGAATGACTTATTCAACAATAAAAAACAAATAACTACTATTTTGAATTTATTCATAGAAAGATACTACTAATTGCATTAAGGTATCATGTTAGGTGGATTTTTGGGGTGTAATGTTGGCAATCTAAAGTTCCCAATGTGACCAAAACAGGACTTCTCTCATTGCATCCTTGTCAATATTGTTCTTCTTGGGGAACAGATATATTGGGAACAATAATTTGAGAATTGAAATGAATTATGTTAACTACAATTTGAATAACCACAAGCTTTCTCAAATAAAATTCTCAATATATCCCTGTCATAAAGCATCAAAGATTTGACCATAAATGGTATTGTCCTTACTCAATTTTGTCTTAGAAAATCCCAGAACACTGGATCACTATCATTCCCACCAATGTTAAAAACCCACTTGTAACATGTTCTCTCATGGGCTTATTGGGGCTGGAAGGGTATGAATAATCTCACTTCATTTAAGTGCTTTAGGGTGTTGAACGAGTTAGAATTTAGGCTATTTCATTCAGTAGAAGCAGACTGATTGATGACATTCATTATTCTTGAAACTAGCAAATTGTCTCTAGAATTTTTTATGCAAAGTTAAAATCTAGCTAAATTTTCCAAAAAAAATGTAGCTTTCTTGAATTTATTCACTTTATAATGACAAGTATATCATATCCCGACAGACAACAAGAAGTTATAAATGCACTAGTAGTGTCAAATAATGAATAATTTCAACAAAAGGGTCTTATAAAAATGGTTTTGATTCCTTTGACTCAAAACAATAAATCCTAAGACCTAAAGAGCCCTAGAAGCATGAAGAACATGCTTTTACCTAGAAGAACATCCGATTAAAGAACATGAAACCCATGCTTTAATAAAATAAATTTTTCCTGTTTGTTACATAGGATACATATTGAAATGAGTACAACAACAATTATGAAGAAAAAAACTACTTACATTTTCAAAAAATACTTAGTCACTCAACCAAAGGTTTAAGACTTAAATATACTAAACTACTTAAGTGTGTTCACACTAGAAATTTCGGATATATAAGAATTGAATTGTTAATAAGAAATAAAACTTAGGGAATTATAGCTAAAAGCCTAAAACATGTCATGCACCTTCCAAGCGATGGAATGAAGTGGTATGTAAGTATGAAAGTGAATTTTTCTTTGGTGAAACGGTTAAGATGCAATGAGGTACACAAATCACCTAGGAAAAATGATGAGGTTCCATCAAAATGTATGTGTGAAGTGATTTCACCTATGCAAAAGTTCTATTATGCTTGCAATAAACAAATTTCCGAGGTAAAACTATGGAAAAATGGCATGAACATTAATGAAACAAGGTAAGTGTATTACCACATTAGATGATAATAATGATCTAACCATGTAGCACAAGGTGAAAGTGACTAGGACGTGATTATTTGACCACCTTGATGTTGGTTCAAGAAGAAATTTATGCACCACTGAAGCAACCTCCACTGATAATATAACCTTGTGAAGGCTATAATCATCATTCCAACTAAGGAAACCACATTATTATCAAGGAGAATCACTATGTTGATCATTCAGGAAGATCATCACATGAAGGACTACTCTCAACCAAAAATAAGTGTGTTTGTGGTTCTTAAGCATCCTGCAAGTTACCCCTAAAATATGCATTTACCAATCATGTCAACATGAATGGGTAACAACAACCACCAATGCAATCAAGTGGACAATGACAAGAACATGGTTGTAGGAGTTATCGACCTGCAAAGATAAAACCCAGTTCCAAAATTGACAATTTGATGATCGTTTTATTCAAATAGGATAAATTATAGTCTCTCTTGAAATATTTATTGATTGGTAGATCATATGTACTATTTAGAGCCAAGGAGAGAAACCTAATTCAAATTATCTCATGACCAGTATACCTCCATGTCAAGCAGGCAATCACCACTACATAAGGAATCCCAATAGAAATAAACTCTAAAGATGAAGGGAGGAGACTTGGAATTTGAGTTACACACCAATACCAAAAAATTTCAAGAAACAAGCTTAGATGTTTAATCTAGGCTCCACAGGTATCCCAATAAATCATTCCCATGTAAGGAACATTGGTCAACATACCCTTGTAGCACAAGGTGAAAGTGACGAGGATGTGATTATTTGAACACCTTGATGTTGGTTCATGGAGAACATTATGCACCACTGAATAAACCTCCACTAATAATCTCTGCGAAGGCTAGAATCATCATTCCAACCAAGGAAACCACATTATTATCAAAGAGAATCACTATGCTTATCATCCAGGAAGATCATCACATGAAGGACTACTCTCAACCAAAAATAAGTGTGTTTGTGGTCCTTAAATCATCCTACAAGTCACTCCTAAAATATGCATTTACCAATCATTTCAACATGAGGGGTAACAACAACCACCAATGTGATCAAATGGACAATGACAAGAACATTTATATAGGGGTTCTTGACCTGCAAAGACAAAACCCAGTTCCAATCCTGAAAAATTGATGATATTTTTCTTCAAATAGGATAGATTATAGTCTCTGCTAAAATATTTATTAACTGGTAGGTCATATGTACCAGTTAGAGCCAAGGAGAAAAACCCAATTCAAATGATCGCATGACCAATATACCTCCATGTCAAGCAGTAAATCACAACTACATAAGGAATCCCAACAACAAGAAACTCTAAAGATGAAGGGAGGAGACTTGGAATTTGAGTTACACACACCAATATCAAACAATTTCAAGAAAGAAGCTTGGATATTTAATCTGGGCTCCACAGGTATCCCAATCAACCAGTCCCATGAAAGGAACATTGGTCTGCATACCATTGTGATGCATGCAAGACAAACCACAAACCTTTACCCTTGTCTTTTGTCAATTAACTGTGCTATAGCTAATGAACATAGCCGCCATTATCAGACCATTAAATGCTTGGAAAAAACTATTTAATAATTCCCAAGGGTAAAAGATTATAAAAATACAATGCATCCCTTTGAATGTAGAAATTAAGTGAACCCAATTTTAAGCTACTAAGTACATCTTTACAAGGGTCAAATAAGGAAGTATATAACATAATAAAGATATGAAAAAATTGCAATATTTGAATCACCTATCATAATTACCATTAACAAGACCTTAGAAGAAGGAAGAGTTCCATTCAAAGAGAGGGTATCCTTGGCCAGATTAATAATATAAAAACAATTATTAATGTCCAACAGATGACCACAAAATGAGGTCAATAAGACTGTGTTAGGTACAAAGGAAAATGAAACATCTCTAACTGCATCATACTGGAGTGTGGAAACACGAGGTGATACAGAGGCATAAGGATAGACTGCAAACTAGTCTTCCTTTTAGCTTTAGTTACTACCAAAGAACTCACACTCCTGAAATAATTGACATATAGGCTTAAGAATCTGATCAGGATTTACATAAGATTATTTCCTCCCAACCTGTATAGTAAGCAAGTCCAAACATGTGCTCAAGTTCAATGGGGACTCTCAAGGTTTAATTCTTCTTGTAACATCAAAGTGCTTTCCCTTGCGATTTATGAAATATGGAATGAAAAAACAAGCAAAACTAGCACTTTTTCTTGAATCATCAATATGTTGGAGGTTTGTTAAATTCCAACAGGAATCTGGCAACGAAATCATGCATGCTTGGATTCTATTTCTTCAAGGAGTATATATGAAAAAAATCTTCTGGCAATGTTAGGATGTAATCTTTCCCCATATGTTCCTTCAATCTGACTCTGCATCCTTTCAGAGCAATTGTTTCTAACTTTCTGGATGCTTTAGCTAACCTATCTTTGGTAGCAATAAGGATGAGAGATAGATAAACTTCGTTAACTATGGAGGCTCCTACAATGCACTCTTAAATATTAAATATGATTATTTCAAGACCCATGCCTTCTAGGCAGGTCAAAATATGAGCACAAGCCTTCTTTAGAACTAGAAAACTTCACTTCACTTTCATTCTCAATGTTTCCTAGTGGCTTCTCTAGCATCTACCACTTCTACAATTTTTCTTTATAGGAATTTGAGAACGCGGGGAGGAGTATGGAAAACTATCCCAGTAGATACATCGAAGATCTGACCATCTCATCAGGATATAATATATATACACTTTCCAAATAATTACCTTCAAACCTTAGTAGCCACAACCCACTCATATCAACGGAATAGTTACTGAACTCTTGAGGTTGTCAGTGATGCACCACATAGGCTACCAAGGCTCCTCCTCCTCTAGAGGCTCTGCCCATTTCACAGAGGTAATCGTGAAACATACATATTTTAATGTTGACCTCTACAAGACACCTATTTTCCAAGTTATGGGGACTCAAAAATCCTCCCCAACCAGATCCATCCTTTATTCGTATGCCCTATTATCTTCTTCTATGAAGAAAAAATGACTGCCAATATTGAATTCTCTTCCTTCTTTTGGTGATCCATTTTTTTTTAAATAAAAGGTTAATTAATATATATTATATATACTCATGAAAAGAACTATAACTGAGAATCTGAGATACAAGGTTCCAGGTTTCTATAGTGGGCAAGGATCCCAAATTTCCATGAAGTCCCCCCTGTCTATCATATTCATCCCATAACACCATAAGGGAGATTTAAAGAGACTTTATCCTATCCATAACTACAACCACTCCTTAACTAAAAGGGGTATATCATTTGTTATATGTATCTACATTTTTAACACAGAATGTCTTCATAGTAGATTTTCTTAGCTACATTCCAGGTGCCTCACTGCACTGTACAATCTATCCAAAATATGAAACAAAATGAACTCCTAAACAAGGGATATCTATCCAATGCCAAAGTTGAAGCATACTACAAAAATGACAAAGAAAAGATATTGTCACATGAACCATACTGAAATGCTGATCACAGGGATTGGGATGTAAGAGACTTCTCCATAGTGGGTTGTTACACCCCATCCCATGGCTAGATAGCAAGATAGTTATCAGTAAATTTCTAGAGCAGCAAGGGACAGAGGAAATCCACAGAGAGAAAAATATATCTTTCTCCTCTTCTTCAAGTGTGTCATAGCTAATTTTAAGTCTTCTTTGTATGTTTGAAGGAAGTGCTTTAGATATTTTGCAGAATTAGGCTTTCAAATAATCCAAAACATTTTTCCATGAAATGTTTCACCAATAGCTATCATAGATAAGGGAAACCCATCATAGGAATCCAAAAACTGTCTAATTACTTCAAATCCCACTACAGGATGTGGCTTGTGTAAGGCATGCAGGCTAATAACATTTTGAGAATGTTCTCTGTTGAGGCTTGTCAACTTTTAAATGGCCTACCTTATGATTGCTAAGATGGTAAAATCATTTTTAACGTGTCTTCTCAACTTTTAAGTGAAGCAACCTTCTAATTCCTTAGATGGTAAAAATTTAAAATCATCATTGAGGTTTGTCAACTAAAATTAGGTTACCAGAATGAGGGGCATTGAAGGAAAGATGTCCTTCATCGGTGAAAATAATGCATGCAACTTCTCACCATGATCCACGCCATTTAAAAATTATCAGGTCGAAAACATGAAAGATGGTGTCGGAAAATCACCATGCCTTCATTGATTCTATATATTAACTAACCCACTCCAGTCAAATGCTCATAAATTTTCCTTTCTAATGATGTTAAATATCTCTTAGCTACAACTTCTCTTTAGTAAAACAAAAAGCAGGATCGATTGTATCCCGATCTCCTACAGTTGAAGAATTGTTTTCCCAAGGTTGTCTTCTTCTCTCCACGAAAACCCACAATTCTTGCAACCTTTACCTCCCCGTTGTATTTGTAGTGGCTTCATAGCTTTTCATCCAAACTAGTTGAAACAACACCCAGTTCCAGTGGTTTTTTTCTGACATTGTTTTTCCCTTGTTGTAGAACTTTTACCTATGGATATGGATCCTTAACCAAAACACCAAAATTTTCATTCTGCCTAACTGCATGGATAGAAGGGGCGATCCATGGCATGGGGTGGATAAAATCCATGTACATGATGACATGCATATCATATCCCTGAACGTTCTTCACTTTATAATGAGAGGTATATCATATCCGGACAGACAACAAAAAGTTATAAATGCACCAATAGTGCCAAAATAATAAATATTTTCTGGGGTGGAGAAAACCCTTTCTTGAACATTCTTCACTTTATAATGATAGGTATATCATATCCTGATAGAAAACAAGAAGTTATAAATGCACCAACAGTGTCAAATAATAAATAATTTTAACAAAAGAAGAAAATGTAGTTATAAATTTATATTACAACATGGGATCATGTAGTGGAAAAAAATTATTACAATTAGATGATGAAAAAAGTTCAAACCCTTGTTTTAAACTTGATCAACGACAATAGTTCCTTTTTTCACTTCCTATTTTCCTTTACCTTGGCACCAAACTGTCAAAATAATAGAAACCAATATAGTATCTCAACTTGGATTTTATCTAGCTCGAACAATCAAAATTATATGGACACATTTTTTTTTCAATTGCTCAATTTGAGAACACATAAATATGTACAAAATAATTAAAGTAATAATAAAAATTCAAGACCTTTTGAAATATAATACACTTGATTCTTCGGGTTGAATAACACGATCACATACAACCTTATTTTCTCGAGTTAACAGAAAATGGAAGGATGCCATTTTTATGCACATGTAATTTAATCTTAATCGTGGAATTACCATAGGTCCTAGCCCATTACCTTGATCAGTAGGGCAGTTCTTTGATAATGTCCCCTTAAAATATGACAGACTAAGCCATCTGCCACCTATATTCACTATTTATCTAGGTCCATAATGTTGGTATCTTCTTGTACATTTTTTAATGGATGACTTTAATAAATGTACCCAATTAGCAATTGTTGAAAACTCTATTATACAGATAGGTCATATGAAACTTTACTGTTAGTAAAATTCTCATGAATAAGGGCCAAAAACATGAGTTATTTTTAATACATATCACAGGGCCCAAACACACAACCAACATTCTCCCCCCTTGCACCACCAAAACTCTCACATGCAAAATTTTTGTCAAATACCTCTCATTCAAACTGAAACAACATTTCTTCGTATTTTTTGTTATCAATATCACTTTGATTATAATAATAAGGAAAAATGCATACACAAAACAAAAGCTAAGGATTTCATTATTTAATTGACTTCTTCCTGTAACAGGGGAAAATCAATAACTTTTGGGCCAAATTACTGGTAAACAGAAGCCCACAATCAGCACAGCCAAAAGCAAATCTGAAATTTTAATAATGTGTATTTACCACAAGCAAGCTCTTCTTATTCTTGTTAGTTAAATAAGAAGAAACCCAACAATCAACAGAAGCATTTTAGGAATAAAATGTTGTTCATACTCATTGCCATCAATACACATTCCACTCATCAAGAGAAATAGAAATACGCAGAACCCCAAAAAATCTTTGATTGTATGATCTTTTCATTTTTTCAACTTTCCGTAGTACAGTCATAAAGAAGCCTTGCATTCCTGAATTAGGCACAAGCATCAATATTGATTGTACACTCATCATTCTGTGAAACCATCTAATGTAAACCACTAGCATAGAACCTTTATTTCAGTAACTGAGTCTTCCATTGTAAACCACCATCCAAAAGGTATTTAAACTTATTTATTCTGGGTGTGTTGTGGTCTATATCATTTTTTAACAATGCCTTCTGCAGTTAAACTTGTGCAGCCTGGTAGATGTAACTGCAAAGCCCATTAAAAAAGTGCACCATATACAAGCAGGGCACCATGATACCAAGAAGGGACAAAAAATTTGCATGCAAAATACTAATTTAGAGGGGTTTACTATAGTAGAAATAAGATGGCATTAAACCACACAAACGAACCCTAATAAATGAAATGTATAGAAAGACAAGTCAATGATCAATACACTATATGGTTGAAACATAATAAATTGAACAACTACCAAAGACGAAAATATCAGCGGAATCTACAAAACCAACCATATAACCTAAATTTCAAAGAAGTGCATTCTCTTTGTTCCTGGGATTTGAAATAGGAAAGTTGACAAACAGTTTCTGTATTTTTGATTGAAAAATATGAAACACAAAAAGAGAAAATAAGAGAAAGGACCAACACCTATTTTTTTAGGTTATCACTATTTCTTATTCCAATGAAGTTTCAAAAAATTTTGAAGTTTCAATTCTATAACATTTTATTTTAAGGAACCTAGGGGATTAATTCATTTGAAAACACCTCCATTTAATATCCCAATTTCAAAACATTTTTAAAGAAGAATTTGTTTCACGAAACCATACCACTAAAACTGGCTAAAAACAACTATTCTCATTCTGTCTTGTGCCAATCTAGATGCAATCTATATTTAGAAATACAAATACTTGAATGTTCAAAATGAAAAATACAACACATACCAAAGACATGTACCAATCTTCACAACTTTTCGACTAACATCTACATCTTTCTTGACTGCATATGTAGTTTTCAAACACTACACTAACTCAGATTCTGCCCATGACCTTCAGACCTTGCAGTAAAATTTAAAAGGGAAGCATCAACGATAAATTGACTTGAAAGATACTTCACGTGTACCTATTCACTTTTCACGGCAGTGCATAGGTACTTGCAAACATTTTCAGTTGAGAAAATATCTTGCAGGCTTAGATAAAAATTTGAAAAAGGAGCATCAATGCACGCTCCTCCATACTTCACCTTGCAATCTTAAACATTTTCTAATGCCAATTACAAAACACACTAAAGACAGGTACCAACATTGGCAAGTTTGGAATGAATCCTCAACTTACTTTAGTCCATCTGTAATTTTCAGACACCACTGATCTCAAATTTTGAAAATGACCTTGAGACCTTGCAACAAGCTTTAAAATGCCATCACTAGGATGTTCCGTGAGTACTTGTTCATTTTTCACTTTGTCGCATAAGTACATGCAAATAGTTTTAGCTAAGAGAGGATCTTGCAGGCTCAGATTAGAAGTGACAGGAGAATCAGAGCACATTACAAAATGCATTTCACCTTGCACCTTTCCACACTTCCCAACACAGTCCTTTCTTTCGCCTGATTACTTTGGCAAGAACTATAGTGACCCATTGTCCTTGTGAGAAGATTATGAAATAAAATATCCCCTCACAAGAAAATATTCCCATAGTTATCCCACATTTTATGGGACACTCTTGTCATCAATCATTAATTTCTTCCAATTGTCTAGCCAAACCTGAATAATATTTAAAAACCATCATAGCCTCCAAATAAATCGCCAGCTTTCCCATATTACAAATAGCTTATGACTCCAATGTGGAAGAAGAGTTCCAATGTAGAGTGGGTTATCTAAATCTTCTATTAAATATTCCATTCATTTTTACAGGTTCATCATTGTCCTAAATCAACACCAAATCAACAAGAGTATCATGAATTTTCTTTTAATGGAATTATAATTATAGTTCAACACTACACTCAACTATTTTTTTTCTGAATGTTAATTTATCCTCATTCACACCTTTCATTTCATCACATCCTGATATATTTCCCTGAAACAAGCAGTATCTTTTTTAAAATCCACAAGTTCCACCTCCGGACAATTCATGTCAGTCCAGAAATAATAACATCCTTATCCATATTACTTCAAAGAAGTTTATCCCTATCATAGAAGTTTACACTCTCAAATAGGCTTTTTTGTTTACTTTGAGAAAAATTATGTGCTGCTTATCACACCTTAGACATACACTTATTTCTGGAGTAATCTTATCTTCCCACAAACCCTGACACAAATATTAAAAAGACAAGTAAGTAACCAACAACAGAAACTATTGTCTGCATACCAAGAAACTGCACACTTTACAATAATTTTCACTACAACTTGCATTTTCCTTAACCTGGCATCAAACTATCAAAATTCGAAAGACAGGCCAACAACCAATATAACATCTTCGTACCTAAGAGTAAAAATTAGATATATGGATATGAGATTGTAGCCAGCTCAAACACAAAAATATTATATGGCCGCAATTTTTTTTTCCCAATTTCTCAATTTGGTGACTCACAAAATATGTACAAAATAATTCACATTTTTATAATATAAATACAAATGAATATTTTTTGACATACAATACACTTGATGTTTATGGATGAATGGGCTAATCATGTACATCATTATTTATTCTAGTTTCCCAGAAAACAGGCGCCAATCATCATATTGTACTAGAGTAATATGACCCTCATGTTGAGATTTCCATAAATAACACTCCATTATTATAAGAAAGCTGCCTTTCTAGTTGTGTTTAGTTCTTACATAGCACAACCCACCAAACAGAGCACAATATTTGAAGATGACACTGTTTCTCTCTTTAGACCCATAAGAAGGTTATTTTCCTGTACAATTTTATTTTTTCCAAAATGATAAATGTAGGTAATTTACAGCTATTGTCTATTGCTATATAAATCAAGGCCACATGAAGCTTAACTGTTTAGTAGCCTTCTCATGAACAAGGCTTGAAAACAAGAATTGTAATATCAAAGGGCCTAGAATATCAGCCAACATTCTCCAAAATCTTGTTGAAAATATTAAAGTCACCTGCAGTGCCTTGGGCAGGAAGAACAAAGAACTAAGTACAAAGGGAGCAGTAGCAGCAACAGAGATTGAGTGCGCAGCACTCTGTATTGAAGAAGCATGGAGAAAATCCGTATGAATGAAATTAAATTTGTGATGGGCCGCAGCCACAGATTGTAGATGAGAATTAATTGTGATTGAGGGGCGAAGTTGATTTTTGCAGAAGAAATGAGATTTCCCGTAGATCTGTTCTACGGAGGAGTAGAGCAAATTAAAGATAGTCATTTCGGGCTTTTAAGCCGTCAACAACCAAAGTTATTTTGAAACAGTGTCTTGTTGATGAGGAGTTCTGCGATGCGATCACAATCACAAATCGCAATGTTATATAACACAAGTGTCTTGTTGATATGGCGGAGTTCCGCAAAGCAGAACGTTTAATACATTGAAACATATTATAATCGCCCCCCACAGCAGTGGAGGCCCGTGGGTCCACTTGACCACGTGGCAATCACTTATTGGAATCGAAAGGTTCAATAGCAATCGGAGTTTTGTTGTTTGGTCGCGCGATTTTTTAAATCGCGGACCCGATCGATTTATTAGCCAAGTTTTATATCGGACCATCGTGTCCATTGTAATCGCAATCGCAACTTCCAGTTGATCACATGGCTTTGTATTTTTGGTGCGATTGGAGTGGCGGACCTGATCCAGGAATAGGCCGGAGTTAATGATCTGAATTGCATCCGTTTTGGATCGCAATCGCAACTTTTCCATTGTGCGCTCTGATTACACTTGTTTGTTGTTTGCGATTGCGATGTGGTCCCACTCGCACATCATACATTTGAATTTTTTATTGTTGCGCAAAGCGCTTTCCTTTGTATTTTTTTTTATGTTTGTTTTTGTTATTCCCGCCGCGCCACATATATAATGTAAAAAGGCCCGCGAGAAAATTGTAATGTATTTTTCAGTTTTGGTTTTTTTTTTCGCACAACAGTGCGAAAGGAAGAAATACACAGCAGTGTATGTTGACTATTGAAGATAGAGTATTGTTTTTTGAGAGAGACAGAGAGTCACTTGTGCACTGCGTCTGTAGCAGTCACCATTGTTGTTATCCCTCTCTGAAGAGGAAGAATTTGTAACAGTTTTGAAAGTAATAGAAGTTTGTTTTTGAAAGTCTGGAAACTCTGTCTCCTGCTCCAGTTGTTTAAATTTCTCTGTGTTGTAGAGGAGAGATTATTCTCTCCATTACTCTCTTCATTTGGAATTATCAAAATTCCAACATGGTATCAGAGCGAGTTCAGGCTCTTTGAAGGATTCAAAGAAGCTGAAGAAGAAGACCGGTTGCAGTATTTTTCTCCAGCAGCGTGAAAAGCTCAACAGAGGTCAATGGCCAGGTATTTCTCAAAGAAAACAGAGTTGTTGTTTTTGTTTTTTCTTTCAAGAAAAGGAAAGAAAGTTTGTTTAAAGTCAGAGTTCAGTTTTGAAGCAATGGCTGGACCAAGCACTGGTATGAGTCTTGGAAGTGTTCAACTTCCACAGTTTAATGGAAAGAACTATGATTATTGGGCCATTACCATGAGAGCCCTGTTTGTCTCAGAAGACTTGTGGGAACTAGTAGAATATGGTTTCACAGAACCAGCTGATGAGCAGGCTTTTAATGCCTTAACTCAAGCATAGAAGGATGTGTTGAAGAATAATAGGAAGAAATATGCTAAAGCTCTCTTCTGTTTGTATCAAGCTGTAAATGAGAGTGTGTTTCCAAGGATAGTAGCAGCTAAGAAATCCAAGGAGGCATGGGAAACTATGAAAGTAGCCTATCAAGGTATGGAGAAAGTTAAGACAGCAAAAATTCAGTTGCTAAGAAGAGATTTTGAAAATCTTTGCATGAAAGAGTCAGACACTGTTGATACATTCTTTACACATGTGATTGGGATTGTAAATCAGATAATATCCCATGGAGAAAATCTTGAAGAAATAAGGATTGTGGAGAAACTTTTGAGATGCTTACCCTCAAAGTTTGATGTTATTGTTACCACCATAGAAGAGACCAAAGATCTCTCACAGTTCACAGTGGATGAACTTCATGCCTCGCTGATAACTCATGAACAGAGATTGAGCAGAGATGAACACTCATCTCTTGAGCACGCCTTGAAGACCCAGTTGCCTTCAGGAAGAGGAAGAGGTCAAGGAAAAGGAAGAGGAAGAGGCAGAAGCCAGAATAGAGGTGGAAGGAACAGCCCTTCGCATTCACATGGAAGGAGCAACAGTCAAAGCCAGAGCCATGGCCAAAGTAACAACCAGCAAGGTGGACATCAACAACAACATACTCATGGACAGAGGTATGACAAATCCAATGTCTAGTGTCATTATTGCAAGAAATATGGGCACTATGCCAATGAATGTAGAAAGAAGCAAAATGATATGAAAAATAAGCAGAATGCTAATGTAGCAAAAGAGGAAAAGAACCCAATTAATGTGTTGTTAGCCTATAATGTAGCACAAGATAGAAATGATGATGCCTGGTTCTTAGATTCTGGATGTAGTAATCATATGACTGGTAACAAGGCAATGTTTTCCAATTTGGATGAAGAAGTAAAATCTGAAGTGACCACAGGGATAGATACTAAAATCTCTGTTAAAGGGAAAGACAGAGTTAGTATTCGAGCCAGAAATGGTGAGCAGAAATTTGTCCCTGATGTGTATTATGTTCCAGGTCTGAAATGTAATCTTTTGAGCATTGGGCAGCTCATAAACAAAGGTTACAATGTTATATTCAAAGATGATGTGTGCACCATAAAATATATTCCTCCAAGTAAGAACATTATTGCTGAAATTCAAATGACCAGCAATAGAATGTTTCCACTCAAGCTCAAAATTGACTTGAAGGGAAACGGAAAAAGTATAGCAGCTGTAACTCAAGAAGCCTTTCAGAAGGAAGCAAAGGATGAAAATTGGTTATGGCATCTGAGATTTGGACATCTCAATTTCGAAGGATTAAATTTTCCGCACAGAAAAGGAATGGTAAGAGGTTTACCATTGATTGAAAAACCTGACAACCTATGTGAAGGCTGCATCTTGGGAAAGCAACACAGAGAAAATTTTCCTTCAGGGAAAAGCATAAGGGCGAAAGCACCTTTGGAGATAATCCACTCAGATTTATGTGGGCCGATGCAAACAACATCTGTTTCGGGCAGCAATTACATGCTGACTTTCATTGATGATTTCACACGAAAAGTGTGGGTTTACTTCTTAAAATATAAGAGTGAAATTTTTCAGAAATTTCGTCATTTTAAAGCTCTTGTGGAAAAACAGAGCGGACTGCACATTAAAGTCCTCAGAACTGATAAAGGAGGAGAATATGTATCAAAATAATTTCTGCGTTTTTGTAGAGAGAATGGCATACACAAGCAGTTTACCACAAGGTACACACCGCAACATAATGGAGTCGCTGAAAGGAAGAATCGAACCATAATGGAGATGGTGAGAAGTATGCTGAATGCAAAGCATTTTCCGAATGAGTATTGGGCAGAAGCAGCAAACTGTGTTGTATATATTTTGAATAGATGCCCCACAAAAGCCGTGATGAACAAAGTTCCAGAAGAAGCGTGGAGTGGCAGAAAACAGGGAGTCACCCACATGAGAGTTTTTGGATGTGTTGCATATGGACACATTCCAGACAAATTGAGAAAGAAGTTAGATAGTAAGGGGGAGAAGTGCATTTTCCTTGGATATTGTGAAGATTCCAAAGGATACAGACTGTATAACCCATCCACAAATAAGTTTGTAATTAGCAGAGATGTGCAATTTATCAAAGAGGAAGCGTGGGATGGAAGCATTGAGAAAACAGTCAATGTTAAAAACTGTTTGTCTCATGATGAAGAAGAAGGAGATGTGGTTGAAATTAATAACCCATCCGTTGCAAAACCTCCAGCAGCGCAAGGACAGCAAGGGACACCTCAAGCGGCAGTGATAACACCCTTGAGAAGAAGTAGCAGTGATTCACCGAGCACACCACACGGAGTAGAATTGAGTGCTTCATCAAGCACGGCTACACCAAGTGAAAGAGAAACAAGATTCAGAAGCCTTAGAGAAGTCTATGAGCAAGGAGAAGAAGATGAAGGTATGAATTCCTTATTTTCTTTGTATTGTCAAGTTGATGATCCTATTCATTTTGAAGATGCTATTAAAGATAGAAAATGGATAGAAGCTATGGATGAAGAAATTAAAGCCATAGAGAAGAACAAAACATGGGAGTTAGTTGAACTACCAGAAGGTAAAGAAGTCATTGGAGTTAAATGGGTCTATAAGACTAAAAGCAATGCTGAAGGAAAAATAGAAAGACACAAGGCCAGACTTGTTGTCAAAGGATATAAGCAGAAGCAAGGGATAGATTATGAAGAAACTTTTGCACCAGTTGCAAGAATGGAGATAGTAAGGGCAGTGATGTCCATAGCAGCACAAAGCAAGTGGAAAGTATATCAGATGGATGTAAAATTTGCATTTTTAAATGGAATTTTAATGGAAGAGGTATATGTGGAACAACCTCTTAGCTATGAAAAGAAAGGCCAAGAGCATAAGGTATGCAAATTGAAGAAAGCTCTTTATGGGCTGAAGCAAGCTCCAAGAGCGTGGTACAGTAGGATAGACTCCTATCTACTGGAAAATGAATTTGAAAAGTGTGAGGAAGAACCCACCCTCTACATCAAAGAAAGGATGGTAATATGCTGATTGTTGTTTTATATGTTGATGATTTAATTTTTATAGGTAATGATGATTACCTTGTTGAAAATTTTAAAACAATCATGAAAGATGAATTTGAAATGACTGATATGGGTTTATTAAGACACTTCTTGGGAATAGAAGTGGAGCAAGGTGAGAAAGGAATTTTTATATCTCAAGAAAAGTATGTGAATCAAGTTTTAGAAAGATTTAATATGCAGGATTGCAAAGCTGCAATTACTCCCATAGTAATGGGATTGAAGTTGAGAAAAGATGACAGCAGTAAGGATGTTGATCCAAGTTTGTATAAAAGCATAGTTGGCAGCCTCATGTGTTTGACTGCAACTAGGCCAGATATTATGCATGCTGTTAGTTTAATTTCCAGATTTATGGAGAAGCCAAAAGAAGCACATTGGCAGGCAGCAAAGAGAATTTTGAGGTATGTGAAAGGAACAAAAGGATTTGGTATTTTATATACTACTTCAGAAAATTCAGAATTGGTTGGATACACTGACAATGATTGGGCTGGAAGTGAAGATGATCGGAAGAGCACTTCCGGTTATGTTTTTCATATGGGTTCAGGAGCCATTTCATGGGCTTCTAAGAAACAACCGATTGTAGCATTATCTACAGCAGAGGCAGAATATGTGGCAGCTACAGCAGCAACGTGTCAAGCGATTTGGATGAGAAGAATGTTGAGAAGTTTGTGCCAAGAACAGGTAAAGGGCACTGTGATTTACTGTGACAATAGCTCAGTTATTGCATTGTCAAGGAATTTTGTGTTTCAAAAGAGAATGAAGCACATAGACACAAAGTTTCACTATATTAGAGAATTGGTGAACAATGGAGAAATTGTTTTACAGCATTGTAAAACAGAGGAACAACATGCAGATATTTTAACTAAACCATTGGGACAAAAGACATTTGAATTTCTAAGAAAATGTTTGGGTATGATTGATAACCCATCAGCTAACTTTAAGGGGGAATGTTGAAAATATTAAAGTCACCTGCAGTGCCTTGGGCAGGAAGAACAAAAAACTAAGTACAAAGGCAGTAGCAGCAGCAACAGAGATTGAGTGCGCAGCACTCTGTATTGAAGAAGCATGGAGAAAAACCGTATGAATGAAATTTAATTTGTGATGGGCTGCAGCCACAGATTGCAAATGAGAATTAATTGTGATTGAGGGGCGAAGTCGATTTTTGCAGAAGAAATGAGATTTCCCATAGATCTGTTCTACGGAGGAGCAGAGCAAATTAAAGACAGTCATTTCGGGCTTTTAAGCCGTCAACAACCAAAGTTATTTTGAAACAGTGTCTTGTTGATGAGGAGTTTTGCGATGCGATCGCAATCGCAAATCGCAATGTTATATAACACAAGTGTCTTGTTGATATGGCGGAGTTCCGCAAATTGAAACGTTTAATACATTGAAACATATTATAATCGCCCCCCACAACAGTGGAGGCCCGTGGGTCCACTTGACCATGTGGCAATCACTTATTGGAATTGCAAGGCTTAATAGCAATCGGAGTTTTGTTGTTTGGTCGCACGATTGTTTAAAGCGCGGACCCGATCGATTTATTAGCCAGGTTTTATATCGGACCATCGTGTCCGTTGTAATTGCAATCGCAACTTCCAGTTGATCGCATGGCTTTGTATTTTTGGTGTGATTGGAGTGGCGGACCCGATCCAGGAATAGGCCGGAGTTAATGATCTGAATTGCATCCGTTTTGGATCGCAATCGCAACTTTTCCATTGTGCGCTCCGATTACACTTGTTTGTTGTTTGCGATTGTGATGTGGTCCCACTCGCACGTCATACATTTGAATTTTTTATTGTTGCGCAAAGGGTTTTCCTTTGTATTTTGTTTTATGTTTGTTTTTGTTATTCCCGCCGCGCCACATATATAATGTAAAAAGGCCCATGAGAAAATTGTAATGTATTGTTCAGTTTTGGTTTTTTTTTCGCACAGCAGCGCAAAAGGAAGAAATACACAGTAGTGTGTGTTGACTATTGAAGACAGAGTATTGTTTTTTGAGAGAGACGGAGAGTCACTTGTGCACTGCGTCTGTAGCAGTCACCATTGTTGTTATCCCTCTCTGAAGAGGAAGAATTTGTAACAGTTTTGAAAGTAATAGAAGTTTGTTTTTGAAAGTCTAGAAACTCTGTCTCCTGCTCAAGTTGCTTAAATTTCTCTGTGTTGTAGAGGAGAGATTATTCTCTCCATTACTCTCTTCATTTGGAATTCTCAAAATTCCAACAAATCTCCCAAAGGAAAAACTGTTTTCGACTTCTTCTCATGAAAACTGAAATATAATTTCTTCATATTTGTTGTCCTCGATATACGTTTGATTCTAAAAATAAGGAAAGCTAATATGTACACCTCAAAACAAACAAATATAACGATTTGTTTCCTTTGTCTTCAACATCTCCCTGAGATAGGGTCAAAACAATCAATTTTGGGCCCACAATACAATCAAGTAATAACCCAAAATCATTAAAGCCTAAAGTAAAGCTAAAATTCTAATAATGTATATTGACCACAGGCGAGCTCTTCTTATTCTTGGTAGTTGAGAAGCCTGCACGTAGTTAGCACATAGAATATTGAGAAAAAATGTTTCTACATATTCACTACCATCAATACACCTTCCACAGTCATCACAACATGCAATATAGAATGTACATTCCTGACACTCTCTAATTGTCTAGTCTTTTTTCTTTTGGAAACTTTCATTGGTGCAATAATAAACAAGCCTTGCATTCCCACATCTAGGGAAAGCTTCAATATCAATTATACTGTCATCATCATATGAAAGTGAATAGTTGTGACCATTACGATAAAACCATGGTTTTAATGAATGAGAATTCTACTGTAAACCACCATCCAAAAGGTAATTCAACTTCTCAAGGTGCTCTCTTGTTATCCCAAAAAAACCACTAATTTTAAAATGCTTCAATCCATGCATGCTACATTCTTTGTGTACTTTGACATTCTTTACAATGCCATCGGCAGTCAACCTTGTGCAACTTGGAAAACATAACTGCAAAGCCCATAAACAAGTGCACTACATATATTCAAGGGCAGAGTAGGAGGTACCAAGAGAAAATGATATTTCACACAAAACTTCTGAATTAACGAGCTTAAATTGAGAAAGTGTAACATAAAAATATAATTGCATGACGAAAACCTAATACACTTGATAACAAAAAGAAAATTCCACAACCAATGCACAATATGGTTTTGAAAAGAATGGACAAACTCAACAAGAGAACAACCTACAAGCAGTACCTTCAATGCAACATCGTTTTCACAGAAATGCATTACCTTTCCATGTTTCCAGATATGTAATGAAAATTAATATATGCCAGGAAAGTTGAGGAGTAGGCACTAGTGTGTGAAACAATAGAAGACAAACCAAGAAACGAGAAATTTCAAACACATAAGAAAATGAAATACCAAATGGAAGAGTTTCACTAGTGCCTCCCTTGATGGTTTCAACATTTTGGGGTAAATTCTACCTATTTTTCCTTCAAAAAATAAGCTTCTAATATTTTAAGTTTCTATCCTTTTATCATTGTATTTAAAGGATAATCGGGGTTAAATTCACATGCAAACACAACCATTTACTAACCATGTATGAAAACATTTTACGGGAAGCACAATTCCGTTTCACGAAACCCATGCAATTACATTAACTAAATCTAATTGTTGACATTTCTAATCATGCCAAAATGCATAAAATATATATTTAGAAAGTAAATATACTGTTATTTTCAAAATTCCGAGTGAAACAACAAATTCATATTTTTGTAATTTCTCAAAATCAGAAACCAACAAAGACAAATACCAACCTTTGTAAGCTTTGGATTGATGTCCAATACTTGCTTCAATCCATCATCATCTGTAATTTTTAGGCACTCCACTAAAGCCAATTTTCGTAAATGACCTTGAGACCCTTCAGCAAGTTTTAAGAGGGCATCATCAGTGATCCTTTTGCTTAGAGGATACTCCACATGTATATTTTTCCACAGACGAGGATCATCTTTCACTGCAGCATGCAAAGACTTGCAAAAATTTTCAATGGACAAAAGATCTTGCAGGCCCAAATACCAAAGGGTGAAATGAAGCCCATCATGCGGTTCTCTTTTTAATCATCCACTAGTGCTACCTTCCATACTTCCCAAAACAACCTCTGTTTCACCCTAAGTAATCTAGAAAGAATCATAATAAGTTGATGTATTAATTGTATTTAAAGGATAATAGGGGTTAAATTCACATGCAAACACATTTGTTTAGTAACCTAGTTTGAAAACATTAACGGGAAGCATAATTCAATTTCATGAAACCCATGCAATTAAATTAACTGTATCTAACTGTTGACATTGCTAATCATGCCAAAATGCAGAAAATCTATATTCAGAAAGTAAATATACTGTTATTTTCAAAATGCCAAGTGCAACAACAAATTCATCTTTCTGTAATTTTTCAAAATCAAAAACCAACAAGAACAGATACCAACCTTTGTAAGATTTGGACTGATGTCCAATACTTTATTCATTCCATCATCATCTATAATTTTTAGGCACTCCACTAAAGTCAATTTTTGTAACTGGCCTTGAGACCCTTCAGCAATTTTGAAGAGGGCATCATCAGTGAGCCTTTCGCTTAGGGGATACTCCACATGTATAGTTTTCCATAGACGAGGATCATCTTTCACTGTAGCATGCAGAGACTTGCAAAATTTTTCAATTGACACAAGATCTTGCAGGCCCAAATACCATAGGGCGAAATGAAGCCCATCATGGGGTTCTATTTTTAATTATCCACTAGTTCTCCCTTCCATACTTCCAAAAACAACCTCGGTTTCACCCTAAAAAATATAGCAAGAATCATAATAAGCTGATGTCTTCATAGAAGGATCTCGCAAAGCGGCTTGCAATCGAATATTACCAGTGCATCCCTATATTTTGCAAGGCTCTCATACCATCTGTCATGATTTTCCTCCAGCTCTCTCGGGAGTGCTGCTTCTCTAGAACCTTGGAAGTTTTCCAATAACACACCATCTTTCGAGGATTCCAAATAAGCTCCTTTGTAGCTCGAATTCACAAAATCTATTTTATCGAGTAATTCATGCAGCTTAGCCAGTTCATCTTCATCATAAGAAAGAAGACACCAGTTCACAAGTAATAGCTTTTTTCTCAACACAACTTGCTTCAATGGCGTCATTACAAATGGTTTCATAATCTCCATTGCCAATTAATTCATTCGGATTAATAGGTTCATGGTAAGGTACCCACTCCAAAGTAACCTTATTCTAAACTAGACATGTTTTGATGGCATACGAACCAAGGTCCACAATTTGACCCTGTAGTCAACTGGTTTTCTTGAAAGGTTGCATTGTCTTTGGTCAGACTTTCCTTTGTTAAATCTTGATACATCTCCTGTAACAAACATTCTCTTGAAAATTCTCATGTTCCACTTTCATTCAATCAGCGAATTCCATTCCAATAACCCTCCAACTTTCCAAGCTAGAAAATGGGGGACAAATGCAACCCAAAACCCTCCATTTCCGTCATCACCAGTGTGAACAATGTAAATTGGGGGCAAATGCCATTCCAAAACACGCCAACTCATTAAATCGTCTCCATTTTTCTCATCATCGGCGTAAATGGAATTGGGGGCGAATGCCATTCCAGAACCCTCCAACCCAATAAATTGGCTCCATTGCCCTCATCATCAACGTAAATTGGGGGTGAATTCCATTCCAAGACCCTCCAACCTAGTAAATCAGGGGTAAATGCAATCGAAAACAGTCCAAACCAATAAATTGGGAGGTGAATCCAGAGTTTCACGTTTTATGCGCTCCTGTTTTTTTTGGTTAAAACATAATAATTAATTATTTTTAAAATAATTTTGGGACTAACTATACAAAAAAATACAAAAAGAGTTTTATATAAAAAATTCACCCCTCCAAAATATAAGACCCCTTAATTTCGCCCTTGGGCTAAAATTGGCCTGTTAAATTTTCCCTGCCACTAGGTTTTGGTGCCCAGTACTTTGCCCAGCAAATCAAGGTCACTGAGACCAAACCCTCCTCCTTTTTTGGGTCTACAATTTTTTTCCCAAGCAACAAGGGTCCATTTTCCTTTGTTTTCTTTTCCTTTCCAAAACAAATCTCTTTGGATGGTCTTAAGTTGGTTGGAAATAGATTTGGGAGCGAAAATGGCAGAATACTTGTATTGCGGGATGGTTTGAAGAACTCAGTGGACCAGGACTAGTCTACTAGGGAGATTCAAGGATCTGAAAGTCTAGTTGCCTATATTTGTTTTTAGTTTGGTTACCAAAGAATCCCGTTTAGCCTTAGCAAGAGGTCTATCAGTTAACGAAACTCCAAGGTACTTGGAGGGGAAGGAACTAAGATGGAAACCCATAGTTGTTTTTATGTTGAGTTGAATGGGATAGGAGGTATTTAGAAAGAATATTTTGGATTTTGCTATGTTAATTGAAGTTCCAGAGGCTCGGGAAAAATCAACAAGAATGTTCTAAAAGGCAAGGGATTATTTGACAGTAGCAGAGCCCATGAGCAGAGTTTCATCCACAAATTGTTGGTGAGTGGAGGGGTACAATTTTATTCTAGAGATACTGCCATTTGAGGAGGCAACCTATATGGAGCGACTGAGACCTTCTGCCATGATGAATGTAGTGTCCCTTATAGTGAGATAGCTTTAATGATACCTAGAGATGGTGATTTCGATATAATATTATGTATGTAAGACCTATGTACATGCTCATATGCTATGACCTGGTCACTTGGTTGTTGTGTGCTTATGATAATATCTATGGTTGCGTGCACAAGAATTGATTTTGGTTAAGAGAATATTAGCGATTTTTTCTCTTTTGGTATACTATTTTGGACATAGGTGTATGACGTGAATGGTGATTCAGAATTGAGACACAGATCCATGGACGATCATGGTTATGTGGAACATATGGTTAAATATTATGAATTATGGATGATTTGTATGATTATATGTGCGTAGCCTCGTATTAAGCATGATGTGGCAGGGGAATTGGTCATTGCCAACAGGGATGCTCAAGTTATGAATGACTGCGGAAGTCATTTCTCCAAAACCAAAATGACTGTGGAAGTCATGCACAATATTTGGTAAAATTTGAATAAGTTAATTATGAAATTCATTTGATTTATTTGATCAATGAGATTGTGATGTGTGCAGGTCTTGGAAGAAGACCTTACCAACGAACCATAAGATGGGTAAAAGCTCACAATCAGTACCTTAAGGTGAAACGCGGAGTTTCAAAGCAGAATAGATGAGAAGCCATGGAAATTAGGGCGCGGAGTCCTAAATCCATGAAATATAAAGATGTGGAGTCTTGGATATATGATAAAAGGATTAGGACACGGAGTCCTAAATCCATGAAATATAAAGACGCGGAGTCTTGAATCTATAAGGAAGTGTTTGGGGCGCAGAGTCCTGAATATTTAAAAAGATCAAGGTGTGGAATCTTGGATCTTTAGAGTAGATCAGGGCGCGGAGTCCTCAATCTACTAAGGCACAAAGATGCATACAATAGGGGTGCGGAATCCCTATTATCCGGAAGAAAAATACCACTCATGGGCAACTCGTAGATGGATTTCCTTAATAATCTAATTCCTAACAATTTTGGAGTGACTTTCTAAAAATAGAAAGTCATGTCTACCATTTCAAGTATGACTTTCCAAAAATAGTAAATCACCTCCAATCAGTGGGTAAACAAGTATACTTGAAGGAAAATCACTTAACTTATGATTAATCAATTGTAATAGTTCAATCTCGAATTAATCCTCAATATTATTAATATTATTAATATTATTAATATCTTTTATGAGACTATGATATTATTATTAAAAGGAAATTATATCTCCTCAATCACTTCACACCTCTCTCCTTCATGACTCTCATGGCTCTATGTAACTCTCTCTATTTTAAATATTACATTACACTCTCTTTTGTGCACTCATCAAGGAATGGCATATTTCCCTTACACTCATTAAATATATGTCATAAAATATTCTTACACTCATTAAATATGTGTCATAAAATATTCCTCTTACACTCACTTTAATGCATATGTTACACTCTCCTTAAATAAGGCATGCATACCTCTCCTTAATGGCATAAGTTACACTCCTCTAAATGAAATAAAATGCATGCATATTAATCCTCCTTTATGACAAGAATTTGTTGCTCCTCCTATATATGAGTCTCATGTATTCTCATTTGGGGGGAGAGGGGGGTAATGCCAAGAGTGGAAGAGACTTGAGGAATATTGTGAGAGGGAGAGATATGGAGAGTATCCAATTACTTCCAAAACAAATCTGAATTTCTTACTAATCTACTAAGTATCTATTGAGGTTGAACATGAGTGGTATTTAGAGGAAGTGAAAACTATCTTCCTTAGTTTTCCTTGCATCTTTCTCTCTACAATTGTTTTTCGGTACTGTTTGTGAGCTTTTATAGCTCGGGGGTTCTAGGGGGAGGAGTTCTCCCTGGATATGGTTGGGTGGAAAACTAGATGGTTCAAATTAGTTGGTTAAGCGATCGAAGGTGGATAATATTCTCAATGATTGGAGCTGAATATCTCTTCAGGTATAATTTCCATTGTCCTAAAATTATAGTATAGCTTTAGCATAAAATAAAAAGTAGACATTTAAATTGTTTTAAGCATCTAATTTTGGTTTAGGCTTATGTTATCTAAACTATTATTGATTAGTTAAAAATGAAGACTATATCAATCTATATGTATGGATGTTTAGATCTCAATATTGGAGTTATTATTGGTATAGTTTATGGTACTAATCTTGGTATTGTAGCATTTGAGAAAGGAAAGCCAAATATTGTTGAAGGTAATTTCAACAAATAAATTCCAAAGGACTTGGGTAAGCATTTCATGATTTATGGTTATGTTTCAAGTAATTAATAGATGCATGTTTTATAAATGGTTTTAGGATAGTTTGCAAAGTGTTTGACAAAATATGTGAATGAGTAATGTTATAAATTTATTTATGCACGAATAAGTGCTAACTTGCAGAAGTAAGAAAATGGACATGTACCCAAAATATGCTTGGAGGAATTATAGAATCAACCCTTAAAAGAAAATGCAAAAATAATGGCAACTAAAGTATAGTTTGGAAGATCAAATGCTTGAGGTAAGTTGGAGATAAATTTCAGTTATGGCTCATGTTTCATATTCTTCAATGTTTTGTTATTCAAGTTGTTGTAATAGTACTATCAAAATTTTGACAGAAAGCCTTAATGGCTGTAGCATTCAGGGCTTCCATGTGTTTGTTAAATTGTAGCAATTGGTGCAAAAAGCTTGTCAATCATGTCAAATGAATTAGCTTGTGGGTGGTAAAATGTTTCAAGAACTCATATGGTGGATTTAGAAATATGTGATTTCAATGAGCATATATTAGTAGCATAACTCTGGGTTGTTTTTCCTCATGTAGAGGTGTAGTTGTAAGTTTTCATTCCATATGTTTGACAAAAGTCATAAATGAAACATTTAGGCTATAAATTTTGTTGTTTTAAAGAAACACATTTCTAGGCATTTTTTATTCGATTCCGTCCAACATCAGGGGGTATCCGTGTCTAATGGACTTGTAACCCCTGATTTCATTCCAAAAAAATACTTTTCAGAACCCAGATCGGACATCTAGGCGATTTGGCAGATTGCTGCTGTGAGTTATGTGCGCCTGTTTTTTAGTATTTGATGAAAGACTAAGACTATTTAGTCCTTGTTTTAAGATGAAAATATTTAAAGTTTCAATTTCTGAATTTTATGAGATAAATATGTTGAAGAATAATCTTAAATTCATTATTTCCAAGTGTTTGACAAAATGTCTCAATGACTTTTAATTGCATGCTTGCAAAGTGTTTGTCATAAGGGCTCAATGAGTGTAGGGTGCATGTCTGCAAAGTGTTTGTCAAAAGTCTTGAATGGCTGTAGCTTTTGTGCATATAAATTGTTAGTGTAAAATTATTAGTTACTGTTGTTTTTATGTTACTATATATTATAAATAAACTATTTAATGGGTGTAGCTTCCTATGTCTACAAGTTTTTGGTATGAATGTGAAAATTAATTTAATAATTTTCTGAAGTGTGAATAAGATAATTGTTTCTTGTATTATCTAAAGCTTTCAAAAAAAAAAAAAGGGCTTGTTGTTGGAAACAATTTTTCAGTGACTAATTCTTTAGGATTTTTGTGTGAATGAGTATTAATGATTATGTGACATCTACTTCTCTATCTTACTGATGGTGGGTAAGGTGGGACCTTACATATGGTATCAGAGCCAAGTTACAACGCTAGGGCCTAATGGGCCAACATGCTTACTTGTAGGTTGATGATGTATGAATGTTGATTTTGCATGCATGTTGAGTTGTTGTATATATTGACTTGGAAGCATATTGGTTGCATAGAGGATATTATTATCATTATGTCATTTAGTAACTCATGAAATAAAATATATAAAAAAATCCCTTATATTCCTTTATACTTTTGTTAAGACACATTATTAACAATATGTTAAAATGCTTAAAGACATGTTGGGAAAGGACGTGCTTGAGAAAGTTGGGGTTAAACCCAAGTATGTGAATGACTTGATTTTCAATCAATGAGTGAGATATGTGGAGTGAATGCATGGTTTCATATATTTTTAGTGCATCATTTTCAATGTGATATGGGATTAGTAGCCATCTTTACTAGCTGAAATCGTATCTACCAAGAAGAATATTGGCTTAATCTGGACTATAGTGTGATGACTTTGGTGTGTATGCTTTGGGAATGAGTAACAAGTGTAAAGCTAAGATTCCATTAACGGGACGATTGAGTTCATCATGATAATTTTGAATATTTTCATACCTACACTAAAGGAAACTTAACTAAAAGCTACCTTGAAAGATGTCACTTTTAACCGTGAATGTAAATTCAAGAGTAATGTATGTGTATTAATTAGATGTGTTAAAATATGATTTGGGAATACATTCTTAATGAGTAAGAATGAAATTTCTCTGATTTCTTTGACATGATTTTGTGTATTTTGGGTTGACATTAGGCATCAAATAACTTTAAATTACTCAAATACTAGGTTGAGGTATGAACTTCCTAATAAACAAGAGGCTTAAATGATTGGTGCATGATGGGTTGTGGAAGCCATTTTAAGGAACACTTGAATGTTATGTTTTCCTTAAGCTAATGTATGGGTGTGGAATCCATACTAGCATATATCTATGAGAAAATGTATGGGTGTGGAATCCATACTAGCATATATCTATGATCTAATGTATGGGCGTGGAAACCATACTAGCATATATCTATGATCTATTGTATGGGTGTGGAAACCATACTAGCATATATCTATGAGAAAATGTATGGGTGTGGAATCCATACTAGTATATATATATATATGATATAAGTAATGAGGTAAGGTATGGGTGTGGAATCCAAAGTAAAATATATCTATGAGCTAAGTAATTATTCTAGTTAGAATATTTTGTTGGAATCCAATATTCATGATTAAAGAATGATTATGTGTAATTAAAGTTAAATGGATAGAGATTTGTAACAAAAATTTTCTTGAGCTTTAAATCCATTATTTTATTTTTATTAGAAATGAAGATACTATGATTGGTATACTAAACACCATTAGGTGGTTTAGAATGTTTGGAATAATTGATATTGATATATGGAAGTGTGAACTAGATATCTATCCTCTAGTATTGTAATCCTTTTGTATGTATTGAATTTAGGTAGAATTAAAATGACTTTCAAATTCTTGAAATGTAGAAAAATATTATTGTGATAAGTTGATGAAATAACTTTTCTATTGGCTTAAGGCAAATTAGGTCTAGGAAATCCATAATAGTCTCTTTAATGATTTTATCAGTTGAATATTGGTTGCATTCTATTTAACCAAATTAATTAAAGAAATTATGAGGATTGAATTCATGTATTGCTCTAAGCTATTGCTAGTTTGGCGATCGCTTAAAAATTCAAATTGTTTATAAATTGTGAAGAGAATAGAAGGTAAATATTTTATGTGGTGAGAAATTGTTTTATTTGAAATTAAAGAAAAAAAAGCATGTGATTAACGAAAATCTTAGTTGAGTTCTTGTTTTACAAGAATTTGTGCTTGTGATATTTTTTTGAGGGAGAAATTGAAGGAGAGTGAGATCACATTTTGATGAATTGGAATTCTTGCATGATTTAGAAGCCTAAGATGAGTGTATTGTATGTGGAATGGAAGAGATTGTTGGATTTAGGAATTTTTTTTGAAATGTATAGTTGTTTGAGTATTTATTAGTCCTACAAAATGTTGTAATAATTTGAGAGGGTGGTAATTATCCTTAAAAAAAGGGGGGGGGGGTCTAACTTTAGGCTAGAAATTCCCTTGTGATAGTCTAAATCTTATGTAAATTTAACAAGATTCGTCACATTTTGAGAAATGTATGGTTTTCATAGCTTCTTGTTGTGTATGTATTAATAGTAATGAATAAGATATGAAATCAAATGATTTGATTAATTACTGAATATAATCATGACTGATTTCATAGTTGGAAAACAAATTGAAATAAAGTTATCAAGGTTACCATATTTTCATAATTGTGAGAGTTGTTATTGATTAATCTACTTTCAAAATGAAGATCTTCTAACTAAGTCATTTCATAATTGATTCTCAAGAAGTGAATAATAATGAAGATTATGCAAACTAACGGAATTATCTATAATACATAAGTGGGTCAATGAGGACCATATTTAACCTTAGGTTGTTATTTAAAAAAAAAAAAAAACCAACAACAACAACAACAAAAACAAAAATAGTGCCTTGAACCTCAAATTGTATTTTTGCCTAAAGAGTAAGCGTTTAGTAAAAACTAAAGATAAATCCTAAATATTTTGATTTCAAGGATGTCTTATGGAATGAAAAGAGGAAAATTGGATTGAGAAGACATAAATCAAGTGGGATGTAAGAGTGTGTTTTAGATATAACGTCATGTTTTGTTGCATAAGAGTGGGTCTTATATATAACATCATGTTTAGTTACGTAATTTCACTAACAATTGTATGTGGATTATTTTATGCTTATTGTATGCCAATTTGATTGTGATATGGTATGGACCATCATTGTTATGTATACAACCAATGTGTGTTCTATTCATAGTTGGGCAAGCTCAACATTCTACAGAACCAAGAACATGACACATGTAGGATTCATATAGACTATGAGAAAGAAGAACATGTAGAATATCAAATTATTATAGATAAACTAAGTAGATATCATATCAATTACATACAATAGTATTTTTATATGGTACTATAAATTGTATGGCTGGTTTTGATATAGAAATATTTTGTATTTTATATCGACACATGTCTAATATGGCGTGGATACATTTTCTACCTGATTAAGAATGGTATGTTTAGTTTTCATGGAGTTGCTTCCAATTTAGAAAACATTAAACTATGGATTGACATGAAGAAAAAAAAATATATCAAATACATAAGGTTAACAACTTATTGATAGGAGAATCTAAAAGAACTAAGTATCTTATAACTGTAGGAAAAACTTCGGGCCAAGTTTAGCCCAAGAGCGGGAGTATGTAGTGTCCCTTATAGTGAGATAGCTTTAATGATACCTAGAGATGGTGATTTTGATATAATATTATGTATGTAAGACTTATGTACATGCTCATATGCTATGACCTGGTCACTTGGTTGTTGTGTGCTTATGATAATATCTATGGTTGCGTGCACAAGAATTGATTTTGGTTAAGAGAATATTAGCGATGTTTTCTCTTTTGGTATCCTATTTTGGACATAGGTGTATGACGTGAATGGTGATTCAGAATTGAGACACATATCCATGGACGATCATGGTTATGTGGAACATATGGTTAAATATTATGAATTATGGATGATTTGTATGATTATATGTGCGTAGTATCGTATTAAGCATGATGTTACAGGGGACTTGGTCACTGCCAACAGGGATGCTCAAGTTATAAATGACTGCGGAAGTCATTTCTCCAAAACCAAAATGACTGTGGAAGTCATGCACAATATTTGGTAAAATTTGAATAAGTTAATTATGAAATTCATTTGATTTATTTGATCAATGAGATTGTGATGTGTGCAAGTCTTGGAAGAATACCTTACCAATGAACCATCAGATGGGTATGAGCTCACAATCAGTACCTTAAGGTGAAACGCGGAGTTTCAAAGCAGAATAGATGAGAAGCCATGGAAATTAGGGCGCAGAGTCCTAAATCCATGAAATATAAAGACGTGGAGTCTTGGATATATGATAAAAGGATTAGGACGCGGAGTCCTAAATCCATGAAATATAAAGATGTGGAGTCTTGAATATATAAGGAAATGTTTGGGGCGCGGAGTCCTGAATATTTAAAAAGATCAAGGTGTGGAATCTTGGATCTTTAGAGTAGATCAGGGCGTGGAGTCCTCAATCTACTAAGGCATGAAGATGCATACAATAGGGGTGCGGAATCCCTATTATCCGGAAAAAAAATACCACTCATGGGCAACTCGTAGATGGATTTCCTTAATAATCTAATTCCTAACAATTTTGGAGTGACTTTCTAAAAATAAAAAGTCATGTCTACCATTTCAAGTATGACTTTCCAAAAATAGTAAATCACCTCCAATCAATGGGTAAACAAGTATACTTGAAGGAAAATCACTTAAATTATGATTAATCAATTGTAATAGTTCAATCTTGACTTAATCCTCAATATTATTAATATTATTAATATTATTATTATCTTTTATGAGACTATGATATTATTATTAAAAAGAAATTATATCTCCTCAATCACTTCACACCTCTCTCCTTCACGACTCTCATGGCTCTATGTAACTCTCTCTATTTTAAATATTACATTACACTCTCTTTTATGCACTCATCAAGGAATGGCATATTCCTCTTACACTCATTAAATATATGTCATAAAATATTCTTACACTCATTAAATATGTGTCATAAAATATTCCTCTTACACTCACTTTAATCCATATGTTACACTCTCCTTAAATAAGGCATGCATACCTCTCCTTAATGGCATAAGTTACACTCCTCTAAATGGAATACAATGCATGCATATTAATCCTCCTTTATGACAAGAATTTGTTTCTCCTCCTATATATGAGTCTCATGTATTCTCATTTGAGGGGGAGAGGGGGGTAATGCCAAGAGTGGAAGAGACTTGAGGAATATTGTGAGAGGGAGAGATATGGAGAGTATCCAATTACTTCCAAAACAAATCTGAATTTCTTACTAATCTACTAAGTATCTATTGAGATTGAACATGAGTGGTATTTAGAGGAAGTGAAAACTATTTTCCTCAGTTTTCCTTGCATCTCTCTCTCTCTACTGCTGTATTTTGGTACTGTTTGTGAGCTTTTACAGCTCGGGGGTTGCAGGGGGAGGAGTTCTCCCTGGATATGGTTGGGTGGAAAACCGGATGGCTCAAACAAGTTGGTTAAGGGATCAAAGGTGGATCATATTCTCAACGACTGGCGCTGAATATCTCTTCAGGTATAATTTCCATTGTCCTAAAATTATAGTATAGATTTAGCATAAAATAAAAGGTAGACATTTAAATTGTTTTAAGCATCTAATTTTGGTTTAGGATTATGTTATCTAAAATATTATTGATTAGTTAAAAATGAAGACTAGATCAATCTATATATATGGATGTTTAGATCTCAATATTGGAGTTATTATTGGTATAGTTTATGGTACTAATCTTGGTATTGTAGCATTTGAGAAAGGAAAGCCAAATATTGTTGAAGGTAATTTCAATAAATAAATTCCAAAGGACTTGGGTAAGTATTTCACGATTTATGGTTCTATTTCAAGTAATTAATAGATGCATGTTTTATAAATGGTTTTAGGATAGTTTTCAAAGTGTTTGACAAAATTTGTGAATGAGTAATGTTATAAATTTATTTATGCACGAATAAGTGCTAACTTGCAGCTTACATCAGAAGTAAGAAAATGGACATGTACCCAAAATATGCTTGGAGGAATTACATAATCAACCCTTAAAAGAAAATGCAAAAATAATGGCAACTAAAGTATAGTTTGGAAGATCAAATTCTTGAGGTAAGTTGGAGATAAATTTCAGTTATGGCTTATGTTTCATATTCTTCAATGTTTTGTTATTCAAGTTGTTGTAATAGTACTATCAGAATTTTGATAGAAAGCCTTAATGGCTGTAGCATTCAGGGCTTCCATGTGTTTGTTAAATTGTAGCAATTGGTGCAAAAAACTTGTCAATCATGTCAAATGAATTAGCTTGTGGGTGGTAAAATGTTTCAAGAACTCATATGGTGGATTTAGAAATGTGTGATTTCAATGAGCATATATTAGTAGCATAATTCTGGGTTGTTTTTCCTCATGTAGAGGTGTAGTTGTAAGTTTTCATTCCATATGTTTGACAAAAGTCATAAATGAAACATTTAGGCTATAAATTTTGTTGTTTTAAAGAAACACGTTTCTAGGAATTTTTAATTCGATTCAGCCCAACATCAGGGGGTATCCGTGCCTAATGAACTTGTAACCCATGATTTCATTCCAAAAACATACTTTTCAGAACCCAGATCAGCAATCTGGGCGATTTAGCAGATTGCTGTTGTGAGTTATGTGCACCTGTTTTTTAGTATTTGATGAAAGACTAAGATTATTTAGTCCCTGTTTTAAGATGAAAATATTTAAAGTTTCAATTTCTGAATTTTATGAGATAAATATGTTGAAGAATAATCTTAAATTCATTATTTCCAAGTGTTTGACAAAATGTCTCAATGAATTTTAATTGCATGCTTGCAAAGTGTTTGTCATAAGGGCTCAATGAGTGTAGGGTGCATGTCTGCAAAGTGTTTGTCAACAGTCTTGAATGGCTGTAGATTTTGTGCATATAAATTGTTAGTGTAAAATTATTAGTTACTGTTGTTTTTATGTTACTACAAATTATAAATAAACTATTTAATGCGTGTAGCTTCCTATGTCTACAAGTTTTTGGTATGAATGTGAAAATGAATTTAATAATTTTCTGAAGTGTGAATAAGACAATTGTTTCTTGTATTATCTAAAGCTTTCAAAAAAAAAAAAAAGGCTTGTTGTTGGAAACCATTTTTCAGTGACTAATTCTTTAGGATTTTTGTGTGAATGAGTATTAGTGATTATGTGACATCTACTTCTCTATCGTACTTATGGTGGGTAAGGTGGGACCTTACAATGACAAAAAGGAAAGGTGAGAGGGGATCGCCTTCTCTAATTCCTTAGGATGGGTTGATGATGGAGGAGCAGGAGCCATTAAGAAGAATGGAGAATATGGCACCTGAAACTATGGCCATAATCCATTTAGTGTAGTCCTTGTTAAAATTGAAAGCTTCCAACACTTTAATGATATATTAATTCAAGTTGATTTTGTCGAAGGATTTGGATATTTCCAGCTGGATGAGCATGCCTAGTTTCTTCTGCTCCTTGAGAGAGTGAATCACTTATTGTGAGAGGATAATATTGTCCAAAATTTCTCTGCCTTCCACATAACCTGTTTTCTGGGGGGAGATGAGGAGGGGCGGGATTTTTTTGATGTGATTGGCCAGAACCTTGGACATTATTTTGTAAATTACATTACATAGGGAAATAGGCCTGAATTGGTCAAGCGAGTCAGCATTTTCATATTTGGGGATGAGGGTGAGGAAGGTAGCATTGAGGGATTTTAGGACTGACTTTTGGATGAGGGATTCGTCCACCAGGTCGTGGACCTCTGATTTAAGCAGTGGCTAGCAGGCTTTGAAGAAGTCAATGGTGAAGCCTTCTGGTCCTAGGGCTTTTCCATTGGACATGGTATGAAATAGTTCATCAAATTCATTCCTAGAGAATTTCCTTATAATCATTTGGTTGTGCTCCTTTTTTAATATTCTGGGGTTGTTTATGGTGACTTTGTCTATTTCTTCTCTGTTGGCATTGTTTGGTTCAGTGAGGATGTCTCAAAAATACTAGTTGAGTTCCTCTTCTATTTCACTGTGAGTGCTGAGGATGTTGCCTTGTTGATTTTTGAGGCTCAGTATTCTATTGTGTTTCCTATGTTCGATCATATAACAATGGCAAAATGCTGTGTTAGTTTCTCCATGTTTGAGCTAGCTAACCCTGGATTTTTGGTGACATAAGGTCTCCTCTTGAGGAGCCCTTTCCTCCCAAATTTTTTGTAGCTTTAATTCCTCTTGATTTCTTTGTTTAGTGATTCCATTGTTGATGATTTTCTACTGTAGGGCTTCCATTTTGAGTTCTATGAATTTCTTTTTTGCTATGATGTCTCCGAAGGTATTCTCATTCTAGAGTCTAAGTTCAGATTTGATAAATTTTAGTTTCTGCTAGAAGTTGTACATTTTTTTGCCTTAGGTGGGTTGCGGGGTGGACCAAAATTCTTTCATTTTTTCCATGAATTTGATATGATTGATTCAAAATTCTTCAAACCTATAGGGCTTATTTTTGGGACCTTCTAATAACCGAATTTTTAGAACAATGGGCCAGTGATCTAGTCACACCTGAGGGGCGATGTTGGCTTCTGTTTCCAAGGATTTGAGGTAAAATTCCTCAGAGAGTTGGAGTCTGTCTAGCCTAGAGGCTATGTGTCTATCCCCACCTCTTCTGTTGTTCCTGGTAAAAGAGCCATTTTTGGTGGGGGTGTCTATGAGTCGGAGAGCATGAATAAGGTCCTAGAAGGCAGCTGAGTCTTTATCCAATTTTCTGAGTTCGCCTCTCTTTTCCCCAAGATTGATTATCATATTAAAGTCACGTGCTATGATGCTAAGGGGATGGTTGAAATATCCAAGGTGTTTTTTTAAGCTGATTAACCAGGCAAGTCTTTCAGTAACAAAGTGAGGAGCATAAACATTGGTGATAAAAATCTTGTCTGTGGTGCCAGTGATTTGAAGAACTGTGGTGTGGGTGTATTTGGAAGTCGCAAAATCACAAAATTGAAAGAGGGAGTCCTTCCAAGAGGTGGAAATACCACCAGCAGTGCCCAAGGTCGAGATAGCTACATGGTTGTATTGGTTTTTGAAGCAAGATTGTTGTAGTACTTCCATTGAGTTTAGGTCGCTTTTGGTTTTTTGAAGCAGGACAATATCTGGTTTTTCAGAGGCTATTCTATATTTTAGAATTCTTTTCTTACTAGGAATGTTTAGTCCTCTAATGTTCGAGGATGTACAAATCATTGAAAAATTTTGGGGGTAGAGTGATTGTTCTTACCTTTCCTTCATTGATGAGGTTAGCTCCTAACTCTTTGGGGAGTTGGCTGGTGGACTTCCGACCTCTCTTCCTGTTATGCCCTTTTGGAAAAAAATTTCCTGTATTTATGTTGACCATTATTCTAATTTATGTGCCTTTTCCCTTGTTTTGGTGTTCTCGGTTCTGATGCATTCGTTCCTTTAGCAGGTAAGCCTCTTCAATTTTTTGGATGTGCTCCCTCTGAATGGCTTCTATTCCATTTTTGTTCCATTATTTTGTTATTTTTTGTAGATCCATTCCCATAACGAATTGTTCAATATTATGAATTTGGCTTATGTAATCCATAAAATGTGTATACAAACTTAGAGTGAAAATCACATGTGATAAAATTTTGCTAACACGTTTCGAGCCAACCAGTGTGGTTCATCGTCATGACAAGATGAGAAATCTGATCAAGAAACCTATTTAAATAGATATGGCAAGCTCCAACTAGCCATTGTAAAATAAAGGCTAGTTTGACTATACTAAGAATTTCAGTTAGATTTTATCATATTTTATTATATTTTAATTTTAATTTTATTAAATTTTAATTTAATTTCATTATATTTAAATTTAAATTCTATCATATTTGAATAATATTTTTATTCATACTTTTTAATGATTTAATATTAATACTTTTTTTAATATAATTTACTATTTTAGTACTTTAAATTATATGTTATATAATTACAATTCATTACTAGTTATATGATAATAATAATAATAATAATAATAATTTATGTAATTTAATTAATAGGTAATTTTACTAATTTCAATCATAATATAATATAATAAAAATCATAGTAATAAAACAAAAAGAACATACAAGGAGAAAGAAATCAAGAGCAAGAGATGAGGGAACGATAAGAGAGAGCACAAGGGAAGAGACAAGGAAACTAGGAGTGAAGGGCAGGAATCCAGAATCTTCCAACACTCCACCCATAATCCCTATTAAGATTAACCGGCCTCTTTTCGATTTCCAAGGCTTCCCTCAACTTGCGGTGGTGGAAATGGTCAATCCTCGCAATAACCTCAGCAACTTCATTACGAATGTGATGATTTGCCTTCTCAACATGCTCTACTAAGATAGAGGACCGAGATATACTATGTCTAAGGTCAGCGACATGTTCATGAATTATTTTATTAATTGATCGACCAGTTTCACCGATGTAAGGTGTCCCACAGGAGCACAGAATCAAGTAAACACCCTTACCATCATTAGGACAAATCGAGTCCTTAACCGATCTAAGAGAATTCCAAATGGTTCGGTGGGGATTGAAGGTTGAGGAAACATTATGTTTCTTCAAGATCCTAGTGATTTTATCAGTAATACCTTGGATAAGTAGAAGGTGAAGTCTAGATAACCGATCATAAGGATCTTTCTTAACCCTAGGACATTTTTCAACTTTTTGAAAATCTATAATACATTGAACCCTACTACAATTGTTCCCACTGAAAACATTAAAGAGATGAGATTTTTCACCCTCAAAGTGGTGTTCATCAGGGATTCTAAGGGCTCTGGTGACTATGGTACTAAGAACCCCAAGCTTTTGAGTTCGGAAATGATGAGAACCAGCATGTAAATACTGCTCAGTATGAGTCTTCTTTCCCAATCTTAGTTTCCTCTAGGGTGGGTACTTCCTGTATGTTCTCCATGTCAGTATCCTCTTGGTATTGAATGCTCTCTTGTCTGAGTTTGTTTTGGGCTTCCATTTCCTTGCTGTTGTTTTTTCATTGATTTTTCCTGCTGCATGTTTGATTCCTTCCTTGTGATTTGTTGTTCAGTCTCCTCCTAAAGTGTGTTTAGAGCTTTGAACTTATTTTTTTGGGAGAACATGGGAGGGTGTTTATTTATGTATACTCTTTTGTTATATTGTGTTTGTTTCCTGCCTTGGTGTATCCTTGGTCATATTTTTCCCTGCTTGATCTTTTGCTGAAGCCTTGTTTTGGGGAAAGTCTCAAAAGAGATGTCCATGTTCATGGAATTTCCTACATCTGAAAGAAATATGCTAATAGGATATGTTTTGAGACCAGATGTCATCCCTGTAGTTTAGTCTTATTGCTTCTGGTAGGGCGCCTGAGACATCTATGTAGGCACATATCCTGACATAGGATATGTAGTGTCCATTCATGGTGCCCTCTTACATTTTTATGTACTCTCCTAACTCATCTCCTATGGCCTTCAATACTGATGGTGCCCAGTAGTTTGTAGGTAAAGAGTAGAGCCGAATCCAAAATAGAACTATGGTGAAGTCTTATTTGTCTGGGGTAAATTTCGCCTTCCAGAATCTCATGTACAATCTTGCCGAGTTGAAGAAGTATGGAACCCCTTCAAATATTATGTCCCGGTCCTCTAGGAGCACGAAGACAACCATGAAGAAGCCCTTGGACCTGAGTTGTAGGTCAATCTCTCCTTTTGTGTTCCATTTCACATGAAGACACCCCTTTAGTGCTTGTTCCATGGGCCAAATGACCATAAATTTTCATATAATCGTATGTTCCTGCATATAATCCCTATATACTGGGACATCCAGGTCCTATATAATTATTTCTGGAGTTTTCCTTGCTTTTGGGTTGCATGTGTTTTGCTTCTTTGTTTCTTATTTTGAGTATGTGTCTTCTTTATCTTCTTCTTCATTCTCATATGAGGGAAGAGGGTTCTGGTTATTCTTTGTGGCTATTGCAGCTGAGGTATCCATTTACTCCTTTCCACGATTTTTCAAAGGAGTTGCAGAAGTCAGATCAGGGTTTGGGCGAGAGAATGCTGAGCTGGAGGTAAGGCAGGTGAAGAAAGAAATATTACTTTTGACGATGTTTCCTGCAGTGAGATCTCGATAGGATGGAGCCAGCGTGCCTCCATCGTGCTCCATTGAAGAAGCCCGGGGTGAGCTCATGTAGGCCTTGCATATTTAGGGGTCGCGACCTTTGAGCAGAGCTATGCACAACGATAGGGAGGGTTAGAATGTCAGGCTAGGTCAGAGCGGGAGAGTGTTTCCTATTAATCATTAATAGTTAGTATTGATTAGTGGGATAATAAATATTTATTTTTCAATATTATTAAACAAATAATTTTCAAAAGTTTGATTAGACCATAACTTAAGGTCATATTGTAGCATTTTCATAAGATAGTTCCATGTGGATTACAACCTCACATGTTTTATGCCAGAATTTATGGATATTGTTACAATATTCATGCATTATTTTTAGATATTTCTGTAGTGGTTTTTTATTAAGATTTGAAGGAAGTAAATACATATTTACCATTAATTACTTCCCACCATAATTTGAGTAAGGAGTTTCATAAAAATGGATAGGGATAGAATGTAGATAAATATATGTACCACAAGTTACTTCTCATCATTATTTATGTTTTACTCAGCAATTATTAGTAGTAAACATATAAATGTGTATACTTAATAGTAGTTACTACCCAACCCAAAGGGTCAGCCACAAAAATTTCCAAGTACGTGGCCAATTGGGAGGTCACAACATCAAATCTCCTCAATGCCCTTGGCATTAGGCCTTGCGTGTAGACCCCCCATCTTCTTGTATTTTCCCATGGATTTAGCAGCCACCAATTGTATGTAAACCACCTTAATATATATATATATATATATATATATATATATATATATATATATATATATATATATATATATATATATATATATATGTATATATATATATATATATGTATATATATATATATATATATATATATACATACATACATACATACATACATACATACATACATACATACATATATATATATATATATATATATATATATATATATATATATACACACACACACACACACACAGTTTTTACTACCCACTAACATTTATGGAAGTCCATGTACTTGAGCAAGAAATTTATTTATCCACTTGATCTCAATTTATTTTTTCTTCCAAAAGGAGCGCTATATGATTCCATTTTCCTATTAGTCACTATTAGTTTAGCTAAAATTGACCAATGTGGGTTATAATTTATCATGTAATTTTTCTAATAACATAATTTTTAACTTGAGTGGCAGGGACTAAGCTCTCTATGACACTTGTTTTCAAAGAAAGTCATCCTGAAATGTTGGTTTTACTTTTTATAAGAAAGTTAGTTTAAAAATTGAAAATTAATTGTTATAAAATTAGGATATAATAATTATGTCACATACGCATGACTATTTTAGAATGGGTCTTTCAAAATTCTAATTTAATTATTAGTATTTATTAGGTGGATGATAGATATCTAAACTCCATGGAATATACCAAAATATTCAAAATAGTATTCAAAGATCAATTGTTAGTATTTATTTACATATTAGTTGTGACCATTTAATAAATTTATCCCAAATTAATCAATTAAATAAAATTCCATATCAACACTTATCATTTAGGCATGTGGTATTGATAAGGCATGGTATTGACCAATGCTATTGTAACAAAAGTTATTTACATGTTAGTAATTTTCATGGTTTCAATGAGAATTGCTACCTCTAAAGTTTGAACACCTTGATTTCAAAATTATAAACTTTACATTTTTTTGGGCTCAATCCCAACATTTTCCTCCAACCATACACTCTAGAATTTGGATATAAACCCTTAGTACAATCATCTGTTGAAATTCAACAGGATGATGAGCTTAGTGAAAAGAGTCGCCTTCACTAAGTGGGCCCACAGGCTATTTTTGGTGCAAAGTATATTTTTAGACTATGTCTATTTTTAGACATGTCGATCATATTCTATGAGTTGCAGGATGCTATTTGTGGATGGTTGGTCAAGTTGGAAAAATAGATGGACTTCTATTTTTAGACATATTGGGCGGAATCTATTTTTAGATTTCCAGTCTAAAAATAGATATGTTGAATATTATTAGCTCTTAATAATATTTGGACTCTAAACATTATCTTATTCTCTTGGAGCACTTCAGTTAAGTGCACAGATGTGGCACAGCAGCCGACAGAAGGAATTATGCTATTCCTGAGGGTTTATTGGAGCTAATGCATGAGGACTTCAGTTAGAACTCATGTGACAGAGTTTGGTGGAGTTATAGAAGTAGTTGGTGGAGTTGTATTTAGTTTAACTCAGTTAGACTCTGTTGAGCTAGTTGTATCTAGTCTAACTGATTGATACACTAGTGAGAGTGGTGTGAATTAATTAGTAAATTAATTCACTAAATAATAACTCATTAATAAACTAAAGAATACATCAGTTAACTACAGTGCATGGCAGTTTCAGTGGAGACCAGTGGAGAGATAGGTGAAAGAGCAAGTGTGACTATCAGTTGTGACTATAGTGATGCATTGATTACATCCAACACTCAGTGGAGATTCCAATGAGGATTGCGCAGTGCAATATTGGTGAATTCTAGTTCATTTAGAGCCATTCTTCAGCAAGGATTGCACAGTAGAGGCAAGCTAGCAGGTGGCAAAGATCGGTGCATGGATTTGCAAGATCGGGCTTGATTAGTGTGTAGCGATTGTATTGTACTGAGAGCTTGATATGATCAACTTTGTATGAGGATTGTTACATGATATCTATGACATATATTATATATAGATAGTTGGGGTTTTCAGCTTCAGGCTTTCCAAAGTAATAATTGTGTTAGATTTTAAAGTATTTTTATATTTCATGTGTGTATATTGTAATTAATATAATTTTCTATGGGAGGACTACTTGTGAGAAATATCACAGGTATGTGCATGAAGTATATGTGATCAGATAATCTCTTGAGTAAAATAATTTATATAATTTATATGTATCAAAGCGATATTGATCATTAGAGCAATTGCAAAGCATTGAAGTGGTTGAGTTTTGTGTTGGTGGAATTCGAATTTGCAGCAGTGTTTCTTGGTGTCGAAGTTGAGATGCCTTTCAAGGGATTGCGATTGGAGTATGCCCTTGAGGGAAGCTCGAATTATATTCCATGGAAGGACAGGATGGAGGTGGTGCTGGAGGACAATGAGTTGAAGGAGTTCATAGATGCAGAAATTCCAAAACCTACTTCTAGCGATGCTGATGCACTTGACGCATGGCAAAAGAAGACAAAAAAATGTCGAAGGATTCTGTTGGAAGGTGTGAAGGATCACATGTTGTCTATACTTCACAGAAAGCTTCTCCATTCTTAATGTAAGCTGACTGTAGATTTGTTCCTAAAAGCAGAAGCAACTAGATGAAAGTTGAGTTTAAAAGACAAGCTCGTGAAAGGAAAATGGAGAAGGCGACGCATACCAAAATAATTTCACAGAATGGCCCACTACAAGGACATTTCTAAGGTGGGGGCGCCATCGTAGATGAAGAGGAATTGGTGAGCTTGGCTCTCCTTGGGCTTCCGAAGAGTTGGCATTCCTATGAGGACTCTGTCAATGGTCGGGAGAAACTGCCAGGATGGGAGCGACTTTGGTCGGATCTTGTGCAGGAGGAGATAAGGCGGAGTACTAGGGATGGATCTTCATCGAAGAATGCAGATGAAGAAAATCGTGCTTTGGCTGCCAAAGCAAGGAAGGGGAAGAGCAAGAAGAATGCTTCTCAATCCAGTGCGAAAGGCAAGAAGCAGGACATGTCCAAGGTGAAGTGCTTTCACTGTCACCAACATGGACATTACGCCACTAATTGTCCACAGAAGAAGAAAAATAAGCAGGCTGCTGGATCTATAGCTGGAGAGGCCTTAGCCTCAAGTAGCTTCTTGATGATTTTTTGTTGATTGCATGCTTGGTTTCAAGTGTGATGGGATCAATGTGGTTTCTTGACAATGGTGCGTCTTTCCATATGACTGGAGACAAATATTTGTTTAGTGATCTGGATGAAAAGGATCTTAGAGTACACATCGGGGTGGCGATGATGGTATTTACAGTGCGACTAGTACCGGGACCATTTCCTTTGAGAGGGACTCTAGTAAACCTTTCATATTGAAGGATGTCATGCATGTTCCAGGATTGAAGAAGAATCTAATATTTGTGGCGATGTTGGAAGACAAGGGTTATGATGTTGTTTTTAGCGAGGGAAAGGCTTTCCTGTCAAGTAAAAAAACTGGTGAAACCTGGAGGATAGGGGTTCTAGTTAAGAACCTTTATCAATTGCAGGTAAATGGCTGCGCAGAAATGGCAGGCAAAGCAGAAGCAGTGGTGAGCCGGGATGAGGGCGAATTGTGGCATAGGAGATTGGGCCATCTTCACCATGGCGCTTTGAAAATTTTACAACAGATTTCTACCGAGCTTCACAAGTGTACACTTGCACAGTCAAATCAGTGTAAGGGATGTACTTTGGGAAAATTTGTGAAGAACACTTTTCATGAGAAGGATAGTCGCGCCACGACGATCCTTGAGAGAATTCACACAGACATGTGTGGACCTTTCTCAGTAGCTTCGACAGCAAAGCATAAGTATTATGTGATATTTGTTGATGACTTTTCTTGTAAGTGCTGGATCTTCTTCATGCAGAAGAAGAGTGAGAAATACTCAAAGTTCTGTGAGTTCAAGGCGCTAGTTGAGAAAGAGTTGGGGAAGCAGGTGAAAGCTCTAAGGAGCGATAATGGTGGTGAATACATCTCTGGTGAATTCAAAGACTTTTGCAGCGCAGAAGGAATTCAAAGAGAACTCATAGCGCCTCATAATCCACACCAGAATGGGGTCGCGGAGAGAAAGAACAGAATGATCGTGGGTGTTGCACGGGCGATGCTGCATGATCAGGGCCTTTCCATACACTTGTGGGCTAAAGCATGCAACATTGCGGATTATGCGCAAAACCGTTGTCCTCATAGAGTAATTGGCATGAGTACACTTGAAGAGGCGTTTTCTGGTAAGAAGCCTGATATTTCTCATTTGAAGATTTTTAGCTCACCTGTTTACATTCATGTGACGAAGGATGCCAAGAAGAAGCTGGAGCCAACCGCAGATGTTGGGATATTTTTGGGGTACACAAAAACACCCCACAATTATCATGTGTATTTTCCAGACAGTTGGATGACTGTCATGCAATGGGATATCAAATTTCATGAGGAGAAATCCATGAAGTTTTCACTTGAGAGGGAGCTACACTTGCATGTAGATGAGGAGCTACTTGTTCCTAAAGATGAGCCTCTGGATGTGGATCAACCACAAGAGGAGGTTCATGGAGTCGGATAAACCACTCATGCAGTGCCAAAAATCAGAGGGAGGTTCATGGAGTGGAATAAACCACTCATGTAGTGCCAAAAATCAGAGGGAGGAAGCGCACTACAGAAGCTGAGCGACCAAATCTTGATGCAGTGCAGAATGTAGGAGCACCTACATCACAGCGTAGACAGAGACAGTGACCTGATCGATTTACTAGATAAATGGCTCTGATGAGAAATTTTATCATGACAGAGCCATCCTCTTTCGAGGAAGCCTTGGAGGATCCTGCATGGGTAGATGCCATGGTGGAACAGTATGATTCGATTATCAGAAACAATGCATGGGAGATTGTCCCAAGGTCAGAAGGGAAATCAGTGGTAGGTTTGAGATGGATCTACAAAGTGAAGCAAGCTACTGATGGGAGAATCGAGAAGTGAAAGGCAAGATTTGTTGCCTGGGGCTTCTCACAGATTGAGGGGATCGACTATGAAGAAACATTTGCACCTGTCGCAAGGTATTCTTCCATACAGATCGTCCTTGCTCTCTCAGCGCAGATGGGTTGGCACATTCATCAGATGGATGTGAAGACTATGTTCCTCAACGGAGTCATTGGGGAGGAGGTGTACATTGAGCAGCCTGAAGGATTTGAAATCTTCAGTAGTGATTCGCATGTGTGCAGGCTCAAAAGAGCGTTGTATGGGCTGAAACAAGCACCTCGTGCTTGGTACACACGGATAGACAGTTATTTCACCAGACTTGGTTTCGCCAAGAGTGAGGTGGATCCAAACCTATACCAAATTGTGGTGGAGGGTAAGTTGCTAATCATTATAATTTATGTAGATTATTTTATACTAACAGGTGATGAACTGTTGATACACTCATGCAAGGCAGATCTTGTAAAGGAGTTTGAGATGAAGGAGGACTTGGGCCTCCTTCATTATTTCTTGGGATTGGAAATTTGGCAGCAGAAAGGTCAACTGTTTGTGTCTCAAGGCAAGTACGCCCAAAAAATACTGGAGAAGTTTCACATGCAAGGCTGCAAGCCTATCGACACTCCTATTCCTGGTGGTTGGAGGAAAGAGGATGCTACATCGGCAGAGGTAGTGGATGCCACTGTTTATCGATAGTTGGTTGGTTCGCTTATGTATCTAGTCAATACACGACCAGAAATATGCTATGTTGTTAACGAGCTTTCACAAGCTATGGTTAAGCCTATCAAGCTCTTTTGGAAGGCAGGCAAGCATGTCCTGAGGTATCTCAGGGGCACATTGGGATATGGATTTTGGTACAGACAGTCGGATGAGTTGAAGCTACATGGCTTCACAAATGCAGATTGGGCAGGAAGCCCAATGGACAGAAAGAGCACATCTAGAGGGATATTCAGTATCGGGTCTACAACATTTTCTTGGTACAACAGGAAACAAAGATCCATGGCACTTAGTTCAGCGAAGGCCAAGTACATGGCAGCAAGTTTGGTTGCATGCGAGGCTATATGGATGAGGAAGATACTAGTCGGGTTGTTCGGTTCACACTTAAATCCTACTATGATATATTGTGATAATCAGAGTTTCATTAAACTCTCAGTTAATCCAGTATTTCATGATATATCTAAACATATTGACATCTGGTACCATCATATCAGAGATTGTGTTCGGCGGAAGAACATGTTACTTTCTTACATTCCTACGGAGGAAAATGATACAGATATTCTGACGAAGGCGCTCACGAGGAGAAAATTCGAATACCATAGAGACAGGATCGGGGTGGTAGATAATCCCTATATTGTGGAGAGGGAGTGTTGAGATTCAAAAATATGATGATATTAGTGAAAAGAGTCGCCTTCACTAAGTGGGCCCGCAGGCTATTTTTGGCGCAAAGTCTATTTTTAGACTATGTCTATTTTTAGACATGTCGATCATATTCTATGAGTTGCAGGATGCTATTTGTGGATGGTTGTTAAAGTTGGAAAAATAGATGGACTTTTATTTTTAGACATATTGGGCGGAATCTATTTTTAGATTTCCAGTCTAAAAATAGATATGTCGAATATTATTAGCTCTTAATAATATTTGGACTCTAAACATTATCTTATTCTCTTGGAGCACTTCAGTTAAGTGCACAGATGTGGAAAAGTAGCTGACAGAAGAAATTACGCTATTCCCGAGGGTTTGATGGAGCTAATGCATGAGGACTTCAGTTAGAACTCATGTGACAGATTTTGGTGGAGTTATAGAAGTAGTTGGTGGAGTTGTATTTAGTTTAACTCAGTTATACTCAGTTGAGCTAGTTGTATCTAGTCTAACTGATTGATACATTAGTGAGAGTGGTGTGAATTAAATAGTAAATTAATTCACTAAATAATAACTCATTAGTCAACTGAAGAATACATCAGTTAACTAAAATGCATGGCAGTTTCAGTGGAGACCAGTGGAGAGATAGGTGAAAGAGAAAGTGTGGCTATCAGCTGTGACTATAGTGATGCATTGATTGCATCCAACACTCGGTGGAGATGCCATTGAGGATTGTGTGAGCAAGGCTGGTTGAATTCGAGTTCATTTAGAGCCATTCTTCAGCAGGGATTGCGCAATAGAGGTAGACTAGCAGGTGGCAGAGATCGGTGCATGGATTTGCAAGATCGGGCCTAATTAGTGTGTAGAGATTGTATTGTATTGAGAGATTTATATGATCATATTTTTATGAGGATTGTTACATGGTCTCTATGACATATATTATATACAGATAGTTGCAGACAGTTGGGGTTTTTAGCTTCAGGCTTTCCCGTTAAACAGTTGTGTTAATGTGTGTGAATTTTTATGGTTTCATGTGTGCATTACAATTAATTTAATTTCAGCATGTGATGATCAATAGTGGAATAGATTTCGTATTGTGTGTGAAGTTAAAATAGTGTGTGATCAGGAGAATCTTGGATATATAACACATAAGTTATATAATTTCTACATCATCCTAGTGCTCTCACATATTATGCATACAATTAGGCACTAGGATGACTTCATAGAAGAGCGTACAATGATCTTATCATCATAAAGCCAACTAGTCAAAAATAAATAAACACAATACTCAATTGTGGGATTGAACATGATGATGTTATTATTTAAATTTTAATAGTAATTGTTGTTGAAAACTTCAAAAATTTCAATCCGCAAACCTCTACAAACTTCAGTTTAGATTTTTATTACAAAAGAAAAACTTGAGATCCAAAAGAATAGGATCTAAGTTTATATTTTGAGTAGGAAGTATGAACGAAGCTACTTCCACTGAACCACTAACCAAAATTAATTCAACTATCACTTAATAAATATATAGAATATATTATTTTTATTTCGCCTAATCTATTACAACAGAAAATTAAATTCAAGTACTTGCTCGAAAAAACATGAATCTTGGACTTCTAGAAATATGAGCAGGATATTTTCTCAATGCCCCTACATCAAAGTCCCAACGAAAAAAAATATTCATGGAATCCCATCCATGAGGTCCTCAATTATTCTGTAGCTTTTTTGTATAATTGCAGAAGGTACCCAAGTAGCATCCTCTAATGGGTAATCTTTCAATTTGACCAAATACTCATAATATTCCTCGTCTCTGGGTTTTTCTCACCTATATTCCATCCAAACTCTTCTACATTTTCATTGTCCTGGTTGTAGGTAGTTTCTTTATCGATTGCATTAATTGTTCTTTGTCACTATGTGGTTTACTTGTTCATGTTTTTGGTTCATTCTCAACATAAGGGTACATATTTACTACATTAAAAATATGATATATTCCAATGCTAGCTAGAAGTTCAATCTCATAAGAGTTGGCTATAAATTTCCTTAAGATTTTTCATGGTCCAATATTTTTCAATTTGAGCTTGTTACATTCTGTCTTGGGAAACCTCTCTTTCCTTATGTTTTTAAATATTTTATCTCCTTATTTAAAATTTACCTCCCTTCTCTTCAAATATGCTCTTTGTTTATATATTTTTTTTTACTATTTTAGTCTCTTAACTTGCTCATTCATATATTACATGGATATAGAAAGTTCCTCTCCATTAGCTCTCCTTAGTATTGCTTTTCCTAAATCCTTGACCTCAAACACTCCTCATAGATGCACTCTATAAAAATATTTATATGGATTTAATCTAGTGCTTTAGTATTGTGAATCATTGTAAGTAAATTTAGTGTGCCAAAGGGCTTGATCCCATTGATGTGGATTCTCACTTGTTAGGCTTCACAATATTTTCTAAAACTCCTATTGATGACTTCAGTTTAGCCATCAGTTTGAGGGTGATAGGCTGAGTTAAAAGTGATTTTAGTTCATAGTTTCTTCGAGAATGTTTTCCAAAAATATCCAAAAAAATTTGTAGTAGTGTCGAAAACTATGCTTGTAGGAATACCATGTATTTGTACTACTCCTTTAAATAATAAATTTGCAATGTGTGTTATTACAGGGAATGAAATGTTCCATCTTGGAAAATCTATCCACTGCTAAAAATATAGAGTCAATGCCTCTTTGAGTTCTAAGCATTATTAAGACAAAATCCATGCTTAGCACATCCCATGGCCTATTTGTAATTTGTAATGATTGATAAATTCATGTGTTATGGTGCTTTACATTGGCATGATGGAAAACTCTACATCTTTCCACAAAATTTTGGCATTATCTCTCATCCATAGCCAAAAATAATAGGTACCGAGCTAAGCATAGGTCTTATCATTTCTAAATTTCCATATATGTTAGTGTCAATATGTAAATGATCAAAAATACTCTTTCAGTTGTTTTCCTAGAAGTCATAGGTCACAATTTTTATTTTTTCAAACAAATTTTTAAAAAATAATTTTGGTCACTGAAGGATTATAGGTCATATTTGTTGCTCCCTAATCTCATCCATGGCCATCATTACTTTAAAAGTCATCTCATTCATTATCATTTAAAGTTTTAGGTCAGTCACTCCATCCCATCTAGGTCTAGAGTCTAGGTGTCATTATATTGCTTTCAAAATAGTCTAATTTGTCATCAAAACAAGGCAATCATCCTTCATTTCACTCATAAGACTTTAAAAGGGAGCTAGCATACTTAGGAAGTAGAGAAAGACAAATTTTCTTATTTTAAAATGTGTTTAAATGTCAAAAATTTTCAAAAGGAAGAATTGTCTTATTCTTTCACTACAAGACAAAAAGGGTCATTTCAAGGTTATAAAAGACAAAAGAAATCTTATCCAAACTCATTATTTCCTTTCTTGTGTGATAGAGCTCCTCTCTCACTTCATTTTCACTCCTTAGGTGATTAAAGGTTCGAAACCAAGGCGAACAACTGCTCCAAGAATACTTTTCTACACTTTTGGTTGCCCTTGTTACATTTATGTAGCCTCCTACTATGCTTTTAGGGCCTTTTGTTACGCTTCTGTAGCCTCCCACTTCACTTTTTAGGTTGTTTTTATGCTTATGTTTTTATGCTTATGTAGCCTCATTGCTATGCTTTTGGGCCATTTTTACGCTTCTTCTGAAGCATTTGTTACACTTTCAGCATGTTGTTATGCTTTTTTGATTGGTGTTACACTTCTAGAAAGGAGGGAAGAACTTAGGTTTTTGGCTCTTAAGTCATTCAAAAAATCTCAAGGCTTGTGAGCACAACTCCTTGGACCTGTCAGAATACTAGTTTAACATATTTATAACCTCCCATGGTCATATCATTAAGTTGTTATTGATTTTCATGCTCACTCTACAATTCTCTATATAATCACTTCTTCATGTTATTGAAATACTCAAGATAATTAAATGATAACCCTAGTATCTAAGAACTATCCTACACCTCTCATATACCTCATAATAACATCTCCCACCATCCATATCCTCCCTCATACCATTTTCATGAAACCCTAAAATTTAGCTAATTTTCATAGTGACAAATTGGAAATTTCCCATGTTTCCTTGATTTGACCGCCTTCCTCACATCCATTTCACTTGATTTCACTCACAACATGGATCTAACATAAAACCATATCTACTGATTTTTTTGTAGAATTTTCCCTAGCTCCGTAACCCTCCATCTCACCCTCTAAACCTACTCCATCCGTACACCGTGTTTTTCCCAAATTTCACTACACATACCCATCCCATCAACACACTAGGGTTTTGATCCTTTCAGTGATAAATAAGATGGAGAGTGATGCAGCCATAGGCCACAAATATTCACTTATGCAAAAATGAAAGGTTAGCAGAATTAACCCCACATGTACTCTTCTTAACTTGACCTCCTTATCAATTTTAATCAAATGCATGATGAAGTTCTTTACCTTTATGAATTACCTTGTCTACACCTTACCTTAATTCCTATATGGATTCACTTTATACAATCCTTAGACCTGTGGGTTATGGCTCACATAATCCTTTATACATGCGAGGCGAATTAAATATATTTCATACATACATACTTTATGTAATCAACATTGCAGACCTTTAAAACAGAACTCGCGTATACCCAAACCTTTTTATATACACGCAGAGAATCCTACTATAGGGTCCACCATACCTTCATTGCAATCGCTTGAGTGCCTATGCACTATTATGACACATGGCTTCTTCCGTCACATTGCAACTTCCATCCTTTCCACTTCGCATCACAATCAAAAACCCTTTTCCTTGCGAATTCTTTAAAGCTAAACCTTAATTCCTGCGAAGTGCGCTATCGCGTGGTATTGAAACGTCGCATCTCTCAAAGCATCAAAACTATCAAAATTTACCGCATCACAACTTATCCTTCTTACCTTGAAAATTCCTTTTCTAAACACTTTACCATATAATGCTAAACTGTAGAATCAACAATGAGTGCCTATGCACCGTTATGACACATGGCTCCTTCCGTCACATCGCAACTTCCATCTTTTCCACTTTGCATCGCAATCAAAACCCATTTCCTTGTGAATTTTTTAAAGCTAAACCTTAATTCCTTTGAAGTGTGCTATCACGCGGTACTGAAATGTCGCATCTCTCATCGCATCGAAATTGTCATAATTTACCGCATCACAAGTTATCCTTATTATCTTGCAAAGTCCTTTGCACTATCTGTTATCTTTTGCGAAGTGTGAAATTGTGACTCACTTTCCACCATTGATTTATTCATCTTTTACCTCTGATCTAATCATGACCATCCACTCATCTCTCTGAAAATCTCTAAGTGTTCTCTACCTCTGTTGCTTTCTCTACTTTATGTCACTTTGTTGTTCTGTAATACAGTCTCCTCTATAGTACTCTTCCTTTGCTCATTTCGCTTTCTCTAATGTGAATATATATTGAGTGTTTCCTCTGTTTCTTTACCACCATTTAGAACATGAATATAGAACACTCTCTATATTATTCCACTTCTTCCATACTTCGTGATTTTCTCTTTTCTTGACTTTTACACGCATCTATTTATTCTTGACTGGAACCACACGGATTCTACCCAGTCGTAAGTCTTTTATCACTCAGAAAGACTTTAAGCATTCCATATGAATTCATTCATCATGTTTTATTACACAGAACCATAAATTCACAGTTACGGATCACTCAGCACGTAAAAAGAATAACACACATATTCAAAATGAATTCAATTTCCTCATTCATTAAAGAAATGTACAAATACAAATAAAAACCTATTTTACATTCTAGCTTTGGCCTGATCTGATTTTGCTTGGCCCTTTTCTCTTTCTTTCTCTCTATTCCTGTAGGCTTACAATAAAATCTCCAAGCTAAGAATGTTGATAATTTTTCTACTATTTGTGCCTTTGAGGCCTTACAAATTTATACAAAAGGTTATGTAACCTGTTAGGGTCCTATAATAATAGGAATCATAATTTTGAATTGACTATGTTAAGTCTTGTAATATTGTATGTACCTTTTCCTTCTGCAAATGTTTTTCCCATATTAAAAAAATGAAAAGAGGGTATGTCCTAAAAGAAAAATAAAAGGACTAAAAGAAAGAAATATAAAAAAAGAATATAAAGTATGAACCCCACAAAAAGAAACAAAAATAGATCCTGAAAGTTTTGCATATTCAAATTCCACTACTCTTAGTTTACTTTATGAAAATAAAATTGTGTGCAGCTTGTCCAAAATGCCACAATTCATAATGATCATATAGTTTAATCTTGATTCATTCATTCTTTTAAATTTCATGCCATGATAGTTAGTGAATAAAGATCTGGCCAAACCATTTAATCTTGGCAGATGAGTAGTTAGGTAGAGAATAAAAATGAGCTCATCGGTTTAATCTGAGCGAATGGAAGTTATAAGGTTAGAAATAGATTGGTTTGCTTATCAAAATAAAATAAAAGGGTCAGCATGCTGAAATGCACCCAATGAATGAAGTAAAAAATGTTAGGGTAAATAAAGGGTAGGTAAATTACTTTCACAAGTAATGAAAAACATCAATTGGTTCATCTCATATTAGTAATATCCTCCTAAATCCCCTTCCCCTTGTAAAATACCCCTTTCCCCTTATTCTACCCCTTTTCCCTTCCCAAAAACCCCTTTCCCTAGTTAAAAATCCATTACCCTTAGAAAAATTAACTTCCCCTTCACTAAATCCCATTTTCAATTAAAAACATCCAAAGGCCATTTATCCAAAGTTTTAAATACCATATATTATATCGGGCCCCAATGCAAAAACCCCTCCCAGATATTATTTTAACCCATTCCTAATGTATTTTTAACATCCCACATATATATCTCCCGACCCCATTTTTATTTCATAGCCTATAGTTTATATGTTATTTTAACTTCCCCCACTTTATACATTTCATTAACCCCCCATTACATGCTAATCCTTTTCATTAATATATAAATCCCCTCCACTATATTATCCCCTCCCGCTAAAACAATTTAACACACTTCATATAAACCCTTCCACTTTAATATATTACTCCCCGATCCCATATATTATTAAAATTTTCGGATATATAATATATCACCTCGCATATACAATCCTGGGTCCCAGTTATCAAAACACCCCAACTCATCCATCCGCTCGATCCCTCTGATTAGATCCAACAACTGATAGAACATTTCGCACTCTCGACAGTCCAATGTAAAAAGATGTGGGGAGGTGGGGGGTGGGGGTGCAAAATGGGTGGTTTCACACCCTCGACCATTTTCCACGCGACACTCATACAACGTATCAAACCCCTAGTCCCAAAACAACTATACGCCTTTTTGTGATGCGATAACCACTAATCCATTTCCCCCCATTGTGATGAAACCATTGTGATTCAAAATTAATCAAACCCATGCCATATGATTAACTACCTCTGGTTAAAAGCAATAAAGCCCTCCCTAAAACATTTTTTCACCATATCTGTTGAAAATTGCAAAAAAGAAACCTTTGCCGACGTAGTTTGAAACCTTTATAGTCTGGAATTAAAGCCATTCCCGACCAGAACTAAACCTTGCTACCTCTTGGACTTCTGCAAATGAAAAATTCAAATTTCCAGGTAATCCTAAAGTGCCCAACGCCATTAATTAAGCACAGAAAAGAAATAATTTGATAAATTAAACAAAAAAATAACCTCCTAGAGAATAATATTTGTTAGCCCTATGCAACCACCTATGGTAGATTTTGACAACACACCTCTTGCTGATAAAGACTTCAAAATCAGTGATACAATCACTGATTTCAACCTTCTAGAGATCCACTGCTAGAGCCATGGTAAATTCATAGACCAGGCTGATGATATCCACCTCTGGGACTCAAACCTACCAAGTTACATCCTCCCACAGACCTTTTAGTTTCCAGAAATCATCACACTCTACTAGATAAATTATTTTCCGAATGAAAGAGCTCTAGTAACCCCAAGCCATGATATTTTATTCAAAATCACTGCACAATATATAAATCAGATGTTACATATCCAACCCAAACATGATGAATTCCCATTATCTATTGAAATCCTCATTGAACTCTATCTGAAGTTGGACTTTCCAAAGAGGTTCCAAATATTCCAAACCTTCCTTCCTCCATTAGTATAAACCCCAAAAAGTAATCAACCATACTTAGATTCCATATTTTCAGAGAGAACTAGATAGATTGTCACAATGTTGTCATGCATTTTAGGGTATTTTACTGATGAATATGTAGATGCATCTATCCTAGGTTTTATGTCCATATTCTACCCAGGTCAGCCTCCAGCTTCAACCTTCAACATTTCCCAATACCTATCAGATGCAATCCATGACCAAATGGTAAAATTACCAAAAGAAGGAGTATTTAAATACTCTTCATTTTTGTTCCATTTGTTCTTATATTTCCAATCAGAAAGGTTTGCAGTTAGCCTCCAAAAACTGGACTCAGAGGGTAACCACCAATATGTATTCTTCTAGACATCCTTAATTAGAAATGGTTCCACAGAATTCAGCTATAAATACTTCATTGATTCATTTGTTTATCCAGTTGTTAATATTCTAAGCAGTAGCATTTAACCTAGAGTCAATGAAGAGATAAAGAAGGTGTTGCAATTGTCAGATCGAGGTAGGATAGGAGACTGGTATTTATACCAGAATCATACATAAATTAGGGTGCATGGAAGCCAACTTAGTCCATACAAACTTCCCAAATACCTCCCAATGAGGTTGTTTGCATTGGAATACATCAGACAAATGCTAAATTTAGATGAAGTTAATTTCCTTTCAGCAAAGAAGAAAACCCAATTTAAGATCAAGAACGAGTTAGGGCCTTTTATTTTATATAATAGGAATTTTGGTCAGCAAGCAGACAAGTATTTACAATATTTTAAAATCAGTAGCAGTTTCAAATGGAAATATGATCCGTTGGGAGTCATTAGTAAGTTAAGGGTCAAATTCAAATTGACCCCTTTTGTTCATGAGTCAAAGCCTGAAGTTGAAAAGTATTCCAACCAGTTAGAGTGGTTGGAAAATACTTTACAAGAGGTGGAGATGCAAGTTTATAATAGTTCCATCCTCCTTACTCCAACCCCACAGGACAAAAATTCAATAGAGGAAGGCTCTTATTCTGCAGAGACCACTTCTGATACCAAATTCAAGCTAATGTACATGAAAAGGGAAAAACTGAATCCAGTGATTGAATAGGAAAAGACAGTTGAAACAGTTGAAGTCATTGACACATATATACTGTTTAGAGATGATGCACCTCCAACAGTGTTAGAAGAAACACAACTTCCATCAACCTCCAGTGCACAAATCATTCAGAAACAACATAGTGCAGAGGTAATGAAAAGCAGTGGATAAAGAGAAAAATATAATGAGAAAATACAAAGAAATTAAATTGAAGAATAAAGCATTGAAAGCTATAACTTATACCCAGTATTGAAAGAAAACTCCTAGTGACCAAAACAGGTTACTTTCAGCTTTTTATTACAATACTAGAAAGATGCAAATGACATTTTTACAGCCAATAATGTAGGCTCCAAAATCATCAACAGATTGCAAGAAAACAACCTTTGAAGTGCTTTCTAAACATGTACATCCAATAGATCAGATTGAGATTCATAAACAAGTTGTAGAAATGATCTATTCCAATATGAAAAACAAGGCTTCAAGTGTCCAAAAACTTCAAAATTCTCTAGAGAATATAAGAGCAAAATTAAAACTAGAGAAATCTTCTTCAAAAGCAAAGGATAACAAAATAAAATCACTTGAAGAATTGGTCATGGGGGTTGGATATGATCCAAATAATATCAAAGCAACAGAAGAGCTTATCAAGAAGGAGAGTGCATATATAGTTGCATTAGAGAAACAAATGAAGTTACCCACAACAGAGCATCCACAAACTAAAGAAGTTTTGGAGAATGAAAATCAGAATGATGAAATGATGAATCTCATCATTCAGTTGATAGCTCAACTGAAAGAGATGGAAAATGAAATGGAAAAATTAGTACAGGAAAAGTAGGCCAACATGGAAGAAGTTCTTGTTACTGCCATCCCTATAGCCTCCACGTCAGCTCTAGTAGCTACATCAATTCCTTTACCTATAGAAGTCCCAGCTAATATAACAGTTCCAGTCACAACAAAAGTTCCAACAACTACACTAGCTACTACATCAACAACAACATCAGCAATGCCATCAACTCATCCCAATGATGAGGCAAGTAAATTGATTAAAGCAATGAACGATATGTCAATACAAACTACTAAGATCAATAGACTCAAAGAACAAGTGAAAAGTCTAGAAGATGAACATAAATTGGCTCAAGTAATGTATAAAGCAGAATCACAAAAAACAAACAGATTGACTGATAGAATTGATAAGTTAGAAAAGGAATTTATATTGAAAGATCCATTAGCCAAAGAAAAAAAATAGTTTGGGGCCAACATCATTAACTTTGTTAATGATATTTGGCACTCTATACAAGTAATATTTGAGCAGAAATAATTGATAAAGGAAGCTAGTGAAGCAATCCAAAATGTCAAGGAAGAACTTGGAAAGAAACCAGAGTAAGCTATAGAGATAATAAAGTTCCTAAATTCTAAAATCAAGCAGGAATTAGAAGAACTTGGGATAACAAATAGAACAGAAAAAAAAAGGAGGTGAAGAAATTAATTTCCAAGAGAAATCTGATGATATAGCTTGAAGACAAATGCCAAACAATGGACCTTCCAGTAAATAGATTTATGAACAAATTTAATGTCTTGAGGCAGAAAGGTCTACCTAATCCTTTGGTGATTAATGATAAACTGATGAGGCATGAATGCTATGATAAAAATATCAGGGAAGTAGCTAAAGAGACTTCTAACATTTCATCAATGAAAGGAGTTCCCACAGGAAAAGTACTCATTTAGATTTTAGATAACTTCTTTTACCTCCACCATGAGGTAAATCATATTTTTGTAAACAAGCCTACATTTTCCAAGTATACTGAGGCTGATGAGATTTACAGGAGGATGGTAAAAATCAAACTTCCAGATGAAGAAGCTTGGGAAAAATGGTGTGATTTATTGTGACAGGTAAAAGTAAAAACAGGTAAAAGAGCAGTCAGGTTAAAGAGTAAACAGAGCAGGTAGATAAATCAAAGACATGTCAAAGATGAAGAAAGATAAAAGATAGGGTTAAAATAAAAATCATATGACAAGCAGTGTTAAAGACAAGCCAATGTGAAAGCCAGCCAGCGTGAAAGACAACAACTATCAAAGAAGCAAACAAAAAATCAATAAAATAGGGACAACTTGCATTTAGTTAATAGATGTCTTTATATTCTTTCATGAAGATATTTTTTTTCCTCAATTAAATCCTAATCAGTTGATAGGATATTTTTAATTAAGTTTTGTATAAATACTTCATCAATTCGAAGTACTGAGGGTGGATTCCTAAATATTTCTATAGTTGAATTGATCTACTACTTGAGGGTTTATTGTACCTTTTCCAAGTTGAAAGACAGGACAAGTAATAAAGGAATTTTTTTATAGGATTCATGTGTTTAGCTATTTCAGTGAAGTATATTCCATTTTTTCTCGTTCTTTTTCTTTAGGTATTCCATAAACTTGCATGTTTTTCCAAATTCTATATGTTATAGTAGGAATTTTATTGCAAAATTTGTTTATATACACTATGTTTTGAACTGTTATTCATTTTCATGTTTTCTTTTGATATCTGGTTTTGATAATCCTTCATTTCTCTCTGATCCCGATTGACATCCTTCAACTTCCTTCATTTTCGGATTTAAGGAATCCTTAATTTCTCCTTGATCCCGATTGAAATTCACTTAACCATTCAGCCTTAAAGATCTGATTTTGCTCAGCTACCCTGCCATATAACACTTCTTTTATAAAATTTTTATGTTCTCTTTCATTTATATATTGAATCCATAGCCCAATGGAAAATGGATAGGCACCTATCTATCTAAATCAATAATTCCACCAACAAATCAAAATTAAACGAAATCATTCTTACAAAACTAACCTAAAATCAATTAAAAAAACAAAGTTAAATCATTAAGAGAGAGCCCTCTTTCAGCATTAGGAAGGCTATTTCCTAATATCCAAAAGTGGTTGACAGTTGCCTCTGATATTTCCTTAAAAACACATAACAAACCTTGGAAATTTTGGAGAGAGAACATATTGGCGACCATACTGGGGAGAATCAGTCCCTAGTTTAAAAAGAGCTTAAAAGAAACAATTCTTCTCATTCTTTGCATTAAGATTTGAAAGGGTTGTTAAAATTCATCATTAAAATTTAAAATTATGGCTTCTAAAATAACATACTATACTAGGGCTCATCTTGATCCACAACGTGCTATAATTGTTGATGATCTTGATAGAATTTTAAGAAAACCTAAAAAGAAAAAATTCTAGGAAGTAGTAGTCAATTAATCAAAGAAAATTCACTGCCTAAAGAATTATCAAGCATACAGGATATCCAATTTGATTTTTCATTTGAACATTTTTTATTTAGAACCAAATCTGAAAATTCAATCTATAATAATGTAATAGACCCTAATTTTATTCAATTTATTGAGGAAAAGAAGGAAACTATAGAACTAGACTTAGATCAATATGTTCTAGAGACTTTTGATAAACTTGATATTTTGACCTCAACTTTGATTAAGGATATAGATGAAGAATATTTTCAAAAGTATATTGAAATAGCTGCCCTAACTACTACTACCCCTAAGAGTTCTACCATACCTTTAGAAACTATAAATACAACTTTATTTAGTACCACCTCATCTATAATATCCACCACAGTTCATTCCACAGAACCATTCATCCCAAAGCTTCCTCTTCAACCTAAAGTTTTATTTACATCTTCAAGTGTTCCAAGTACATCTTCTAGTGTTCCAAGTTAATTTTCAAACACTTCAAGCTCATCTTCTAGCACTTATACTACATATACAAGCACTTCAAGTTCATCTCCAAGCACCAAAACGTTACCTCACAGTCAAGCTATCATCTTAGCCATGGCAGCCAGATATGCCCCTTTGGCCCTACAGGCCCCTTTACACGCCATGCCATAGGATTACTAGAGTAAATATTTTTAGTTTGATGGTACTGGTCAATATACTTCTCAACAACATGTAAATAATATGACTGACTATTTTGAATTACATGAAATTGATGAAGAGGATGTTCAAATGAGATTGTTTGCGAAAACACTAGTAGGAGATGTTAAGAAATGGTTTAAAGCTTTACCTGTTGGTCATATTGTTGATTTAGCTACTTTCCATAAATTGTTTATCAATAGATGGGAAATGAAGAAAAACCCTTTACAAATATTATCTGAATATGAAAACATTATAAGAGCTCCTAATGAAACTGTTCAGGGTTATTGTACTAGGTTCAATAGTATTTACAATGCAATTCCAACAAATATCAAACCTCCACCATACTTATCCCTAATTAAATTTCCAGATGGTTTTGACACTGATATGTCTTATCAATTGAGAGAAAGAAACCCTGAAAATTTAGAACAGATGCAAAGTAATGTAGTTAGTGTAGAAGCTAACTTATTAGCTAAAAGAGCTAGGATGAGAAATGAATGAAGAGTAAAAATTAAGGAAGAACCATCCACATCAGACATTAAGATAGATAGTTTAGCTAAGAGTATGGAAAGAGTAATGGATGGATTAGAGAACATGGAAAGAAAGCCTCAGTGGTAAAATCGACAAGGTCCTCAAATCAAAACCCCCAACTTTAGGAAGAATACTAATACTCGTAAATCTAGATAAGTTGCACCTGATTGACTAATTAGACCACCTTTCCAAGAAAACTATGATAAAATTTCACATAAAAATGAAGAAGAGCGGGACACCCAGATAAAGTTGATGGGAATAAATGATGAAAATACTATTTTTCTTACCCAAGAAGAACAAGAATTATACATGTTACAACAATTACAGTTAGAATCTGGAGAGTCCTTTGACTATAAACAAGGATATGAAACTACAATATACGAAGTTCATAAACAATATAGCCTTAGAATTAAAAAGAACACAGAGGCTCTTATTAAGAAATCAGTCCAAATGCAAACCAAAAAAACAATAGAAGCTCTTGTGACCAAAAATCTACAAATTCTCCCTAGGGAGACCCACAATACTTCAAGTCCAAAGATTGCAGCCAGTCCAAGCATTGTAAACATTACATCTACTACTACTCAAACATCAACTGCTGCTAAAAATTCAATCGCCACTCAAACTTTTCCAGACAAGAAAATTGAAAGTAAAATAGTGGAAACACAAACTGAAATACCAATTGTTGATAGAAAAGATAAAAATGTACAAACTACAATTGGTAAAGAGGAAATCATTCAGTTAGGAAAAACGCAAATCCCATTTAATATCCAAACTGAAATAGCCAAATTGAAATTACCAGTTCCTTTAACAGAGATGGTGAAAAATGATTTATATAAAGCCCAAATCACTGAAACATTGAACATAAGTGAAGGAGAAGATGTTGTTAACCTCAATGATTGTCGACCTGAGTTATTATTTGGTCCTGAGGTAAATGGAAAACATCAAGAAGGAGGTGTCCCTCCATTCTACATTAGCTTGAACATTCATGATAAGATCTTACACGATGCTATGTTTGATTCAGGAGCATCTCATAACTTAATGCCAAAAGTTGTCATGGAAAAACTGAACTTAGACATCACTAGACCATACAAAGACCTGTTCTCCTTTGATTCTAGTCAAGTTAAATTCCTTGGTCTGATAAAAGACTTGTGTGTAACTCTAGTCCAATACCTAGCTAAGAGTATTGTCATGGATATTGTAGTTTCTAATATCCCTCCAAAGTATGGAATGTTATTATCTCACCCATGGGGAGAAAAATTACAGGGATCACTGTAGTTAGACATGTCATATCCTACAATTTCTATATTTGATCAACCAAAAAAAATTTACAGATAAACCTTGATTAAATACATGGTTAGTAGTGTATAAAAACCATAGAATTGTCCTATCTATTCCCTGCATTATGATATGGACTCTTTTATCCTATGCAATTCAGACACTGGAAAAGACAAAATCACTGCTGCAGAACACAAACATAAAGAAATTGATACTGAAAATATAACTCATGAGTCTATGCGGCACTTATATTTCGATGGTTCTGTAAACATACTAGGGGTAGGAGCTGGAGTATAGATTTATAACTTATGAAATGATCATTCAGAAGAGCATGCATTCAGGTTAAATTTTAAATGCACTAATAACATGGCAAAGTATGAAGCATTAGTGTTAGGACTGCAAATTGTAAGAAAACTTGGAGACAAGAGAGTTTCTATCATGGGAGACTCAGAAATTATCATAAAGCAAATTAAGAGAGAGTGTCTTGTGAATAATCTTAGACTTAGCCAATACAGAGAAATCATTCTAGATTTGATAAATTGTTTTCTTGAAACTGACTTTGCTATTATTCCAAGAAAGCAGAATATGCAAGCTCACAGTTTGGCTACTTTTGCCAACACATGCAAATTACCTTTTCAACCAAATCATCAGCACACTGCAGAGGTAATACAAAGGCCAACTATACCTGATAATTTGAAATATTGGAAAATCTTTTCACAAGACTCACAAATCTATAATTTTATTAATGATGAGGGAGAATTTCAAAACTGTAATATAGATACTAATTGTACATTAGATTATGCTTTAAATAGCGAGATATATGTAAATGATGTAGATAATACTGAACCAACTAAATTCACTAAAATAGAAAAAGATAAATTAGAAATAATAGAAATAGAAGAATTAACCAATGATGAATCAGAAATTTTAAACCTTGAAGACAAATTTTTGCCTAAGGGATTAACCCCATTAGAAGATCTTTTTGACTCAAATGATGTAGCTAGAAAACCCAAAATGGAGCCTTTAAGGTAAGATATAGAATAATGGAACATAGGAATAGAAGAAAAACCCAAGCTCATCAAAATAGCCAAAGCATTACCACCAGATGAAAAGCGGAAGTCCATAAGTTTGTTTAAATAATTTCAATATGTCTTTTCCTGGAGTTATGAAGACCTCAAGTCTTATGATACCAGCATTATCTAACATAAGATACCCATTAAATAAAATCAGAAAACTTTTAAACAAAAGCTTAGGATAATTAACCCTATTCTTATGTCATTGATAGAAAAAGAATTTAAAAGGATGTATTAGGCACAAATCATAGCACCCATTAGATATTCTGATTGGGTATCAAATTTAGTCCCCACTAGAAAAAAAATAGGATAAATCAGACTCTGTGTTGATTTCAGAAACTAAGAAAAGTGTCACTAAAAGATAACTATCCCCTCCCTTAAATGAACCATATTCTACAAGGGTAGTAGGGTCATCCAGAATTTTATTATTGATGGATTCTCTGGATACAACCAAATCCTAGTCCAATCTGAAGATCAAGCAAATACAACATTTACCACTCCTTGGGGAACTTTCATGTACTTGAAAATGCCCTTTGGATTTATGAATGCTTGAGATACATTCCAAAGAGCTATGGACATAGCTTTTGAAAAATAAATCCATGATTTTCTAGTCCTTTATCTAGATGATATCACAATATTTTCCAAAAAAGATAATGAACATCTAGGTCATTTGAGACGAGTATTCATTAAATGTAGAAAATTTGGTACTTCTTCGAATCATAAAAAGACACTGTTTGCATTAGAAGAAGGTAAATTCATAGTTTCAAAAGAAGGTATTGGAATTGATCCAGCAAGAATAGAAACAATTTTAAACATCTGTCATCCTAGAAACATCAAATAATTACATGCATTCTTAGGTAAAATAAATTTTCTTAGAAGATTCATTTCTAATTTAGCTGAACTAATCAGAGAATTGAATAACATATTAAAAAAGGATTCAACACTTAAGTGGACAGTAGAGGCTAAACTGTCTTTTGAAGCAATCAAAGAAGCTCTCACTAAAACACCTGTCCTTATAAGTCCTAATTTCAAAAAAGATTTTATAATTTTCTCATTTGCTTCAGAAAACACCATTGTAGTAGTCTTGTTGCAAAATAATGATGAAGCTTATGAACAACCCATTTCTTTTTTCAGTAAAACCTTAAGAGATGCAACATTAAAGTACAATATTATGGAAAAACAAGCATTTGCATTAGTGAAAGCTATAAAATATTTCATAGTGTACATTCTGTACTCTCACATAATTGCATATGTTCTGAACTCTGTGGTAAAGGACATTCTAACTCAGAATGGGCCTGATGGAAAAAGAGGCAAATGGGTTGCCACAATATTGGAATATGACATTGAAATAAAGCCTACAAAATTGATTAAAGGGAAAGGTTTAGCCAAACTCATGGCTAAATCAAACTTTCGAGCCTTATATATAAATTTCATTGCAGCAATAGATGATCAAAAAGAGATGGCGACTCCATAGATCAATGAAGCTTTTTTAGATTCACCCTGGTATGTAGACATTCTATATGTTTTACTCAACCTACAAGCTCCTCCTGGTTTATCTAGAACTAATGGTACATTCTTAAAAATGCAAGCAATGAAATATTGTATCATTGATAATGCTTTATTTTGGAAAGATCATGGTGGTATTCTATTAAAATTTTTATTGAAAGATGAAGCTGAAGAAGTCATGCAGGAATTTCATGCAGGAGACTTTGGAGGACACCTTTACTGGAAAACAACTACTGATAAAATTTTTAGGGAAGGTTTTTACTAGCCCACTCTTTTTTCAGATGTTATAAAGTATGTGAACTCCTATCACAAATTCCAGATATTTGAATGGAAGAAGAAACTCTTACCATTACCCCTCAAACCTATTTCTGTAGAAATGCCATTTCAACAATGGGGTTTAGATTTCATTGGTGAAATTCACCCACCCTCCTCTGCCTAGCATAAATGGATTTTTATAGCCACTGATTACTTTACCAAGTGGATAGAGGCCATCCCTTCTAGACAAGCCACAAATCTATCATTATCTCATTCCTTGGAAACAACATCCTTTCTAGATTTGGATGCCCACAAAAGCTCATTACTGATAATGATGTTGCCTTCAAATCCAAGAAAATGATAGACTTTTGTAACAAATACCACATCAACCTTGGCCATTCCACTTCCTATTACCCTCAAGGTAATGGACTAGCAGAATCCTCAAACAAAAGCCTAGTCAAAATCATCAAGAAATTGTTATAAGATAACATGAAAACCTGGAATAAAAGGTTGGTTAATGCCTTATGGGCAGACAATGTAACTACCAAAAAATATATAGGTACCTCTCCCTATCAATTAGTATATGGGATGGATGTTTTTTTTCCATCCTCTTTAAGAGTACTAGTGATGAAAATGATTCAAGAGCTGCAAGTAGAACCAAATGACATACAAAGGAGGATAAATCAGATAACTCATTTGCAGCAAACCAGGGAAGAAGTTTATATCAAATATGAAGTAATCCAAGACAAAATCAAAAATATTTTTGATAAGAAAACTAAAGAAGATGATTTTTTCATAGGTGATAAAGTAATCAAATGGGATTTCAGAAGGAAATACAAAGGAAAACATGGTAAATCTGACTTTCTCTAGAAAGGCCCATACATCATTTATGGTTACAAAGGTAACAATTCATTTTTCATAAAAGATTTGGATGTAACATATCTACCAGGTGGACCAGTCAATGGTAGAATGCTGAAGCACTACTTTTCTCCAGATTAACCATTAGTTCATTTATTTTTCTTTGTTCATTGTAAATACCATTGCAAAGTTTATACTAGATTGGATGATTATCTTCTAAAGTTGAAGCCCGAAGAGAAGGCCCTAAGATTTGAAAGGTATAACATCATATGTTTGAAATAAGATCATAGAAAATAGTGCCAAGGCAAGCAAAGTCAAAGTTCCAAGGCCACTGATTAAAATGTTCTTGACATTTCACCAGGAAATGCCATCCCCAAGTGGAGCCACTGTTAGAGTCCTATAATAATGGGCATCATAATTTTGAACTGAATATGTTAAGTCTTGTAATATTGTACATACCTTTTATTTCTGCAAATGTTTTCCCCATATTAAACAAATGAAAAGAGTGTAATGTTCCCAAATCAGGACAACTAGCTAGGCATGACTCGAAAACAGATTTTTTAGTAATGGCTGCTACAGGATTTGAAACCAGCACCTGTATCCCTTAGATAAATACATCTAAGACCTAAATCCAAGAGATGGCTCCAAATAAATCCTTCTAAGGTGGTTAAACAAATCTACCACACTTAGATGTCCTTAGAAAATGCTCGATGATGGACTGCAACAATTCTTGAGCAAGAAATGGAAAGACAACGTTATTCTTATAGCTCTAAACACATGAAGAGAGATATAACCAGAAAATATCTGATATAGTAGAAAATACATACAATTTGTGGAGGAAACAGTCACTCTAGCTAGACAATGGAAGCCTCCATAGAGCATATACAAGAAAATGCAAGAGCATTGCTACATATGGAAAGCACTAGCTAAAATAATGTAGTTTATAGAAGACACTGAATAATAAAAAATGAGAATATGATGATATGACAATATCAGATCAAATAAATGAGGGGGAGAAAGCTCTCAACCCTTGAAAACACTAATACAATAATACTACACAATTCTTAGAAGGATTGGCTGCAATACATGTAGAAATGGAGAATTTGTAGAAATGCGAGAGTTGTTGGGCAGTAGCTACGACTCTGAAATAATGGAGATGGCTGAAGATGATATTAAATCTGAAATTACCTCCTCCAAATAGATCTATCAAGTGCAAGGCTGACCCTGGCACTGAATATCTCCTCCTCCAAAATGGTGGTGCAACCCCTCACTGCAAGTGTGCACTGGAATAACGTAGTATGGAAAATGGAATGCACTGTATATGATCGGAGATGCTTGGCCTTGATGCCAAATCTGAAAATCAGCTCTGAAATTTCTCTCACTAAGCTCCAGAAGGAATAGGAACTCCCTCCTCTGGAATATGAGCCAAAGAGAAGTGTTGCGGAACCCCTCCACTGCAACACCCAGCAACACTACGTTACACTTCAGCAGAAATAATGCAGTGACTGAATAATGGCTTTGGCCTTGAGCCAAGATGTGGAGAAGATGAAGTGCAATCCTTCAAGAGGCCTCTCAATAAGGAGAGGAAATCCTAAACAAGAATCCCTTGTGCTAAGCAGCACTACAACTCAGTTGAATAGTCGGAGTATGCAATTTAGTCTTCAGACTAAAATCAATATGCTCCGAGATGACTTACTATGGCTGCCTCCTCCTCCTTTTATAAAAGTGAATGCCTCTTTGTCATGGACCCCACACATTATGGTTTCTTCCACAAGCAATATTCCTCCCTCTCAAACTGTGTTGTCTTCTCATGCAAGCTACACCTCTTAGGCAACGTTGTTGACTTTTTCAGACTTGACCTTGTCCTCATGAAACTTGCCGCTTTTCACACTGGAAGGTGAAAAATAAGTTGCTCCAATGATCCCTCTTCACATTATGAAGGATATTATTCCTACTCATGGGCCTTTTACCCATTTTATTCACCTCCTATATGAAATAAGAAAAAATTAATGTTCCAATTTTCTTCATGAAAATTTTGGAACATTACAGTCCTCCCCTCTCAAAGATTGCTTGTCCTCAAGCAAGTGCAAGGATAGAAAAATTCTTCCCTCCTCTCCCTATAGCATCCCTGTATGATGATGTCCTCCAAGTGAAGTGATGCTATCTCATCCATCAAGTCTCCACAATGCTCCTCCTCAACATGTAAGTCAGCTATCAAGCCATCATAATGTAAAGCTGAGATACTCAAGAGGATAACAAAGTGATGTCTAGAGGTCCCCTTGAAGGATGGGATCTGAAATGTAATGGGAAATATCTTCACCATATGGATCCTCCATCTCAAATCTATGAGCCATGAAAAATGAGTTACCTTCCAACTAGGAAACTCCTAAAAGTTGTCTTCCACCTTTGGCCCCGACAAAGTAGGCGGGATGAAAATCTACACATGGTAGACTATGTAGCCTACCCCACGCTGTCCATCACTCCAATTATGATAAGTGTAGAGAAAGTGTTGATCCTGGGCTACAAAATACTTGCCCTCAATTGGAAAAATGAAGACTACATCTCCAAGGATCTCTCCTCCAATGATGCAAACCATGTTGGCCCAAGTATCTCCATATATGATGAGTTGGAAGTCACCAACATATGGCTCACCTCATAAAGTGAAAAAGGTGTTATTAAGGTAACCATATCATGTCCCATGTTCCCCTTAGAACATGTAGTGAAAAAAGTGTGAGGAATTTCTCCCTCAAAGGACACATCCACCCAATGTGTCTTCCTCCCAAGCATGCTCCTCATAAGAACAAGGACAATAGACCCATAGGGAGCAAAGATGAGACTCATGCTTGCTGCCATATGCACCAAATGTGAAGGGAAATGATCCCTCAAGTGCAACCAATGTAGCTTGACCCTCAACTGCAATAGAGACGGATAAAAAGTGTGGATCCTCAACCACTTGCTTGCTTCACCAATCTCCTCATAAGTATGGAGGTAGTGAATGATGTAAGGTGTAAAAGTATCATGTCCTCCATAACATATCTCTTCCCCAAGTCCTCCTAGGGTATGGCCATAAATCATGCTCATGGCCTCATCTAAACCATGTGGTCTAGAAAAAAGAGTGATCCTCCTTGGAGCATCATCCTACACATGTATGGTTAAGGGATGCACATATACATCATACAAATAATCATGTGAACAAAAATGAATACCCTTACCATATTTTCTTCTCATACCAATGGAGTGGCTCATAAGTGAGTCTCCTCTCATCCTCAAAGAGAAAAGAGGTGGTTGTGCTAACTCTGGTAAATATTTATGTCTCTCCCTCATCTCCATCTGGTCCATGCATCTACTCATATGCTGATATATCTCCTCCTCAAAGCCCATCCAAAAATACCCCTCCATGGTGGTGTGGTATGCTCTCAAAGAACAAGTGGGGTTGAAAAGGAAATCCTCATGAGCTGCTTGTAGCAACTTCATCCTACCATGATAAAATATGACCCCTGTTGGGAAAAATACTGAGAGGGGGGGTGGGGGGGGTGAATCTGTATTTAAGGATGACTGAAATATTTTTACTTTGTCTTTCTCTAAGACCCATACGCTACTTTACTGAAGCCAACTCGTGTATACATGTGGATATGCTTAATAAAACTTGTGTATTACCAGAGATCTCATTATGCGGATAGTTATTTACTTAGATCAATGCATCATTCATTCATTAGATGTTTAGTAAGCAGTAAAATTGTGCGGTAAGAACAGAATAAATCATCACACATAAGCAACACACATGAACACCACAATTTAAGGTGGAAACCCAATTTGGGAGAAAACCACTGCTGCCATCGTATCTGTCTTCAATATTTATTATAAAGAAAACTTCTTACAACCATGTACTAGCGCAGACTCATACCAGCACGCAGGCCCCCACCTGCAGAAGGCTACAACCTTCTCTCGTTTACCAGCCTCTCTTGGAAGGGAGCTACAACCCCCTACTCTCGTTTACCAGCCTCTCCTGGAAGGGAGCTACTACCCCCTGCTCTCATTTACCAGCTACCACTGGAAGGGAGCTACTACCCCCTCACTGAAGGCTTAGACCCTCAGCACTACTGTAGACCACGTTTCATCAATTTTCATACTGGATCAAATAGCTTCAACACAACCCTTCACTAATCATCAACAAACATACTTTTCCCAATACTTCAAACAGAATAGTGAGACCACTGTAACCAAAATATCAGAAATAACCCAGACTTCAAAATAGATATGCAGATGTAAACTTAACCCTAAACATTTATTGAATCAAATAACATACGCTACTTCTCCTTACTGAAACTGCATGTATACACACTTCCCTGATTACCAACCTGCATATGCCTCTGTGCATAACATGGAATGCATACACTACTTCTATTTACTGAAGACGCGTGTATACGCACTTCTTTTCGTATCAACCTGCGTATACTTCTGAGAACACTGAATTTTCAGAATGTGATCAAACTCGGATTCAGATCTGAAATCAGATTTCTATTCAGACAATCTATCAACCATGCAGAACAGTTTAGACAGTCATTCTTCCTTCATTGAATCATCAACCAACAACTTGATCTTTAATCATGATTAGCATCACAATCAACATTCAAACAACCCAGATATGTATGAATACCTCCTTGACATATAGCAGTAAAACAGCATAACAGATCAAACATTTCATTCCACACACTTCAGCAAAACCCTAGATTCCATACGCGCTTTTACTTCACTGAACCTGCGTATATACACGCTTTCACAGAGACAAACCTGCATATACTTCAGTGCATTTTATTCTTTAGAAACCCTGACTACCATACGCGTTTTTCTTTAAGAAGACCCGCGTATATACATGCTTTTACTAAGACAAACTAGCGTATAGATCTATAAAAGATAAACTTTGCAAAACAGCCCAGATCTATAATCTTACCCAGATTTCTTCAATTTCATTATCATACTTGCACCAGGTCTTCATCATTTCTTTTCAGATCATCCTAGAGATTCATCATTTCTAGATCTAGAGATCTTTAACCTTCATCATATCCATAGGTGCATCATAGATTCAGATCTATCAATTAAGAATAGAGTTCAACAATGCAGATATACTTCAGAGTGAAGTATTCATTAAAACCCAGACATATGCAGACCTTGCACTATTATTCTCTTCTCCTTATATAGGTTTAGCCTTTATCAATACCATGAGTCAAAACCACTCAACCTCCGATGGTATTCCTGGACGGGATCAAATAGATAATCCAACGCTCAATACTATGGGCCAATACCATGGTTATGTCCCTTGGTTTTATAAATTTAGAGCGCAAATAAGCATACGCTACTTGTCACGTACATTTCCGCATACATAAACTACTTCTCCTTTACAAACCCGCGTATGCTTTGTGACATATCATATTTATCATCTCTTTGGCACTTACTGAAATTTATTTCTCTGCTACTTTTGAGATGTTTGTAGATACATCAGATTTACATCATTAATAAACTCATCAAGTCAGTTTCCATCAAGGACAACTTCATCAAGTAGGTTTCCATCAAGGACAACACATTGCATCATATTGCCAACAATCTCCCCCTTTGGACTTGATGGCAACCATGATGGTGTTTGATCACCACAACAGATAGATACATTGATTATAACCATTATGCAAACACCATGATATTCTCCCCCTATTCAAACACCATGCTACTCTCCCCCTTTGACCTCAAGGGCAAAGGGCAGATCAAAACCAAAACAAGGTTTTTCTTCTCATGTAGAAAGAAGAGCTCTGCAGATCTGATGTGCATTGAAGTTACCATGCTCCTCCTGAGTTCATGTTGAGTCTTCAAACATATTTTTCAATGAAGTACATGACTCTATGACCTTTCCTATCACCAAGGACTCATACTTACATCAATGATCCAACCAAGTGGATTTACATATGTGACTCAAGTACCCAACCAAGTGGGTTTACACATTTTGACTCAACTACCCAACCAAGTGGGTTTACAAATTTGATCAAGTCCTTTCATGACTGAAAAATACAATTTTACATCATAGGTCTCAACATGACCTTTTCATCAAATTACAACAATGACCTTTTGTAACAAATACCAAAAAGACCTCAAGAGAGAGATCATATTTCATAACCATCATAATGCCAAAAATGCATTATTATCAGCAAGGCTAATGCTCCCCCTGAACCTGTACACTTGTTCTTGAGCCATTTCACTCCTTGATCTCCCCCTTAGCTTGTGCATCCTGAACACTTTCAATAGCAAATCATCAAGGCATATTCATCAAATATCAGAGAATGAAATAGAAATGTGAGAGCTAAAACATCACCAGTGATACCCAACAGCACCATAACTGTGCTTAAGAATGCTAACCTAGAAAAATTTGTCAACAACCACCCATATGCGGTTTTCTCTATATAAACTCGCGTATATACGTGACTGTCTTTCATGAAATCCGCGTATCCAATTCAATCTTCTGCATTTAAGAAGATCTGATCTTCTACATGGCAGAGACTACTCCTAGCTTCTTTTTGAGATATTCGAACGCTTCCCTGGGTAGAGGTTTGGTAAATATATCAGAAACTTGTTCTTTGGAGGGAACATACTCCAACTTCACCTTTTGTTCAAGCACTTGTTCACGTAAGAAGTGATACTTGATGGGAATGTGCTTGGTCTTGGAATGCATAACAGGATTCTTTGAGATACCGATGGCACTTGTATTATCACACATAATGGAGATAGGAGGTGAACATTTGATTTGAAAGTCTTGTAAGGTTTGCATCATCCAAAGAAGTTGAGTGCAACATGATGCGGCAGATACATATTCTGCTTCTGCTGTAGATAAGGCAATAGATTTTTGCTTCTTGCTGAACCAAGATACTAATCGGGGCCCCATATAGAATGCACCACCACTAGTGCTTTTTTTATCATCAACATTTCCAGCCCAATCTGCATCAGTGTAAGCATGAAGAGTGAGATCAACATTCTTTGGATACCATAGTCCAAAGTCTTGACTTCCTTGTAGATATTTGAATATTCTTTTGACAGCCTGAAGGTGAGACTCTTTTGGATTAGCTTGGAATCGTCCAACAATCCCAACTGCATGCATAATGTCTGGTCTAGTCCCAGTGAGATAAAGTATACTTCCTATCATAGATCTGTATTCTGGTTGATTCACCGTGGGAGAATCATCATGAGAACTGAGATTACATTCGGTTATCATTGGTGTACTTACAGGTTTGCACTCTTCCATGCCATACTTCTTCAAAATTTTCTTAAGATATTTTGCTTGTGATAATAATATGCCATATGTTGCTTGTTGCACTTGCAAGCCAAGAAAGAATGTTAGTTCCCCAAGTAAAGACATTTCAAATTCTTGCTGCATAACAGAAGCAAATTTCTAACTCATAGATTCTTCATTACTTCCAAAAATGATATCATCAACATATACAACCACAATCAATAGTTTATCATTTTCAGTTTTTTTGTATAAATTGCTATCAGCAGACCCCTTTGAAAATCCTTGTTGATGAAGATATTTGTCAAGACGATAATACCATGCCCTTGGAGCTTTTTTGAGACCATATAAAGCCTTTTTAAGTCTACAAAAAAGTTTTTCATCATTTCCCAAAATGAATCCTTCTAGTTGTTTTATATAAACTTCTTCTTTTAGATCACCACTGAGAAACGCAGATTTAACATCCATTTGATAAACTTTGATTTTTTGGAAGCTTGAATAAGCAAGAAACATTCTTATGGCTTCAAGTCTAGCTACAGGAGCAAAAGTTTCTTCAAAGTCTATACCTTCTTGTTGAGCATACCCCTTGCAAGCAAGTCTAGCTTTATTTTTTATAACCTCCCCATTCTCATTTAACTTGTTTTTTAATATCCATTTAGTTCCAATGACATTTTTGTCATGAGGTCTTGGTACTAATTCCCAAGTGTGATTATTTTCAATTTGATCAAGCTCTTCATTCATGGCTTGAATCCAACATTCATCTTTGCTAGCTTGATTGACATTGTGTGGTTCAATAGTGGATAGAAATGCTAGATAGCTAGAAGATCCCACAAGAGTCCTTCTTGTTTGTACAATTGATCCCTTATCTCCCAGAATTTGAGATTCTGGATGATTCTTTTGAACATATCTGGATGGATATTTTTTAGATAAATAATCTTCAGGTTCTTCATTGGGTTCACTGTTTATATCATTGCTATTTGATGTAGAAGGACATATGTCACCATCGTCTTCATTTATTGTTTGTTTTTCTTCTTTTGGGGCTGTAGGAGACTCATCAATACATTCAACAATCTTCCGAAGTCTTTTATTGTAACATTTATATGCTCTAATCCTAGAGGAGTAACCAAGAAGTATTCCTTCATCTATTCTAGATTCAAACTTGCCAAGTTTTTCATCATTATTTTTGATAAAACATTTGCTTCCAAAAACTCTAAAATGCTTCACAGTGGGAGGATTACCATACCAGAGTTCATATGGAGTTTTATCACTATTTACTCGAACATGTGCCTTGTTAAGAATATTTACTACTGTATGTGTTGCTTCTCCCCAAAAAGTGTCAGGTGTTCTGGAATCATCAAGCATAGCTCTAGCCATTTGTTGAACTATTCTATTCATTCTTTGTGCTACGCCATTTTGTTGTGGAGTGCCAACTACAGAAAACTGTCTTTTTATGCCATGTTGTTCACAAAATTCAAGGAATTCATTTGAAGTATATTCTCCTCCTGGAAAGATTTGCATATGATATTTTCGGGTGGAGTAATATTGGGAAGATCACGAACTGCTTTAAGTCTACTTGATTTTTTGATCTGAGAGAAGCTCAGATTCCCCAACCTTCTATGCCATAGCCAGTTTTCTGAAGATTTACTCAAGTAACATTGATCTTTGCAGTTCTTCAATACATATAGATTGCTTGGAGTTCTTTTTCCTTTTACAATTGTTTTACCTGTATCAAGATCACGTACCACACATTATTTTTAACTAAAGACAATTTCAGTTCCTTGATCACACATTTGAATTACACTTAACAGGTTATGCTTTAATCCATCCAGATACATGACATCATTAGCTTTCACCTTCTCTTTTAGAAACACACACCCGTTTCCCTTAATTACCGTAGGAGTATCATTTCCAAATGTAACTTTCTTTTCCTTTTATAGAGCACTATATGCAAGAAGTTTGTTTTTGTCACCTGTCATGTGTCTTGAGCATCCACTATCAATGTACCATTTATTTTCTGCACCTTCTGCAAATAATGCTATGCCACAATTTTCAACCTGTAATTCCTTCTTTTTCCATACTTTGGAGCTTGAAGGAAAATGCTCTTTTGGCTGAACTTTGCTCCTGCATTCAGATTCTTCATGGCCAAATTTATTGCAATAAGCACATTCAACTTCATTTAGAAGAGGAGAAAAGTTGTTATAGGTATTCTTCTTTGTTTCAATATCAATCATTTTCTTTCTTTCTTCTCTTGTCATGATGGTTTTATATGCAACACATTGAAAAAATTTATGACCAAAATTGTGACATGAGAAACATTGTCCATTGAAGAAGAAATTTCTACGATCATGAAATCTTCTACTTGAATTTACCTGTTGATTGGTGTTTCTTTGAAAGATATTCCTGTTAGTGCTCTTTGAGTTGAGATGATCATGCTTTACCTGTAAAGATTCTTTATTCCCTCGCTGAGTGGCAGAATGTTGTAAACCAACTGTAGCTGCTTTTAGATAATTTGGTGCTGAAGCGTGAGAAGATTCTCCGATATATCCAAGACCTGTCTTTATAAGAGGAGAACATTGTACCTTGATAATGTCATCTAAGGTTTTAGATCCTTTAGCAAATCTAAGATTCAGAGTCTTTACTTTCTCAAGTTCTTTTCTTAGACTTACCACTTCACATTCTAATTTCTCATTGTGTTTCTTCTCTTCTTCAATCTGATTTTTCAGAGTGTCTATGATTATTTTTCTTTCTTCTAAGCATATTTTGAGTTGATTGTTTTCATGAAGAAAATCATTGTCCTCTAGAGCATCCATAAAAGTATCTTTTTCCTCTCTAGAATCGTTTTCAAATGCCATGAGAAGTCTAAGATCTTGTTCAAATTCTTCCTCACTATCGGATAACCCATCACTGTCTTCATGAGTATAGTAACTTTTTCTAGTGCTAGACCGGTTCTTATTTCTTCTTGCTACTTCCTTCCCTTTTGCAGGCGTTTCTTTATGAGGACACTTAACAGCATAATGACCAACTCTTGCACAATCAAAACATTTGAAAGGAAGCTTACCTCTGAACCATCCTGTGCCAAGTTGAAGTTTGTTTACAAAATTTACCTCATCTTCTTCTGAGATATATCCTGATTCTTTTGCTTCTTGTACTTCTTTCCCTTTTGTAGAAGCTCTAAAGACAGCTTCTTTGACTTCATATGGTCCTCCTCTTCTCATTTCATATGCAGTTAGTATGCCATGAAGTTGCACCACAGTAAGATTTTGAAGATCCTGTTTTTCTTCAAGAGCAGAAACTTTTGACTCAAATTTTGCCATTAGTGATCTTGAAATTTTCTCAACCAAAGTAGATTTGGTTATTGTTTCTCCCAGATTTCTCATACGATTTACAAAATCATCAAGATGTAAAAATAAACTGGCAATACTCTCATCGCTATGCATCTTTAAATTTTCATATTCAATTCTGAGAGTTTGGAGTTTTGCACTTTTTACCTTTGCATCACCTTCATAAATTAGAATGATTTTGTCCCATATTTCCTTTGTTGTATTCAGCTGTATGAATTTGAAAAATTCTAATTCAGTTAGACTTCCCGTTAGAGCATTGACCGCCTTTGCATTTGTTTCATAATTCTTCTTTTCTGTCGGATCTGTTGGTACTGCGGCTGGATATTGATATGCTCTTTCAACAATGGCCCATACATCTGCTCCTAGAGACTAAAGATAGGATCTCATCCTTGTTTTCCAGAAGATTAAATTGTTTGCGTTAAAGAGCGAAGGCCTGATAGATGCTGTTCCATCTTGATTGCTCATCTTGCTTGATCTTCCTTCTAGCGGCTAAGCCTTTTCAGAAGGACCTGCTCTGATACCAATTGTTGGGAAAAATACTGAGAGGGGGGGGGGGGGGTGAATCAGTATTTAGGGCTGACTGAAATATTTTTACTTTTTCTTTCTCTAAAACCCATACGCTACTTTACTGAAGCCAATTCACGTATACACGTGGATATCCTTAATAAAACTTGCGTATCACCAGAGATCTCATTATGCAGATAGTTATTTACCTAGATCATTGCATCATTCATTCATTAGATGTTTAGTAAGCAGTAAACTTGTGCAGTAAGAACAGAATAAATCATCACACATAAGCAACACACATGAACACCAGGATTTAAGGTGGAAACCCAATTCGGGAGAAAACCGCCGCTTCCGTCATATCTGTCTTCAATATTTATTATAACGAAAACTTCTTACAACCATGTACTCATACCAGCACACAGGCCCCCACTTGCAGAAGGCTACAAAATTCTCTCATTTACCAGCCTCTCCTAAAAGGGAGCTACAACCCCCTGCTCTCATTTACCAGCCTCTCCTGGAAGGGAGTTACTACCCCCTGCTCTCGTTTACCAGCTACCACTGGAAGGGAGCTACTACCCCCTCACTGAAGGCTTAGACCCTCAGCACTACTGCAGACCACGTTTCATCAATTTTCATACTAGATCAAACAGCTTCAACACAACCCTTCACTAATCATCAACAAACATACTTTGCCCAATACTTCAAATAGAACAACGAGACCACTGTAACCAGAATATCAGAAATAACCCAGACTTCAGAATATATATGCAGATGTAAAATTAACCCTAAACATTTATTGAATCAAATAACATATGCTACTTCTCTTTACTGAAACTATGTGTATACGCGCTTCCCTGCTTACCAACTTGCGTATGCCTCTGTGCATAACATGGAATGCATACGCTACTTCTATTTACTGAAGACGCGTGTATACGCGCTTCTCTTCGTATCAACCTGCGTATACTTCTGAGGACACTGAATTTTCACAATGTGATCAAACTCAGATTCAAATCTGAAATCAAATTTCTGTTCAGACAATCTATCAACCATGTAGAACTATTTAGACAGTCATTCTTCCTTCATTGAATCATCAACCAACAACTTGATATTTAATCATAATTAGAAGCACAATAAACATTCAAACAACCCATATCTGTATGAATACCTCCTTGACAGATAGCAGTAAAATAGCATAACAGATCAAACATTTCATTCCACGCACTTCAGCAAAACCATAGATTCCATACGCGCTTTTACTTCACTGAACCTGCGTATATACACGCTTTCATAGAGACAAACCTATGTATACTTCAGTGCATTTTATTCTTTAGAAACCCTGACTTCCATACGCGCTTTTCTTTAAGCGGACCCGCGTATATGCGCGCTTTTACTAAGACAAACTAGCGTATAGATCTATAAAATATAAACTTTGCATAACAGTCCAGATCTACAATCTTACCCAGATTTCTTCAATTTATTTATCAGACTTATGCTAGGTCTTCATCATTTCTTTTCAGATCATCCTAGAGATTCATCATTTCTAGATCTAGAGATCTTGAACCTTCATCATATCCATAGGTGCATCATAGATTTAGATCTATCAATTAAGAACAGAGTTCAACCATGCAGATATACTTCAGAGTGAAGTATTCATTAAAACCCATACATATGCACACCTTTCACTATTATTCTCTTCTCCTTATATAGGTTTAGCCTTTATCAATACCATGAGTCAAAACCACTCAACCTTCGATCGTATTCCTGGACGGGATCAAATAGATAATCCAGTGCTCAATACTATGGGCCAATACCATGGTTATGTCCCCTGGTTTTATAAATTTAGAGTGCAAATATGCATACGCTACTTGTCACGTACATTTCCGCATACATATGCTACTTCTCCTTTACAAACTCGCGTATGCTCTGTGACATATCATATTTATCATCTCTCTCGCACTTGCTGAAATTTCTTTCTCTGCTACTTGTGAGCTGTTTGTAGATACATCAGATTTACATCATTAATAAACTCATCAAGTCAGTTTCCATCAAGGACAACTTCATCAAGTAGGTTTCCATCAAGGACAACACATTTCATCATATTTCCAACAACCCCATCTCTGACTAAATATCCCTCCTCATGCAACTGGTCATCCAAGATCATGCAAGTGAAAATATCCTTGGAATACTCCACCAATAGCTGGGAGCTCCAATATGGATCTAACCTCCATAGTGACAGCGCTGGTGATCTCTCATGAAGAACATATGTCATATGGCTGCCCTCTCCTTTGACATCTCCCATGTTAAAGATGCAAGTTGGAAGGTTTTTATCCTTCCTTTGTTGTTTCTGCCATAGCGCAGAATCTGAAATGGAAGTGGGTGAAAATGATGTTGAGGGAATGCTCCCTTTCTCCTTGACTCTACCCCAGACTCCCAGCGCTGTATCAAGCTCTCCACCCTCCTGAAATCCATGAGTGGTGCCCCAACATGTGAAGCTTCCATCCTCCTCTACTGATCTAGTGGTCTGCTTGGAAAAATTTCTCCATGCAGTGAGACATCATTATCAAGAGACGACTGAATAGATGAATGAAAAAATCCGTCCATGCTTCCACTACGTAATCCAATCACCTTCTTAGATGCATCAACCTCCAGAAATGAATATGGATGTATACTCCTCATCTCATGATGCTGGGTCTTCTCCCTACCTTCTCCTTGTGTCTCCATGGTTCCACACCTCCTCAACAATGGCAGAGATAGAACATGATTTGTGCCTTGATCTCCACACATGAGATCCTGGGGACTTTCTTGCAAAGTTGCAAGCATCCCTCTATTTGGAGCAAGGTCTCCTCCTTTCTATGCGTGAGGTGCTAGATCAATTCCATATCTAACAACATTGTTGCCCTTAATCTCTGCAACATGTATGGGAAACTCTTCAATGATTGGATCCCTCTTTGAAAAAGAGATCTCCATGCTCCTTTGTTCAAAGCTATGAGATGAAAACCTTCCTTCCGGAAAAGTATGGTGCAAGTTTTCATGCAAGGGTTTTACTTGAGTTTTCTGGTTTTGATCCATCATATGTGTTTCATGAATCCTTCTATAAATATTTTCACTAATGCCTTAGTGAAACTGACATAAGATGCAATGTTTACATTTCTCAAAGAAAAGGATTCAAAGATCCACCAGGCATAAGCCTTACCTCTCAAATGTAGCACTACAACTTTGATGGCTTCATCCTCCAGAATTTGGTGCTGCTGCAAGAAGGTCTCTAACTCTTCCACCCAAGCTTTCGCTGAACATGTAGGTGAACCCTCAAAGATAGATAGATGAAATCTATCCTGCTACTCTTTTTCCTTCACCATCATCTTGCAAAAATCTGAAAAAATGAGATGATCTCTGAATTTCTGAGTTTGACACTCATACTCCTTCAAGAAATCCCTAAGGGTTTCCCTCCTAGCAACCTATTCTTCTCTTCCCATCTCTCTTCCAAAAATCTTGGGCATGTGACTGCGTTGTACAAGATGGTGTGTAGCTGCTTGCTCACACTCCTTATGTGCAAATATAGAGTTTGCCTTTGGTACAAACCCTCTTGGAGATTATTTACACATATCCTTCTGGATCTCCTCGAATTATTTATGAATCATATGTACATATTTAGGAAGAATCTTTGTAATCTTATCCCCTTTTTCTTTTTCTTCTCCAAAATATGGAGTCTTCCTCCTCCTTATTTCTTTGTCTCCTTGATGAGAATAGGAAGTGCAAGGTTCTTCCTCTTCTTTCTGCTTATCCTCCTTGGGGAGGTTCTTCATAGATATGAAATATGATGAGATAAATTCCATCCTATTCAATATTCTGATCTTCTTGGGCTTAGGCTCACAGGCTAGGGCAAGAAAGCAGCTCTGATACCACTGTAATGTTCCCAAATCAGAACAGCTAGCAAGGCATGATTGTAAAATGCATTTTCCAGTAATGGCTGATACGGGATTTGAAACAAGGATATGTATCCCTTAGATCAATACATCTGAGACAGAAATCCAAGATATGGCTCCAAATAAATCCTTCTAAGGTGGTTAAACAGATATATCACACTTAGATGTCCTCAGAAAATGCTTGATGATGGACTACAACAATTCCTGAGCAAGAAATGGAAAGACAACGTTATTCTTATAACTATAAACACATGAAGAGAGATATAGCCAAAAAATATCTAATATAGCAGAAAATGCATACAATTTTTGGAGGAACCAGTCACTTTAGCTAGGTAATGGAAGCCTCAACAGAGCATATACAAGAAAATGCAAGAGCACTGCTACATATGGAAAGCACTGGCTAAAATAATGCAGTTTATAGAAGACACTACATAATACAAAATGAGAATATGATGATATGTCAATATCAGCTCAAATAAATTAGGGGGAGCAAGCTCTTGAACCCTGAAAACACTAATACAACAATACTACACAATCCTTAGAAGGATTGGCTGCAATACATGTACAAATGGAAAATCTATAGAAATGCCGGAGTTGCTGGGCAACAGCTGCAACTCTAAAATAATGGAGATGGTTGAAGATGATTTTCAATATGAAATAACCTCCTCCAAACAGATCTATCAAGTGCAAGGCTGATCCCGGCACTAAAGATCTCCTCCTCCAAAATGGTGGTGCAACCCCTCACTACAAGTGTGCACTGGAATAACGCAGTATGGAGAATGGAATGCACTGTCTATGATGGGAGATGCTTGGCCTTGATGCCAAATTTACAAATCAGCTCTTAAATCCCTCTCACTAACCTCTGGGAGGAATAGGAACTCCCTCCTTTGGAAGATGTGCCAAAGAGAAGTGTTGCGGAACCCCTCCACTGCAACACCCAGCAACACTACGTTATACTTCAGCAGAAATAACGCAGTGAAACAATAATGGCTTTGGCCATGAGCTAAGATGTGGAGAAAATGAAGTTCAATCCTTCAAGAGGCCTCTCAAGAAGGAGAGGAAATCCTAAACAGGAATCCCTCGTGCTAAGCAGCATTGCAACTCAGCTCAACAGCCAGAGTATGCAATTTAGTCTTCATACAAAAATCAGTATGCTCCAAGATGTCTTACTATGGCTGCCACCTCCTCCTTTTATGCAAGTTAATGCCTCTTTTCCATGGACCCCACACATTATGGTTTCTTCCACAAGGAATATTCCTCCCTCTCAAAATGCGATGTCTTCTCATGCAAGCTACACCTCTTAGGTAGCGATGTTGACTTGGTCAAACTTGACCTTGTCCTCATGCAAATTGCCCCTTTTCACACTAGAAGGTGCAAAATAAGCTGCTCCAATGACCCCTCTTCACACTATGAAGGATATTATTCCTACTCATGGGCCTTTTACCCATTTTATTCACCTCCTACATGAAATGAGCAAAAATTAATGTTCCAATTTTCTTTATGAAAATTTTGGAACATTACAAAGAGGGTATGTCCTAAAAGAAAAATCAAAGGACTAAAAGAAAGAAAGATAAAAAAAGAATATAAAGTATGAAACCCACAAAAAGAAACAAAAATAGATCCTGAAAGTGTTGCAAATTCAAATGCCACTACTCTTAGTTTACTTTATGCAAATAAAATTGTGTCTAGCTTGTCCAAAATTCCACAATTCATGATGATCATACAATTTAATCTTGATTCATTCATGATTATGAATTTCATGTCATGATAGTTAGTGAATAAAGATCTGGCCAAACCATTTATTCTTGTCAGATCAATAGTTAGGAAGAGAATAAAAATGATCTCATCGGTCTAATTTGAGCCATTGGAAGTTATAAGGTTAGAAATAGATTAGTTTTCTTATCATGAGAAAATAAAAGCATCAGCAAGCTTAAATGCACCCAATGAATGAAGTAAAAAATGTTAGGGAAAATAAAGGGTAGGTAGATTACTTTCACAAGGAATGAAATGAATCGATTGGTTCATCTCATATCACTAATATCCTCCTAAATCCCCTTCCCTTTGTAAAATACCCCTTTGCCCTTCCTAAATACCCCTTTCCCTCCTTAAAAATCCATTACCCTTAGAAAAATTAACTTCCCCTTTACTAACTCCCATTTTCAATTAAAAACATGCAAAACCCACTTATCCAAAGTTTTAAATAACATATATTATATCGGTCCCCAATGCAAAAATCCCTCCCTGATATTATTTTAACCCATTCCTAATGTATTTTTAACATCCCGGATATATATCTCCCGACCCCATTTTTATTTCATAGCCTATAGTTTATATGTTATTTTAACATCCCCCGCTTATACATTTCATTAAACCCCCATTACTTGATAATCATTTATAGAAATATATAAATCCCCTCCATTATATTATCCCCTCCCGCTAAAACGTTTTAACCCACTTCATATAAACCCTTCCACTTTAATATATTACTCCCTGATCCCATCTATTATTAAAACCTTTGCATATATAATATATCACCCTGCATATACAATCCTGAGTCCCACCTATCAAAACACCCCAACTCATCCATCTGTCTGAACCCTCCGACTAGATCCAACAACTAATAGAACATTTCGCACCCCCGACAATTCAATGTTTAAAGTCGTGTGTGTGTGTGGGGGGCGGGGGGGGGGGGGTTGGGTGTGAAATGGGTGGTTTCACACCCCCACCCATTTGCCACGTGACACTCCTACAATGTATTTCACCCCCAGTCCCGAAACCACTATTCGACTTTTTGTGATGCGATAACCGCTAATCCTGCGATGAAACCACTGTGATTCAAAATTAATCAATCCCATGCCATATGATTAACTACCTCTATTTAAAAGCAATAAAGCCCACCCTAAAACATTTTTTCACCATTTCCGTTGAAAATTGCGAGAAATAAGCCTTTGCCGACTGAGTTTGAAACCTTTATAGATTGGAATTGAAGCCATTCTTGCTGCTCCCTCCTGGACTTCTGCAGACCAAAACTTTGAATTTCCAGGTAATACTAAAGTGCTTGATGCCATTAATTAAGCACAAAAAAGTAATAAATTGATAAATTAAACAAAAAAATGGCCTCCCAGAGCATAATATCCGTTAACCCCTTGTAAACACCTATGGTAGATGTTGAACACACACATCTTGGTGATAAAGACTTCAAAATCAATGGTACAACCACTAATTTCAACCTTTTAGAGCTCCACTGCTGGAGCCATGATAAATTCATAGCCCAGGCTGATGATATCCACCTCTAGGACTCAAACCTACCTAGGTACATATTCCTACAAACCTTTTAGTTTCCAGAAATCATCAGAGTCTTCTAGATAAATTATTTTCCCAATGAAATATCTCTACTAACTCCAAGCCAAGAGATTTTATTCACAATCACTACACAATCTATAAATTAGATGTTACAGATCCAACCCAAACATGATGAAGTCCCATTATCTATTGAAATCCTCACTGAACTGTATCTGAAGCTGGACTATCCCAAGAGGTTCCAAATATTCCAGACCTTCCTTCCTCCATCAATAGAAACCCCAAAAATTAATCCTCCATACTCAGCTTCCATATTTTTAGAGAGAACCAGACAGATTGTCACAATGTTGTCATGCATTTTAGGGTATTAAGGATGAATATGTAGAGGCATCTATCCTAGGTTTTTTGTCCATATTTTGCCCATATCAGCCTCTAGCTTCAACCTTCAACTTTGCCCAATACCTATTAGATGCAATCCATGACCAACTATTCAAATTACCAGAAGGAGTATTTAAATACTCTTCAGTTTTTTTCCATTTGTTCTTATATTTCCAATCAGAAAGGTTTGCAGTTAGCCTCCAAAAACTAGACACATCTGGTATCTCCCAATCTGTAGTCTTCTGGAAATACTTAATCAGAAAGGATTCCATAGAATTCAGCTATAAAGACTTCATTGGTTCATTTTTTTATCTAGATGTTAATATGCTAAGCAGTAGCATTCAACCCAGAGTCAGTGAAGAGATAAAGAAGGTGTTGCAATTGTCAGATCAAAGTAGGACAAGAGACTGGTATTTACACCAGAATCATACATAAATTAGGGTGTATGGAAGCAAACTCACTCCATACAAGCTTTCCAAATACCTCCCAATGAGGTTATTTTCATTGGAATACATCATACAAATCCTAAATTCAGATGAAGTTAATTTCCTTTTAGCAAAGAAGAAAAATCAATTTAATATCAAGAACTAGTTAAGGCCTTTTATATGCAATAATAGGAATGTTGGTCAGCAAGAAGACAAGTATTTACAAGATTTCAAATTCAGTGGTAGTTTTAAATGGAAATATGATCCCTTGGGAGTCATTAGTAGGTTAAGAGTCAAACTTAAATTGACCCATTTTTTTCATGAGTCAAAGCCTGAAGTTAAAAAGTATTCCAAACAGTCAGAGTGGTTGGAAAATACTTTACAGGAGGTGGAGAAGAAGGTTGATACTAGTTCCATCCTACTTACTCCAGCCCCACAAGATAGAAATTCAAAGAGGGCAAGAGAGGAAGGCTCTTATTCTGCAGAGACCACTTCTGATACCAAATTCAAGCTAATGTACATGAAAAAGGAAAAACTGAATCCAGTGATTGAACAGGAAAATATAGTTGAAATAGTTGAATTCATTGATACAGATATAGCAGTTAGAGATGATGCACTTCCAATAGTGTCAGAAGAAACACAGCTGCCATCAACCTTGAGTGAAAAAATCATTCAAAAACGACATAGTGGAGAAGTTTCATCATCAATAAAACCAATGGATAAAAAGAAAAATATAATGGAAAAATACAAAGAAATTAAATTGAAGAATAAAGCATTAAAAGTTGTAACTTATGCCCAGTATTGGAAACAAACTCCTAGTGACCAAAACAAGTTAATTTCAACTTTGATTACAAGACTAGAAATATGCAAATGACATGTTTAAAACCAACAGTGTAGGCTCCAAAATCATCAGCAGATTACAAGAAAACATCCTTTGAAGTTCTTGCTAAATATGTAGATCTAATAGATCATATTGAGTTTCATAAACAAGCTGGAGAAATGATCTATTCCACTATGACAAATAGGCTTTAAGTGTCCAAAAACTTCATAATTCTCTAGAGAATATATGAGCATGGTTAAAACTAGAGAAAGCTTCTTCAGAAGCAAAGGATAATAGAATAAAATTACTTGAAGAATTGGTCATGGAGGTTGCATATGATCTAAAGAATATCAAAGCAACAGAAGAGCTTATCAAGAATAAAAATGCAGATATAGTTGCATTGAAGAAACAACTGAAGTTACCCACAACAGAGTACCCACAAACTAAAGAATTTTAGGAGAATGAAAATCAGAAGGATGAAATGATGAATCTCATCATTAAGTTGATAGCTCAATTGAAAGATATGGAAAATGAAATGGACAAATTAGTACAGGAAAAGAAGGCCAGCATGGAAGCAGTTCTTGTTACTGTCGTCCCTATAGCCTCCACTTCATCTCCAGTAGCTACATGAGTTCCATTACCTACAACAATCCTAGCTACAACAGCATTTCCAGTGACAACATAAGTTCCAGCAACTACACCATCTACCACATCAGTAACAACATCAACAGTTCCATCAGCTCATCCCAATGATGAGGCAAGTAAATTGATTAAATAAATGTAGGATATGTCAATACAAACTACTGAGATCAATAGACTAAAATAAAAAGTGAAAATTCTAGAAGATGAAAATAAATTGGCTCAAGTAATATATAAAGCAGAATCACATAAAAGAAACAGATTGACTGATAGAATTCATAAGTTAGAAAAGGAGATGACATTGAAAGATCCACTAGACCAAGAAACACAACAGTTGTGGGCCAATATCATTAATTATGTTAATGATATTTGGCCTTCTATACAAGTAATATTTGAGCAGAAAGAATTGATAAAGGAAGCTAGTGAAGCAATCCAAAAATTCAAGGAAGAACTTGGAAAGAAACTAGAGGAAGCTATAGAGATAATAAAGTTCCTAAATTCTAAAAATAAGTAGGAATTAGAAGAACTTGGGATAACAGACAGAACATAGAACATCTTAGAGGTGAAGAAAGTGAATTCCAAAATAAATCTCATGATATATTTTGAAGACAAATGCCAAACAATGGACCTTGTAGTAAATAGATTTATGAACAAATTTGATGTCTTGAGGTACAAAGGTCTTCCTAATCCTTTGGTGATTAATGATAATGTGATGAGGCATGAAGACTATGATAAAAGGATCAGGGAAGTAGATAAAGAGACTTCTAACATTTCATCAATGAAAGGAGTTCCCAGAGGCAAGGTACTCCTTCAGAGTTTAGAGAACTTATTTTACCCCCAGCATGAGGTAAATCATATTTTTGTAAAAAATCCTACATTTTCCAAGTATACTTGAGGATGTTGAGATTCACTGTGACAGGTAAAAGTAAAAATAGTTAAAAGAGCAGTCATGTTAAAGAGTAAACATAATAGGAAGATAAAGAAAAGACAAGTCAAAGATGAAGACAGATAAAAGACAGGGTTAAAAGAAAACTCAGATGACAAGCGGTGTGAAAGACAAGCTAGCATGAAAGCTAGCCAGTGTGAAAGACAAAAAATATCAAAGAATCGAACAACAAATCAATAAAATAGGTACAATTTGCATTCAGTTAATAGATGTCTCTATATTCTTGCATGAAGATATTTGTTTTCCTCAATTAAATCCTAATCAATTGATAGGATATTTTGTATTAAGTTTTGTATAAATTCTTCATCAATTCGAAGTATTGAGGGTGGATTCCTGAATATTTCTATAGTTGAATTGATCTACTACCTGAGGGTTTATTGTACCTTTTCCAAGTTGACAGAAAGGACAAGAAATAACAACATTTCTTTACAGGATTCATGTGTTGAGCTACATGCATGTTTTTCCAAATTCTAAATGTTATAACAGGAATTTTATTGCAGAATTTGTTTAAATACAGTCTTTTTTGAACTATTATTCATTTTCATGTTTTCTTCTGATATCTAGTTTGATAATCCTTCATTTCTCTCTGATCCTGATTGACCTCCTTCAACTTCCTTCATTATCTGGTTTAAGGAATCCGTAATTGCTTCTTGATCCCGACTAAAAATCAGTTCACCATTCAGCCTTAAAGATCTGATTTTTCTCAGCTACCCTATCCTGTAAAACTACTTTGATTATTTTTTTTATGTTATTTTTTCTTAATATATTGACTCCATAGCCCAATGGAAAATGTACAGGCACCTATCCATCTAAATCGGTAATTCCACCAAAAAATAAAAATCAATCCAAATCAATCTTACATAACTAGCCTAAAATCAATTAAAACAACAAAGTTAAATCGTTAAGAGAGAGCCATTTCTGGGAATTAGGAAGGATAGATCCTAATCTCCAAAAGTGATTGATAGTTACCTCCGATATTTCTTTAAACACACATAACAACCCTTGGAAATTTTGGAGAGATAACATAACCAATTTTGGTTTTGATCCATAGGTTTCTCAACAAAATCTTAAAAAACCTCTAGGTCCTCAATTAGTTCCTAAAATATCTTCTTTATCCCTTGAGTATCTCAAAATTCAACTAAATCTTAAGGATCCTCCATAAATCCATAAAATCATGAACTACTTTCTAATCTAAGATTTACAATATTTCAGAATATCTCAAACCACACCAATCACTCATCAATCACTCATGTTCTCCTACATTCGAGAACATTTATGAATATGCCTCTCAATAATTAATTAAACCCTATTCTAAATGTCTCACATAAATAAGTCAAAATATTTAAAATTACGCTAATTAAATACTTAGGAAAACCACTCTTTTTAAAACACAAGACCCCCCTAGATTCTACTAAATGTACGAAATTTTGGAGCCATGATGCTTTCGCATCAGACTCCCAAGGTATAAAATAATCATGATCTCTAGATCATGTGCTTCCAAACTTTGTCCTCCTGGATCCCATACTTATTTATGTAATATGTCTTTGGCTGTTGCTTTTGTTTGTTGTTGTTCTCCAGGTCTCCATACTTTATGTTGCATTTATCCACTAGCTATGTTTTCATAGTTTTCTACTGTCTTTCTCCTAATATTTCTTGGCTTTCTTGTTGTTGTCTTCTTTTGAGGCACCTTCATCATTGACCTTCTTATTCTTTCAATCTCTATGCGCAGTTTATCTTCTGATTGGTACTCTCTCTACCCATTATTTTTGTACTCTGTCCACTCATCTTCAAACTGTTGTTTGTTATATTCTCTTTGAATTTGTTGGATTCTTAATACTGCCCTTACATCCTTACCCTCTTGTTTCTTTTTAACTTTTATCTCATCTCCAAAAAACCTTTTTTCAATATCTGCAAATTTACTTTCAAAAAATAATTTTTCCTCTAATTCCCTTTGGAATTGATTCCTCTCAAATACATCACTATGTTGTTCATCATTTCCAACATCTTTTCCTTCCTCTTCTTTGACAACCCTCGGTGATTGTCCTTCACATCCTTGACTGATTCTAACAGTCAATTTAGCTTCTTCTAGCACAACATCTTCATGATTTACATCTTCCTCATCATTATGCCCTACCCAACAACTTCCAGCCTTCTTTAGTTCTAAAATTGATTCTCCTTAAACTTGAAACATGTTTGTCTCATCTTCATCAGAACTTGTAATCATAAAACAATTATCAGAATTAAACATATAATGCCTCATTTCCTTTTCCTTATCTAGCAACATCTCATTGTGTTGCTCTGATTTTTCCTTTAACTCCTTTGTCAGCACATCAGTACGTTGATTTAAATTCTCCAAAGAACTCACGAGACTGTCAACTAGTCTCTCCTCCATATCATATGTTTCAAGGATGTCTCCCCGCTTTGGTTCACAATAATGAAATATTTCCTCTGTAATGTCAATTTTCTGAATTATTATTACCATTATCTCTTCTTTATGATTTTCATTCATGAGAATTTTTTTGTATTCCTCTTCCAGCAATTTATCCTGAGTATATATCCTCTGCTATTCCAACTTTCTTCTTTGAAAATCTAAATTTCTATATAAATCAACAATTTCAATTGGAGTAGAATTTAGAAAATTTACACAGTTTTCAGTACCTTCACTTGTTGTTGACCCATCATCAAATGGTCCTTCTTCCTCTGCTAAATCTACACACATATCTAAATCATCATGCTTAAAAATTCCAAACTCATTAGGCTCAGTAAATACCTTTTCTTCATCTCCATGTCTTAACTCATATTTGCTATTCCAATCTTCACTGTTACCAGCTCCAATATTCTGCTGCACATTTCCATGAGACCTCTCTATCTCCTTTTTCTTATGAGATCTTGTTATCTCAGTCTTAATATGAACACATTTCAGATTTTGATCCTTCTTCTTAACAAAATCTAAAGTTTGTTCATCATCCTGTGATGTACCTGCAATCAAACACAAATCATTAGTTCTAAAAATACAAGACCTTTCGGTCTCGTTTGATGCTTGAAGTACCAATATTTCACAATGTACTTTTTGGTTTTAAACAAATCCTATTTATTGTGACTCAGCTCCTTTGAGTCTCTCCTTCTCCAACAAGTCAATATGTCTCTTCTCAAGTTCTCTAAAATCATTTATCAATTTTACATTCCATCTCTTTTGCAATAGGTTCCATGTAACCTGTTTCCTCATTCTCCATCCATGTCTTTGGTATTCATTCTCTTTATCTTGTATTCATCCCTGTAGTACTTCCAACTATACTCTCATCACTGCAATATTTCTCTCTCACTCCTCATTACTTATCTTACCTTTATGGAATTATATAGAACCTCTTCTATTACCCTCGATGGCCATCTTCCTCATGAGCTCATCCATGCTCGATTGGTGATCTACAACATAGCCTTCTCTTGTAGCAATCTATTCCTTCTACTCAATACTTTATCAAGCTTCCTCTCTAAGCTTGATATCTCCCTAGGTGTTATCTCTCTTGGTTCACTCTCTTTAACCTTTTAGAGCTTCGCTGCTCCTCTGGCTTCTACACTGAGTCACCTCTCTCATTTATTCCAACCTCTAATTGGATAGGTTCATTTCCATAATCATTAAAAAATCTTATTGTTCTTGGCTACAATCATAAGACATCTTCATAGCATTTATTTCAATAAATATTCATCATTAATTAACTTAAAACATGAAGACCATACCTTACTGTACAATTTTATGAACACATGTTACTGTTGCAGTTTCTCTTTTCTATCTGCTAACTTTACTTTCACTGTTTGCAGTTGTCACTATCTCTTCACTCAATCAGATTCAGATCCGATTCTTCTCTTTGCTTCTACTGCACCACTTTGATTCTCTAAAAATTATTCCCATTTGGTTCTCTTCAAAGAACTCTTGTTGTCCTGATTTCATCAAAACCTATTCTTCGTTCACAAATTTTCTATGCCAATTATAAAATAAATAATTCCACAAGTTCTGAATTACCTTCAAAGAACAAACCCACTTTGATTTCTCTTTTGTGGAGTATACATGCTCCAACTTTCTCCCAAAATATATTTTTCTTGCTCTGATACCAAATGATGTAGCCATAGGCCACAAATATTCACTTATGCACCAATGCAAGGTTAGCGGAATTAACCCCAAATGTACTCCTATTAACTTGACCTCCTTATCAGTTTTAATCAAATTCATGTGGAATTTCTTTACCTTTATGCATTAATGTGTCTTCACCTTACCTTACTTCCTACACATATTCACTTTATACAATCCTTAGACCTATGGGTTATGGATCACATACTCCTTTGTACACGCGAGGTAGATTAAATATATTTCATACATACATGATTTATGCAATCAACATCGCAGACCTTTAAAACAGAACTGACGTAAACCCAAACCTTTTTATATATACGTACAAAATCCTAATGTAGGGTCCACCATACCTTCATCGCAATTTCTTGATCAAAATTTTAAACACTTTACCATATAACTCTAAACTCTAGGATCAGCGATGAGCACCTATGTGCCATTATGACACATGGCTCCTTTCATCACATCGCAACTTCTGTCCTTTCCACTTCACATCACAATCAAAACCCTTTTCCTTGCGAAATATTTAAAGCTAAACCTTAAGTTCTGTGAAGTGTGCTATCGTGTAGTATTGACACATCACATCTCTCATCCCATAGAAACTGTCAGAATTTACCGCATCGCAAGTTATCCTTCTTACCTTGTGAAGTCCTTTGAACTATCTGTTATATTTTCCGAATTGTGAAAGCATTACTCATTTTCCACTGTTGATCTGTTCCTCTTTTACCTCTGATCTAATTGTGACCATCCACTCATATCTCTAGAAATATCCAAGTGTTATCTACCTCTATTTCTTTCTTTGCTTTATGTTGCTTTTCTGTTCTGCAATACAATCTCCTCTACGCTACTCGTCCTTTTCTCCTCCCTCTTTCTCTAATGAGAATCTCTATTGAGAATTTCCTCTGTTTCTTTACCACCATTTCGAACTTGAATACAGAACGCTCTCTGTATTATTCCACTTCTTCCAAACTTCATGATTTTCTCTTTACTCGACCTGTACACACATCTATTTATTCCCGAATGGAATCACATGGATTCTACCCAGCTGTAAGTATTTTATCACTCATAAATACTTTAAACGTTCCATTTTAATTCATTCATGATGGTTTATTGCATAGAGCCATAAATTCACAATTATGGATCACTCAACACGTAAAAGGAATAACACACACATTCACAATGAATTCAATTTCTTCATTCATTAAAGAAATGTATAGATAAAAATAAAAACCTATTTTACAATCTAACTTTGGCCTGATCTCCTTTTTCTTGGCCCTTTTCTCTTTCTTTCTCTCTATGCCTGTAGGCTTACAATGAAACATCCTCTCTAAGAATTTGATCTTTTTTCTACTATTTGTGCCTTTTAGGCTTTACAAATTTATACAAAAGGTTTTGTAACCAATTTTGGTTCAGATCGATAGGTTTCTCAACAAAATCCTAAAATTCCTCTAAGTCCTCAATTAGTTCCTAAAATATCTTCTTTATCCCTTGAGGATCTCAACATTCAACTAAATCTTAAGGATCCTCCATAAATCCATAAAATCATGAACTACTTTCTAATCTAAGATTTACAATATTTCATAATATCTTAAGCCACACCAATCACTCATCAATCACTCATGTCCTCCTACATTCGAGAACATTTACAAATATGCCTCTCAATAATTAATTAAATCCTATTCTAAATGTCTCACATAAATCACTCAAAAAATTTTAAATTACATTAATTAAATACTTAGGAAAACCACTCTTTTGAAAAACAAAAGACCCCCTAGATTCTACTAAATGTACAAAATTTTGAAACCATGATGGTCTTGCATCAGAGAGTGAGAAGAAGAATTTCAAGGGAGGGCTCCACCTTAGGTTATAACCCTTCACCATGCATGAAATCAATGCTTACGAGATCTTGTTATCCCAGTATTAATCTGAACAGATTTCAGATTCTGATCCTTCTTCTTAACAAACTCTAAAGTTTGTTCATCATCCTGAGATGTACCTACAATCATACACAAATCATTAGTTCTAAAAATACAAGACCTTTCGGTCTCATTTGATGCTTCAAGTACCAATATTTCACAATGTACTTTTTGGTTTTAAACAGATCCTCTTTGTTGTGACTCAGCTCCTTTGAGTCTCCCCTTCTCCAACAAGTCAATATGTCTCTTCTCAAGTTCTCTAAAATCATTTATCAATTTTACATTCCATATCTTTTGCAATAGGTTCCATTTAACCCGTTTCCTCATTCTCCATCCATGTCTTTGGTATTCATCTCTTTATCTTGTAGTCATCCCTGTAGTACTTCCAACTGTACTCTCATCACTGCAATATTTCTCTCTCACTCCTCATCACGCATCTTACCTTTATGTAATTCTCTAGAACCTCTTCTATGACCCTTGATGACCATCTTCCTCATGAGCTCATCCATGATCGATTGGTGATCTGCAACATAGCCTTCTCTTGTAGCAATCTCTTCCTGCTACTTAATACTTTATCAAGCTTCCTCTCTAAGCTTGATATCTCTGTAGGTGTTATCTCTCTTGGTTCACTCTCTTTAACCTTTTAGAGCTTCGCTGCTCCTCCAGCTTCTCCACTCAGTCACCTCTCTCATTTATTCCAACCACTAATTGGATAGGTTCATTTCCATAATCATCAAAAAATCTTCTTGTTATTGGCTATAATCATAAAACATCTTCATAGCATTTATTTCAATAAATATTCATCATTAATTAACTGAAAACATGAAGACCATACCCTACTGTACAATTTTATGAACACATGTTACTGTTGCAGTTTCTCTTTTCTGTCTGTTGACTTTACTTTCACTATTTGCAGTTGTCACTATCTCTTCACTCAATCAGATTCAGATCCGATTCTTCTCTTTGCTTCTGTTGTGCCACTCTGATTCTCTGAAAATTCTTCCCATTCGTTTCTCTTCAAATAACTCTTGTTGTCCTGATTTCATCAAAACCTATTCTCCGTTCACAAATTTTCTATGCCAATTATAAAATAAAATAATTCCACAATTTCTGAATTATCTTAAGGAAAAACCCACTTTGATTTCTCGTTTGTGGAGTATACATGCTCTAACTTTCTCCCAAAAGATATTTTTCTCGCTCTGATACCAAATGATGCAACCATAGGCCACAAATATTTACTTATGCACCAATGCAAGGTTAGCGGAATTAACCCCAAATGTACTCCTATTAACTTGACCTCCTTATCAGTTTTAATCAAATGCATGTGGAATTTCTTTACCTTTATGCATTACCGTGTCTTCACCTTACCTTAATTTCTACACAGATTCACTTTACACAATCCTCAGACCTATGGGTTATGGATCACATACTCCTTTGTACATGCGAGGCAGATTAAATATATTTCATACATACATGCTTTATGTAATCAACATCACAGACCTTTAAAATAAAACTGACGTAAACCCAAACCTTTGTATATATATGCAGAACATCCTACTATAGGGTCCACCATATCTTCATTGCAATTGCTTGATCGCAAGTTTAAGCACTTTACCATATAACTCTAAACTCTAGGATCAACGATGAGCGCCTATGTGCCATTATGACACATGGCTCCTTTCGTCACATCGCAACTTCTGCCCTTTCCACTTCACATCATAATCAAAACCCTTTTCCTTGTGAAATATTTAAAGATAAAAATTAATTTCTATGAAGCGTGCTATCCTGTGGTACTGACAAATCACATCTCTCATCCCATAGAAACTGTCAGAATTTACCGCATCACAAGTTATCCTTCTTACCTTGTGAAGTCCTTTGCACTATCTGCTATATTTTTCGAATTGTGAAATCATTACACATTGTCCACCATTGATCTGTTCCTCTTTTACCTCTGATCTAATTGTGACCGTCCACTCATATCTATAGAAATCTCTAAGTGTTCTCTACCTCTATTTCTTTCTTTTCTTTATGCCGCTTTGCTATTCTGCAATATAGTCTCCTCTATGCTACTCATCCTTTTCTCCTCCCTCTTTCTCTAATGAGAATCTCTATTGAGTGTTTCCTCTTTTTCTTTACCACCATTTCGAACTTGAATACAGAACACTCTCTGTATTATTCCACTTCTTCCAGACTTTGTGATTTTCTCTTTACTCGACCTGTACACGCATCTATTTATTCCCGAATGGAATCACACGAATTCTACCTAGATGTAAGTCTTTTATCACTCAGAAATACTTTAAACGTTCCATTTGAAATCATTCATGATGGATTGTTCCACAGAACCATAAATTCACTATTACGAATGACTCAGCACGTAAAATTAATAACACACACATTCACAATGAATTCAATTTCTTCATTCATTAAAGAAATGTATAGATAAAAATAAAAACTTTTTTTACAATCTAGCTTTGGCCTGATCTCCTTTTTCTTGGCCCTTTTCTCTTTCTTTCTCTCTATGCCCATAAGCTTACAATGAAACCTTTTATCTAAGAATTTGATCTTTTTTCTACTATTTGTGCCTTTGAGGCTTTACAAATTTATACAAAAGGTTTTGTAACCAATTTTGGTTCAGATCCATAGGTTTCTCAACAAAATCCTAAAAATTCTCTAAGTCCTCAATTAGTTCCTAAAATATCTTCTTTATCCTTTGAGGATCTCAATATTCAACTAAATCTTAAGGATCCTCCATAAATCCATAAAATCATGAACTACTTTCTAATCTAAGATTTACAATATTTCAGAATATCTTAAGCCACACCAATCACTCATCAATCACTCATGTTCTCCTACATTCGAGAACAATTACAAATGTTCCTCTCAATAATTAATTAAATCCTATTCTAAATGTCTCACATAAATCACTCAAAACATTTAAAATTAAATTAATTAAATACTTAGGAAAAGCACTCTTTTGAAAAACACAAGACCCCCTAGATTCTACTAAATGTACAAAAATTTGGAACCATGACATTCCTGCATCAGAGAGTGAGAAGAATAATTTCAAAGGAGGGCTCCACCTCAGGTTATAACCCTTCACCATGCATGAAATCAATGCTTCACCCTTGGCCAAAAGATTTTTTGAGAGCACTGGATGTTTGAGGTTCTATGAGAAGCTCATGGAGGAAGGATATCATCTTCAACTTACAAGTTTATTTTCCACAAGTTTTGACATGGGAAAGGTCATCATTGTAGGAGTAGAGTTTAACCTATCAACAGACCTAATTTCTTCCGAAAGAGGTATTCCTTGTCATGGAGAGAAGTGGTTCAAGGGCATGGATTTAGACATTGAAGAGTACAAACAATTTATCAAACCTCATACTAGAGAGGAATCTGATTACCTCTTCCCTTTCAGACACCTTCGTAAAAAATATGCTACTTTGATAAGTATTTCACATGTGAAGGAAAATTTTCTAGGTTGTATAGGTACCATAGCAGGTTGTTGATGCATTTAAACTCTATCAAAACACTTGATTTTCCACATTACTTGTACAAAAGTTTGATTAAGATGACTGAGAAGGTTCAAAGCAGAAAACAAGATCATTACCATAGTCCTTTTCATTATGGTATAGTCAAGCTCATTGTATTGCATAAAATTTCATACATCAAGATGGCTTGGGAAACCTTCATGGAAAGAGTAGCATTAGTGCCTACCACTATCCCTCCTATCATGCATAGAACATTCACCATCACTGTTAGCACAACCAATGGAGGTCAACTCTTCTAGAATGAAAATTTAGATTTTAGAGGCTCCTAGGGTTTTTGAGTTTACCTATGAGAATGGTAAGAGATAGGTATTTGCGCCCAAATATATCAAAATTATTCTTACACTTAAAACCATTGTTGAAAAAAGTGAAATGGAGGAGAAACCTCTTATACATAAAGATGAAACAACTTTGCATCAAGATAGTTAATTTGTGCCATTGGAGGGTTAGGTAGCAGAACAAGTGGAGATCAAATCAATTGAGGAGATAATTAGGGAGAAGGATGAGGAAATAGAAGAGTTGGGGAGGATTTTATCCATTTTTAATTCTCAAATTACTTTTCTACAGCAGGAGAATTTTCAATTGAAGGTAAAGCAGTTGTTACAAAGAAAACCCAAGCCAGACCTAGAGGTAGATAAAGGTAAAAGAAGGCAAGTCATAGATCTTAATAAAATTTAGGATATGGACACTGAAACAAAACCAAGAAGGCCAAAGAAAAAAGGCCTCAAAAGGGTGTTGGAGCTAGAAAGATAGTCAACTCATTCACCTGAAGAGTTGACCTTTGATGAGCTAATATCCATGGATATAAATCAAGACAAAGAACTTTGGTTGGCAAGGGTAAATGAACATTTGGAGAAGATCTTGAAGAGAGCTAAGAGGGACAATAAACTCCAAAGACACATGGAAAATCACTATCGCACCAGGACCATAATTTCTCAAATAAGGCTAAAACAACTAAAGAAAACGCGTAAAGAAACTCAAATGAAGCTTAAAGAGAAGGATAGCTTAGATTTGTTGGCTGAAACTTCTTTTAATATTTATCCCATAACTCACAGGTGCTATAGAACCAATTTTGATAATTTTTGAAGAATTTTGGCATTTTTTTGTGATTTTTGCACAATTCTGGAAATTCCTCTTCACAAAAGCTTAGCAAAATTTTTCTACTCTTATTTTAGGGGCATCCAAATGATGATTTCTTTACATAGTTGGATGATTTTTGATGAGTAAATCACAGATCAGGAACCCTCTTTGCATGAAAGACTTTAATTTTGGATAAAATGTCAAAAAACCTCTCATTTCTATGCTTCTGCCACCTTTTTGGAGGCCTTGCTATGCTTTTGGAGTAACCTTGGGAGAATGGATTTTGGAGTCCTTCCCGTGGGTCATTTTGAAAAATTGAAGATGTTCTGGAAACTAGACACACAGGGATAGTTGAATTCTCTTTAAGAATTGGATTTGGACTCCTAAACGTGCCTCAAAAGTCGCTACAAAATTCTGCTATGCTACTGTAAAATTATACTATTCTTCTGTCAGGAATGTTACATATTAGCATTGGATTTCTGAGGACACTTATCAAAAATTGTCAAAAATTTGAAGTTTTTTTGTCCTATGAATTCGAATTAGAGTAATTTATTTGGTTTTTCCTCCTATAATGAGGTAATATGTAATTTAATGTAAGGGAAAAACACTCCTAGTTCATAGCTGAATTTTAGGGAATGGTTTCTAACCTCCCTAGAATTTAGGAAATGAATCATCTCATGTATTTATGATGAATTTTTTATGCGTTTTCTACCTAATGAGGTGTCATGGTTCATATTTTCTATAAGTAGTCTCTCTTTAGTTTTGTTTTTGGTTGGATAGTCTTATTTTTCAGTGGGGCTATTGTAACCAACATTTTGGAATGAAATTAGAGACATATTTGCAGAACTTGTGTTGACAATATTGTGGTATGCATTGGAGCATTTGTTATTATTATGTATGTTTATCTATTCATGCTAAATTATATATTGTATTCTTTCAGATGCACCTTTCCACGTGTTTATCTTATAATTTTATAAATATAAATCATATCTATTCATGCTCTGTTTTAGACAAGGTTTACATGTTATGTCTATTTACTTCTAAATTAATGAATTCACCTCAGTGCTTATTTGGACTCTCTATCACTTCATCCTATACTCAATAACTAATTAAAGATGATTTCAAACTACATATCTAGCCTCAAACATTCTCTGCAAATTGGCATTGGAATTCATACCTAAAAACACTAGACCTAGCCTTCTCACTGAATTTCTATCGAACACTTAAAACATCAAACAAAATCCTATTTACTGAGCTTACAACCTAGCCTAAGATCAATAGATATTTATTCAATCCATTGACAACAAAGTGACAACAAGAGAGCCCTCTCTGGTCCTCATAGGGCTAGCTACTTGACCTAAAGCCCGATATGTGGTTACCTTTCTTCAATCCTATTTTTAGTCTTGGGAATTTTGGGAGAGCCATAACACTATGAATCCTCAATTATGTTTTTCCTGTAGTATATTGTCCCTAATTGAACACTTTGGCATACAAAATTGGAAACCCTTATGTTATAAAATTATATATTACAGAGCAATGGAACACATAAAATATGTGGAAACACAGACACATAAAACATATAAAACAAGAGAGACACAAATATATGTGGTTCACCCAATTTTGGCCATGTCCACCTCGAACAACCAGTCCTTCCTTTATATTATCCAGCAAGATGAAGAGACACAACCTACAATAAATCCGTTGTAATATCCTCTTCTCTCTCTCACAGTCCCTCTTTATGTTTCTCACTCATAATACACATACCATACTTAGTCAAAATACAATACCATAATACAAAATGAGGGGTTTCATTCTACTAAAAAACACCCTAAATAAAACACAACTTCTACGGTCACATCATCTGCCTAATGAACAGCCCAGATTGACTACGAAATTGTAAAATTTTACAAGGAAGTTTTACATTTGTTTTTAGCTTCGGGGGTGCTGCCCCTGAAACCCCCCGCTGGGGGCGGGGGGGGGGGGGTAGTGGGGGCTCCAAAAGGTCGATTCCCCCTACCCCCCCCACACCCCCCCCCCTTGGACTCCCCTAGAAACAATTAAATGATGGGCTGCGTTTCCACCCCGTTAATAATAGGGGTCCAACACAGTGATACATCTTAATAAAGAAGATAATTAGGCTCCACACCCAACACCTTAAACAATGATCCTTATTGAAAAATATAGTCCATCCAGAGACTCTTATCCCTACTTATCGGATTTTCAAATTGTAACGTTCCTTAAAATATACATAATATTTATACAATTATCAAAGTTGATCCAATCCCATGAAATTCACTTGAAATTCCTGAGAAATTAGATGTGTTTTTCTCAAATCATTGACAACTTTATTAGTATTCCCACTAATATGTTTTTAAACAAATGTAAAATTATGTGTATACTCTACCCACTTAGCATGCTTTATATTTAATTTTTCATGTTTAGTAATAAATTAGAAAGCATGATTGTTAGAATATAAAACAAATTCCTTGGGCATAAGATAATGCCTTTACTTCTTCAAAGCTTGGATGAATGTATATAGTTCTATGTCACATGTGGAGTACTTATTTTTTTCCTCATTCAACTTCTCACTGAAGTAAGAAATTGGTTTCTTACATTAGCATCAAATTTGACCTGAAATAACTTTTTGATTTCTAGGAGAGCTAATACAGGCTTCTTAATGATATTATCCTTCAATAATTTAAAATATCTTTCAGTTGTTGCTATCCACCTAACATTTTGATTCTATTTTTTGATACTTTCAACTATTGAAGCACATGTACCACTAAAATTTCTAATAAAATTTATGTAGAAGCTTTTTAATCCATGAAAACTCGTGACTTCATAGATATTACTTGGAGAAGACCACTCCCTAATAGATTTCACCTTTTCCAGATGCATTTTTAACCCTTCCTTTGAAATTACAAATCCCAAATAAACTATTTATTTTTTCACGAAATAACATTTGTTTCAAATTTATCACAACATTTTCTTGATGAAACTTCCTTAGAACCAAATTTAAGTGCCTAATATGTTCCAACTTTGTTTGAATGAACACAATAATATCGTCAAGATATGAAATCACAAAATTTCCTATGAACTCTTTAAAGAATTCATTCATGAGTCACATGAGTGTATTAGAATCACTTGTCAAACAAAAAGACATGACCAGCCATTGATACAATTTGTATTTAGTATTGAACGTTTTTTTCCACTCATATTCACCCATTATCTTAATCTAATTATATTGACTCTTTAAATCAATTTTTGAAAAATACTTAACATCACTTAGACAATCCATCAAATCACCCATATCTGGAAAAGGAAATCTATACCTGATGGTGACCTTATTTATGGTTCTAAAGTCGATACACATTCTCAAATATCCACCTTTCTTTGGGCTCAAAGTTTTGGGTACAAAACATGGGATACAAATTTCTCTTATCAATCCTTTCTCCATCAACATTCCCACCTATTTTTCAATTTCTTCATTATTTTCTAGTGTCATTCTATAAGCTAGTTTGTTTGATAGACCTGCTCCATGAATCATATCTATACAATGAATTATGATTCAAATTGGTTGCAATTCATTTGGTAAGTCGTCTACTGCAATATCAACATATTCATTCAACAAATTATGAACTTCTACTATTAATTCATCTAACTTTGTATTGATTAAAATAACTCTAGTTTTTCCCATCAAAGAAAAGTTCACCCCTTCTTCCTGGAATTGGCTCAAAAAATCCTTTCCACTAACTAGTGACACCTTTCGATTGATATGTTATACAAATTGTTCATCTTCCATGATTATGTGGGTGTTCTTCTTGCCATATTTCTCAAAAGTGTAATTATGTTTTCTACCATCATAACTTACACTTTTGTCATATGGCCAAGGCCTTCCAAGCACAACATGGAAAAAATCCATGGGCATTATATCACACAACACTTTATCTTTGTACCCTCTAATTTGAAACTCTACCATGCATTGTTCAGTCATTAGCACTTGGTGGTATTTCTATAGCCAAGAAATGTTTTATGGAGTGGGATGTGTTAGGCTTCTCAACTGCAACTTTTCCACCAATTCTATAGAAACTAAATTTTCAGTGTTGTTGTTATCGATGATTAATTTATAGCATGTACCTTTGGCCTTACATATTGTTTGAAACAAATTATTTCTCTAAGGTAGCTTACACACAACCTTATTTGGCTTCAACAATATCCTTTTCATCAAGAGAGATTCCCTTGTCTCTAGGAATTTGACATATTCATCATCTTCTTTGGTTTTTTTTTTTCTTGCACAACTTGTACATTCCTCTATTTTTCAATAATTTCTAGGTAATCCCATGACATATAGCCTAACTTACCAAATGTGTAGCACTGAACTTAATGATCTCTACCTCTAGCTTTTCCTCTAGAAAGAAATATTCTACATCAAAAATCATTGGTTCTAGTTGTTTGTTCTTTCTACTCTGCTTCATACTTCTTTTTATATGATCAAACCTCACTATGCTTGCAGTCGCGTCTCCAGAATTCCTTTTAGTTTTATAAATATTTAAAACCTAAACCCAATGCTTGTTCAAAAGCATACCATACAAAGAAGAAACATAAATAAAAAATCATATTCTAAAGGAAATAAAAGGTTACTGGAACCCTACCATTTTTAAACCAGAATTAAGATCAATACATCAATTATGAAAGAGAAATAACCATCAATTTATCAATCATCTTCCAAACCATCCATGGCTGATCTAGCTAATTCAAATTTGCGTTGATAGAGTAATCATTTTTTCTTACTGTGGGTTTGAATGGAGCATGATTCCTCTGTTAAAGTTTCAACACCTCGATTTCAATATTATAAACTTTATATCATATTAGGATCAATCACAACAATTTCTTGCAATCACACATTCTGGAAATCAAAATTAAACCATCGATACAATTCTCCTCACGCTCTCACGTATTATACATACATTCAGATACTAGGGTGACACCATCAAAAACAAACATTGATCTTATCATCATAAAACCAACTATTCAAAAAAAATTACCCACTATTCAATAATGGGAATGAACATGCTGAGGCTATTAATTAAATTTTCTTATTCATTTCTCTTCAAACCTTCACAAATTTCAATCCCTGAAACTTTACAAACATGAGTTCTGATTTCTATCACAAAATTCAAATATCTGAGATCCAAAACAATAAGATTTGAGTTTATATTTTGAGTAGGAAATATGAACAACCCTAATTCCATTCAACCACTATATTGGTGTACATGCACCTATTTAGCCTTAACTAGGTTTAGTTCAACTCTAGTAACTGCATGTGATGTGTACTTGGCCTTAGCTAGTTAACTCGAGTGCTTACATGTGGTGTGCACTTGGATTTAGTTAGTTAAATCTAGTGCGTGCATGTGATGTATGTGCACATTAAAAAAACATAAAGCACACTTAGTTTTAGTTATATTTGATTATCCATATTTATTGCATGTACAACTAAGATTAACTTAGTTGTTTTATGTACTGATTTTCAAACTAATATTGTGCAACCAAAATTCATTCACAATTCCAATTTTTCTTTTTCAATTCTTGCAAGTTTGTGGAATTATTCTTCCACTAGATCCATATTTTTCCTCTAATAAATTTACATGGTATCAGAGCTACATGGTTCTTGGATAAGGTGCATGAATAATATTTTGCAGGTTTGAGGATCAAATAATTGGAAATCGTTTGGATATTTGAATTGCAGATCAAAATATTTGAGAAATGCCGAAATTGTTGCTACAGATACAAGGCGAAAGAATGGAGTTATCATCTTCAACTATTCTTACTATGTATAACTACTTCCAGTGGAAGCCATTTTGCTTCACCTCAAAGGAAAATACTTGTATCAAATAGTTATGAATATGGAATCTGAACCCATTTCCACCGTTGAAAAAGCCAGATACCTAAATAGGATGGACAAGGATTTTGGTCTTCTATTGTTTTCCATATCTCCAAAATTGTGTTCCCATGTGGACACAACCAGCACACTGAATGAGAATTGCACAACCTTGGAGAATCTATTTGGAAAAAAAGATGAGATGTAAGCTCATATTATCGAAAATGAGCTAAATTCCTTAGATCCAAATAGGTTTGAGAACATTAAATATTTATTTACAAAATTCAAATCATTGCATCTACAATTACATGATTTCGGGGTTGATAAATAAAAATAGGAAGGTAAAATTATCCTTTATATTTGTATAAATTAGGCCTTTAATATGTTGTTTTCATTTCTACATTTCACACAATTAGACTTGCAATTGGAGATAAATGGAAAATCCCCAAACTTGATGCATTTATTCAGTCTCTCATTCATGAGCAGGATAAGATCATCAAAATGGGTTCATTAAAGTCTCCAAATGCACATGCACTTTCCATGCATGAGAAAGGAAAGTTCTAATCGAAACCAAATCAACAATATAAAGGCAAGGAAAAGGAAAGAGATCCAGATCTAAGAAAGGGAGGAAATCTAAAACCTTTAGATCATTATTCGAGGTCCAAGTGTAAGAAGGGAAATAAAGGAAACTCCAAGTGTCCTTATTGTAATAGAGGTTATCATCCTGAATCCTCTTCCATATAGAAGAATATTGAGGTAATGGAAAAGAAACTTCAACAAAATAATGTTTCTCATCACATTCCAAAAAGTGCCAAGAAGGAGACGGAGGAAAAACCATCAGAAAAAAAAGGGTAATGGTCATGAGTTGATTGCTTTTCATTCTACACCACAAGAATGGATCATCAATTTATGAGATTTTCATCATATGGATTCTTCAAAGGAACCATTTTCTTCTCTACATGCATACTCATGACCTCCTATCGTCAGGGGGGGGGGGGGAATTATGCAGTTGAAGCAACTAGAAAGGAAGAGTACAATTTGAAGATAGAAGTTTTGAGAACCTCTTGCATATTCCAAGGATTTATGTGAATCTTCTCTTAGTGTATCAGATGACACACACATGCACTGGAAGAAAAGTGGAATTTACCCTGGATACCATGAGTATTTATGATATCCCAAACAACTTGAAAATTGCATCTGACAAGGTAAATGATCAATATAATTTGTATACATTTTATGATTTTGTTCCTCAATCAAATTCTATTTTACTACTTACGCATGCAAATGAAGAAATTAGCATTTGACACGAGATATTTAGGCACTTGAATTTCATATATATGTAACATATTAGCAAGCAATGGATGGTTAAAGGATTCTCCACCATTGAATTTTCAAATGGTGTTCGTAATGGGTGTGCTCTTGGAAATCATTCACAAGACAAATTCGAGAAGGGGCATGCACGAAGAGCCTCTTCACCTTTGGATCCTATACATAGTGATCTCATGGGTCCATTTCCAATACTTTCAATGAGAAAATAATGATATGTCTTGTCATTTATAGATGATTACACGAGATTCACTTGGCTTTACTTCTTGAAACTCAAGTCTGAAGTTTTTCAATATCTAAATATTTTCAAAGTGTATACGGAAAATTAGTATGGAAAATGCATCAAGATACTCTGCAAAAATAATGGGAAGGAATATGTCAACAAATATATCCATAATATTTGTAATGAAAAAGGCATACAGTTGCAACATAAAGTTCCTTGCACTCAACAAAAAAATGGAGTGGTCGAAAGGAAGAATATATATTTGAACGAGATGGCAATTATATGTTGCATGCAAGATATCTTCCATCAAAATTTTGGGCTGAAGCTATCAATTGCACCTCATACATACAAAATAGATATATTCATAAATATATCACTGGAGAAACACCTTTTGAGGCTTGGACTGACATGAAACTTGAAGTTAGTCATTTCCACATTTTTGTATCTCGAGCATGGACCCACTTTCCTACAGAGAAGAGATCAAAGGATTTGGAGCCTCAAAGTAAACAATGCATGTTTTTTGGATATTATGATGAAGTCAAGGGGTTCATATTGCTCGATATCAACACTAAAAATCTATTTTTGGAAAGGAGTGTAAATTTTGACGAATACATTTTGCATGCACTACCAGATGAAATTGTTACCAAGTTTCCCTCACCACTCATTGATGAGTATACAGATGATACTTTAGATCAGAATTCTGATCTAGTTCAGAATTTTCCTCTAACACCTATTGGACCACCAATAATTGAGCATCAAGATCATACATCCTCATGTAGTTTGGAAGATTCTTGACCACCTTCAACAAAAAAATGGTGCATAATAAGCGATCTCCTAGATGATCCTTCCTTTATGCCTCAGTTTAAGGAAGATCCATAAGCACTCTTAGCTATGGGGCCATGCATTCCCATACATGCTTATATGATGAATGCATCTGATCCACAGACTTATTCAGATGTAGCTGGCCATCCTAAATGGGAAGCAACAAGTTATAAGAAATACAACTCTCTCATTGAGAACCAGACTTGGGATCTAGTTTCGCTACCTTCCAATCATAAATTTGTGAGGTGCAATGGGTTTATCGAACCAAGAAAGAAATAGATGGCCAAGTTATTCGATATAAGGCACAATTTATAGAAAAACTTTTTCCACGGGTACATGGTGTTAACTATGATGAGAATTTTTATCTAGTGGAAAAATGGATTCCAATTGGCTAGGTCTGTCCATTGTAGCAGCAAGAGGATGGGAGGTGCATCATATCGATGTGAATAATTCCTTTCTTTATGGTGATCTCGAGGAGGAATTATACATGTAGTAGCCACAAGGATACATGCAAAATTCAGCTCTGGCTGCAAACTAAAGAAGTCTCTCTATGTCCTCAAGCAGACACCTAGAACGTGGTATGCAAAGATGGATTCTTATTTTTTATCTCAAAGTTTTTTACACTACAAATCTGATTCCAATGTTTAATTTTTCAAGAAATTTGACTCCTTGTTGATCATATTCCTCTACGTATATGATATTTTGATAACATGAAGTTTAGATTCTGTCATTTCTGAGACTAAAACTCCATTACATAGACAGTTTTATATGACAGACATGGCCTTGCTAAATTTCTTCCTTGGACTTAAGGTTAATCAAAGTGGTTATGGGATTACCATTTCTCAACCAAAGTATGCTAGAGTGCTTTTGGCACAATTTCACATGAGTGACTATAAGCCAACAACCACACCTTTATTATCAAGGATAAATATTGAGAATGGAAAACAAACACCATTGATTGATTTCACATTATATCATCATCTTGTGGGAAGTCTTGTTTATCTCACTCACTCCCATCCTGATCTCTCATATGTCATAGTAGCAGTTTCTAGATACATGCAGAAGCCAAATGAGTTACACTAGAAATATGCAAAGCACATCCTTCAATATGTCTAGGGGAAAATCGCCTATGGGATTCATTGTGCAGAAAATTATTCTTTGGATCTCATTGGGTTCCAGATTCATATTGGGATAAGAAAAACACTTACTGCAAGTCCACCAATGGCTATGTACTTAGTTTGGGATTTGGCCCAATTTGTTGGTCAAGCAAAAATCAGGTTGTTTTTTCTTTATCATCAGCATACGTCGAGTACAGAGGAGCAAGAAATGCCACTATTTAGGCCATTTTGGTACAAAATTTCCTATCTGAGCTTGGTATCATTGTCTATCGTCCAACTATGATTTAATGTGATAATAAAAGTACGATAAAGTTTTATAGATATCTAGTGTAGCGACAGCAGACCAAACATATCGAGATCCACATGCACCTCATTAGAGAACCAATTCATGAGGGGATCATCGATCTTCAATACTATTGATCCGGATCCATTTAGCTACTAGATTTATCCAAGATATTTTAATTCTATGATGTTAATATAATTTCATTTAAAAGAGAATAAAAAAACACGTTTACATGTTTAAACAAGAGGAAACATGACAATAATCAGAAAATCAATAACATGACACATTTGATAATGAATTTCACCCAGTCTTGGCTACATCTTCGAGCCTGGTTTCCAGATGTTGGAGGACATTTCATATAATGTTGTAAATGATGATGATGTACATAGAATATTCTTTGTTAGAAAAAGGACATAAACCCTCAAACAAAGTGTCTTTTCTCTCCACGAGACATTCTCCCAACAACAACTCTCACTCACAAAAAGGGCTTCCCTTCAACATGGCAACCTAATACAATATCACAATAGTGTGGCAACAAGAATCAAAATCTCACAGTAATGTGATAATAATCATCCCTCAACATCATGTCAAATAGGTATCTCACGAATAATACATCATCACATCAGTAACAAAAGGAAACATAATCATGATTTCATCCTATACCTCCACTTTTGAAGATTGAAAAGAAATGAAAATATCATCTACTGAAACTTATTTCACCACTAAATTCCCAGCATCGAGTAGTGTAAAAGTGACTGCCAATTTGTCCTATTATGACACCATCCAAACATGGGCCTTCAGGAAACTTTTAGATTCCCCAAGATTCTTCAAATATGCTTCATTGTGAGGCTCATGGAATTATACTGCTGAGATGGTGAATCTAACCTTACCATTGTGCTCCCTATGAAATTTTATGAAATTTGACTATAAACATGATATCATTCTAACAATGTGAAAAATTTACCTCCTAGGGAAAATAATTCAAGTTCAGGGTTCCACACCCTCTTTTCCTGGGCAATATTCCACCTCCTAGAATTGTGTCATGGTTCCACACTTTGCAGTTCTTCTTCTCGCTCAAATTTTTTCTCTGCTTTCGTTCGGTGCTGCTTCATTCTCTATTGGCCGAATGGAAAAATTAGGTCGGTTTAAATATTAAGTCTTGGGTGAATATACCAAGGAGTGACTGTTGGGTGGATTGGTTAAGGAAAAGGCATCAAAACAGGAGGTCGGGGGTTCCAACCTCACCGACCCCCTCTATGGAATACTTTTTTAACCAGTTTTTAAAAATTGTGCAATTAGTGTGACTAAATTGTTTGTGCGGTTCTGTTGGAATGCTTCATTGTTCTGCTCATGGTTTAAACATGGTTATGTGTTGGCTTGTTTTGGTGATTGGTTGTGGAATATAATTGTGGCATTTTATATATGGCACGGTTTAATATGGTGGCGATTATTGTTATGTAGGGCTGCCTGTTAAAGGCCGACCCAAGTAGGTTGGGCGGGTTCGACCCCCTGCCAGCTCCACTTTGTAACATATGTGTTCCAATATATATATATACACACACACACACACACACACACACACACACACACACACACACACACGAATGTTGTGGTTATAAAGTTGGATCCACTGTGACATGGTGTTGGTTCCCACCGAGGTTTGTCGGTCTGTTGCGAGTGGCCAACCCCCCATACATAAAAAAAATTATAATAATATTATCATTGGAAGTTGGAGGAGGTGGGTTTGGTGGCTTGCCACCCCACTATTTTAATTTATTTTTCTATAATATATATTATTTTTTCAATTTGACTGAAACTAAGGGTGATTACACAAATTAAGTGTTCCAAAAATTCTCCTGTCTTCTAGAGTTAAGTTCCATGCCCCAAACACGGTCAATTTGTAGGACCAATAATCCTAACCCACATGCCCAATTTGACTAGAACTCTTACCAAACCTATCTCCTTCATATGAGCTCAGATTAAAATACCTTTCACACCAATGCAATTGGGGTGACAAGCACTTTGATCTGGACCAGGTTCAAGAGAAATATGAACAATTTTAATTTTGAGATATTATAAACACTCTTCGACCTATGATTGCATCTAGAGCCACCTGAATCATTTCTCCCCACTAAGTATATTTTGGTCCTCCAAAAGCATGAACATAATCTACCACTATTGTGTGTATTGTCTACACCACAAGTTTCCTGACAGGTCAACCTTCCTTCTCCTTCACTTTTGTTCTTCGGAGCCATAAGTGATGAGCCAACACCTGCATCCTCTGAAAACCTATAGTACGATATTTTCTAAATTACATGACCAACTATGACCCAAGCATCCCATACTTACCATGATTTTATAACACATACTCTGTGGTCAATTTTACATCAAAATGGAAACAATACCCCAACTATCAATACAAGGAAAAAACACCATTGTTTCTTAACAAGTCATGGAAAACACATCATCACTTTTAAATTTTAAGTTGCAACATATGATTTACAAAAATGTGGCCATAACAAGCTACCAATTCTATAAAAAACATATGTTGGAGCGATGTCCCCTGCGGTAATTTTTGGCAATTGTTTTGTATATATTTTTGTTATGCATGTTGTGCTAAAGAGTCAAAGCGGATTTGGGGCGTGTTAAAGTCCCTATTTTATGTAAATGGGTTTTAAGGGAAAAATATGAGCCTCAAACCATGGTTCGACACCATAGTATCTACGCGCTAACTTGATATAAATATAGATAGATCGAGTCAAGTAAGGTAGTTAAGAATATCATGATTATGTTGATGAAAATTTTGTAAAGATTTCAGTCTAAGCTTGGGTTTTGGGTAGAAAGGCTCATGCTGGCTGTGTACATGGAGACCTAGTCCTGGATGTGTGTGGACTCTGCTAGTTGTGTGCGTGGAAGGGTAAATTGTAAGGTAAGTCTGAATGTAATAAACTGAATGGATCTGTTAATGCAAAGACTATTTTGGAAAAATAAAATGTTATCTAATAATGCAGTACCTCTCTGTGAATCTGTTATGCTCATTTCTTTAAGATCGAAACTAATTTTGTGACTGCGCTTTTACTTCTTTTTATGATCAAATGCATCTGCGCAAATGAATGAAGTATATTGTTCATGAATAGATCTGCTTAAGTATATATGTTAATGTGCGCGAATATATATATTTATATACTGCATGTTGGAACAATCTATGAAGATGTGTGATTCTTTTATCTGTTTATGTGCACTTTAATGTAATGTTCCCAATTTTAGCCTCAGCTAAAATGGAACATTATAGTTGCACATTTTATTTTTATTTAATAAAATGGGAAAGGAGACACCTTAGCCCGTTTTCAATGAAGAAATAACACTCCTCATGTAGAAAGGAGGAGAATAAAGCAACTGAAATAAACACCAAAGGTGTGAATGGAACCTAGCTCACTTGATTAGTCAGATTTGACTAAAGTCAATAGCGTTGCCCAAGGAGGAAGAGGCTTCCTAGAGAAGTTGCGTAGTTTTGGAGGGAAGCTATTCATGTGAGGCTGGAAACCATAATTGATGGGACCTTTGTGGAGAAGAGTTCATGTTGTTTATAAGGAGGAGATGGCGGCCCATTTTCATCATGTTATGATTTAGAGTTTCAGACTTGGGTCTGCAAGCTTGCATCCCCGGGCTGTTTAGCACGGTGATGATGCCCTCGGGCACTAGGGTGTTCCTAGTTGGGAATCCATACCTCTTCCTCAAGGAAGGATGAGGAATGAGATGATTTTCCTCAACCTGGCATTGGCCACAACTACTACCATCAGCTATAGCGTTATTTCTACAGCAGAGAGGACGTTGTGTTGTTGGGGGCAGCAAAGGAGGAACTCATGGAGTCATTCTTGTTTGTTTTCTTCAGTGGAGGAGTGATATATTCATTGGAGGAGCTGCAAGGACGATTCCTGGGCTATATTTCAGATCATTGGCATGAGGCCACACTTCCATCATCTCCCGCTGCACAGTCCATGGAAGAAACTGCGTTATTTTGGAGGAGGCAGTGAGAGAGGGGTTTCTGAGCTCATAAGGAGGAGTGTTTTTGAGAAAAAGGGATCAGCCCTTCACTTGGAGACATTATCAGAGGAGGGAACTTCCATTTCAGATCAGCCACAACCTCATTCTTTTTTTGGTTCAGTTGCAGTGACAACTCAGTTGTCACATTTTGGGTTACTCTGCCATTTCTAGCAATCTTCATAGATTGGCTAGAAATCTTGTATTTTAGCCCATTTCTTGTTATTGGGCTATTCTTTGTATTCATTCAGCCATATGTACATTTTATTCATGTTCAAAAGCTTATACCTTCATATACACTGCGCAGTTACTGCTCTCCGGCATTTTGTAGAGTTGCAACAACTCATGTATCTTGTTGCTTAATTATTGAAGGTGGATTCTCATTGCATGATGGGGTTTATTCCTCATTATATTTCTGTAGTTTACTGCTGATATCATAATATAATGATGGCTGCAGAATTTTCCCTCTCATGGTGCATTTCAGAATTGTAGAGTTAACATTATGTTCACATATTATTGTAAGCTCTCTCATTGAGCATTGTTTTAGAGATCTAGTTTGGGGAGATCTGTATAAACCATCTAGAATCATTTATTTGAGCTCATTTTCTGGAACCGAGTTTTATTAGAGTTTTTCTAGGGCATCCCAGTGGTGGTTTGTCTTATTTATGCAGTAGCTTCCTTATACAACGTCCTCAAGGACCCTGTAGCAGAAATTCCTGAGGTGGAATATTGCATATCCATAGAAAGAGTCTGTGAAGGGCTAGCTAGCCTCAATATTTCTCCGTTATTTGGAAGGAGTCATATCCTATAAATTCCACAACATAAAGTCTCTAAAATGGACTTGTGATGTCTCACTGAAGAAGGAATTGGAATATCTTAAGATATTCCCGATGGAGCAGAAATTTCCAGATTTGTAATATTACAGTGGTATCGGAGCATGATCTTGGCTCATCCTATGCCCAAGATCTAATGCAATTAGATAGAGGAGCTTATATCCAAGGAGAGGATATTGACAGAGGAAACAAGGAAAACGAATGATGAGAGAGGACGTTGCCCTTCTTCTTTTCCAGACCATTGAGGAGATTATTGAAGATCCCGATGAAAGGGAAAATTTGGAGAAATTTTCTGAAAGGGTTTGTGAATGATCAAGCCCTAGATATTTTCATGAAGGGTGTGAGCATTCAGCCACACATTCAGATCTACAACGCAGTACATTTCCCATAGCTACTGCAAGAAGGAGGGATGGAAAGAGTTGAGCATTTGGAGGAGCAGCGCTTCAACTCAAAGGTATGATTAATGATGATTGATTTCAAAGTTCTATTTCATGTTCTCATGCAAATGAGAGATCATATGTTATATTAACAAATATTTTTGCAAAAGGGGTTGATGAAAACCAATGTGAAACATGGTGTGACAAAACTTCAAACACTTTGCATGCATGGGGAGAGACCATGAAACAAAGATCATTCCATCATTCTAGAGGGGGAAGAAATCAGGAGAATGATTTGCTAGAGGCAAGATCCCCATTGTATGAAGGGAACTCTTCCATTTTTGAGGGTGTGGAGATATTTCTCTCTAAGTAAGGCCAAGGCCTCTCATTGAGGAGGAGACACACTCGTATGTTGGTAGAGAGGAGGTGCATAGAAGTACCTACAACACTGCACCATTGGAAGAGGAAGAAGAAGAGAAGAAGGATCATCATGAAGGGATGATGGGAATTCACCCTTATCTATTTCAGAGATTCTCTTCACATAGGAGAGGGAATGCACTGCGCAGTAGAGAGAGAGGACCTTTCATTCCTCTCATATATTCAATCCACTTCCTATCTTGATGTCTCACTTTTGGAGGCTTTCCAGTTGGGAGGCCACATGATCTAGAGATGATGAGAGGCATCATGTCACTTGGTTCACCACTCTTGGATTCCGGCAGGGTGGAGAAACTTGAGGATTCCATTACAGCACAAAGCTTTTGGGGACAATCTCATGGAGGAGAGATGTGCTCTCTCATTTTCAGTACCACCCATTCTCATCAGTTTCACTACGCAGATAGAGCTGCTATATGGATGGAGGATAGCATATTCATGATGCAGGATGGCTGCTCCATGGATTTGGTGAGAGAGAGGTTACTTCCTTTGGGGAAGAACTCTTTCATGCTTTGGAGTAGATGGAGGCCACTCATGCTTACATTGCCCAGGATCGGGAGATTCTTTGGAGGTGATAGTCTCCCATGGGAGGCTTATTTTCAGAGATAATCATTTCTTTGAGCATGAGCAGCTGCATGATGGCATGGAAGAAACTTGGAGGATGACTTTGGCATGAGGGGATGTCAAGGTAGCAGGCAACAGTGTGATAGAGCACCATATTGCAGAATACCAGCGCTTTCTATGTGGAGGATTGATCCATGTTGGAGGACTCAGATTTTGGTTGAGTGGTCCCAGGATCTTGGTGCATGCATGATTCTTAATGAACAGGAGGATGATGATAGATACATGGTTGATGATATGGTCATCTATTGTTATGGCAGGATCTTCTTGAATAGAATTTCTAGTCTCAAGGAGAAATTTTTGCATGCAGCACATGAGGACTTCCTAGCTATGCACTTGGATACATACTTTGCCTTACTAGAGGAGTTCACTTTGGAGGGAATTCGTCATGATCTTCATCATCATATGGATAGATGCATAGCCCGGTTTTTTTTGGATAGGTTGTCACAACCATTCCCTTACTCATTGGAGGAGAGGGAGAACATTTAGTTGAGCCATTTCATCTCAAGAGCTCTAGTGCATGATGGAGGAGGTATAATTTCATATTTTGTATTGTAATTATTTTCATTGATTGAGGAGCATTATGTATCAAGGAGGCTTATTCCTTCTTTAATTTTTCATGAGGATTTACTTGCAGCTACTTGTAGCCTTGATTTTGGCTAATTTTGTGATGGTTGTGGGGGAAGCCACATGCTTCTTGGTGTGCACCTTTGGCACCAATGTGTATTTAATGTTTCATCTTATGAGGAGATGTTGTGGAAGCAAACAAGTGGCTAGTATAGCACTTGTTACTTTTTATTTTTAGGCAGGCCAAGGAGGCACTGCACAGGTTCCATGAGTGGAACTATGAACCACTCTCTAGTTGTCCTATAACAACTTGTTTCTATTGAATATTTCTCCTTACATATTTCTGATGTTGTACATTTATGAGGAGCATTACTTGGAGAGTATTGTATGTATAGCCCATTGGGAGCATGATTATCCCCATTGTATATGTTTTATCCTGTAGGAGATACCATGGGAAAACCATGATTTCCACATTGCTACTTGTACCTTATTGTGGGAAGGACCACTTGGAGAATTTGCAGAGGCATTTCATGGCTAATTTTTCTTGATGGGGTAGCTTGGTCCATTCTTTGAGGCCATACTTTTCCAGAACAAAGACAAAGGCATCCCCATATGTGTAGCAAATGGAGAGAGGGCCATCATGGGAAACCAAAACAACTCTCCATTCAGCCCCAACTCATTGCAGAAATTAGGGGTGAGATTTTATTTGGATGATTGCATGGAGGAGAGGATCATCATTGGGAACAAAATTTTCCCATGAAAATCATCACTCCTACCTTAAGGATGGCTTAACATAGCAATAAGGATTCCACTAAACCTTTTATCTTTCGATGAGGAGCATTGTGTCAGCTTGCATACTTGGGAGAGAGCATTGGAGGACAGATTCATTGCAGCATATTTGAGCAGTGGTGGGACCATTGATGAGGAGGCCACAAGAGAAGAAGGGGGAGAAAATTTTGTTGTCTCTATGCATTTTCTTGAGGGCAAACAACATGTGGGAGGGGAGGACTGTAATGTTCCCAATTTTAGCCTCAAGCTAAAATGGAACATTATAGTTGCACATTTTATTTTTATTTAATAAAATGGGGAAGGAGACACCTTAGCCCCTTTTTAATGAAGAAATAACACTCCTCATGTGGAAAGGAGGAGAATAAATCAACTTAAATAAGCACCAAAGGTGTGAATTGAACCCAGCTCACTTGATTAGTCGCCTTTGACTAAATTCAACAGCGTTTCCCAAGGAGGAAGAGGCTTCCTAGAGAAGCTGAACAGTTTTGGAGGGAAGCTATTAATGTGAGGGTAGAAACCCTAATTGGCGGGACCTTGGTGGAAAAGATTTAATTTTTTTATAAGGAGGATATGGCAGCCCATTTTCATCATGTTATGATTTGAGTTTCAGACTTGTGTCTACAAGCTTGCATCCTCGGGCTGTTTAGCAGAGTGATGGTGCCCTTGGGCACTAGGGTGTTCCCGGTTGGGAATCCCTACCTCTTCCTCAAGGAAGGATGAGGAATGAGATGATTTTCCTCAACCTGGCATTGGCCAAAGCTACTACCATCATCAGTGTTATTTCTGCAGCAGAGAGGACGTTGTGTTGATGGGGGCAGCAAAGGAGGAACTCATGGAGTCATTCTTGTTTGTTTTTTTCAGTGGAGGAGTGATCTATTCATTGGAGGAGCTGCAAGGAGGATTCCAAAGCTATATTTCAGATTAGTGGCATGAGGACACACTTCCATCATCTCCCACTGCGCAGTCCATGGAGGAAACTGCATTATTTTGGAGGAGGCAGTGAGAGAGGGGTTTCTGAGCTCATAAGGAGGAGTGTTTTTTAGACAAAGGGATCAGACCTTTGCTTGGAGACATTATCAGAGGAGGGCACTTCCATTTCAGATCAGCCATAGCCTCATTCTTGTTTTGGTTTAGTTGCAGTGACAACTCATTTGTCACATTTTGGGTTACTCCGGCATTTCTAGCAATCTTCATAGATTGGCTAGAAATCTTGTATTTCAGCCCATTTCTTGTTATTGGGCTATTCTTTGTATTCATTCAGCCATATGTACATTTTATTCATGTTCAACAGCTTATGCCTTCATATACACTGTGCAGTCACTACTCTCCGGCATTTTGTGGAGTTGGAACAACTCATGTATCTTGTTGCTTAATTATTGAAGGTGGATTCTCATTGCATGATGGGGTTTATTCCTCATTATATTTCTGTATTTTACTGCTGATATCATAATATAGTGATGGCTGTAGCATTTTCCCTCTCATGGTGCATTTAAAAATTGCAGAGTTAACATTATGTTCACATATTACTGTAAGCTCTCTCATTGAGCATTGTTTTAGAGATCTAGTTTGGGGAGATCTGTATAACCCATCTAGAATCATTTATTTGAGCTCATTTTATGCAATGGAGTTTTATTAGAGTTTTTCTAGGGAATCGCAGTGGCGGTTTGTCTTATTTATGCAGTAGATTCCTTATACAGTGCCCTCAAGGACCCTGTAGCAGAAATTCCCGAGGTGGAATATTGCATATCCATAGACAGAGTCTGTGAAGGGCCAGCTAGCCTCGGAATTTTTCCCTTATTTGGAAGGAGTCATATCCTATAAATTACCCAACATTCAATCTCTGAAATGGACTTGTGATGTCTCACTGAAGAAGGAATTGGAATATCTTAAGATATTCCCGATGGAGCAGAAATTTCCAGATTTGGAATATTACATTTCATGTATCTACGACGAAGTTGATTTGATATTTTATTGAAATATTTATGCACACATCTTATTTCCTGTGATAAATCTTGTTATAAGTATGTTTAGGTCCGCCACATCCAATTCTTTCTCAGGGTGCTAAATCATGGTTCCAGCACCCCTCATACTACTTCGGGTGAGACTTTGATCTACGCAAGTAGGTCACTACTGAAAGGGCTAGTAATTGGGGGGTTCTATGGTTGCGCAATAAATCTGAACCTCGGTCACATGCCCTAAAGCCATTAAATGGTTTGGTTGTCGAGACCAGGATCATTTTGAGGGAGGATTGATGCATTTCATCCCACACAGAATAAATTACAAGATTGGTTGGATTGAAAGATCTGTGAATTTGCGATCCAAGAGAATAGAAGTTCTAAATTATCTATGGAATATTGGATTCAAAGGTATTTTTACACATAATTTTATGAGATATTCTTTTATTCCTTTGCGACTAAGATGCATGAGTGGTTGTTGTGATTAACTAATTTTATTACCTATGCGAAGGATGACATAGTCACTCAATGGACTCCATATGGTACAAAAATTAGAAAAAAAAATCAATACGATCACCTGCACGATAGATCATTGGATCGATCGTGTTCTGGGAGGATTTGTGACTTAAATTTCCATTGATCAGTTTGTGTCTTATTTTGAAGCTGAAAGAAGATTCTTCAAGGGTCCTGGAGGTAAGTGCATGCACTCTTTGAATTTTTGGATTAAGATGCTATTATGTGAACATGGTTCTCTCTGTGAGCATATTTCGTGAATGTCCCAAATATGCCTGACTACGCGGAGTGGAAGAATTACCAGATGAATCTAGGAGAAGGGTTTATTTACAGTCCTCTCAAGGGTAGGTCTGATAGTGATGATGAACCAGAAACTAGTAGCTCTAGTGAATCCGTGCAATCTGAAGAAGAAGAAGTCTCACAAGATTAGAATAATCAGGGAGTGTTGACCATAGCTCAAATCCCATCCACTCCACTTCCATACTCATCTCATAAGTCATCCACTCCACCCCCACCTCCACCTCGTCCATGCACAGATATGGCCTTGTCTATGAATTTTACAACTTTCATAGGTATTGGGAATGGATATACTGAGTAATTTTGGTTTTTCATTGATGTTGTATGGAGAGAACAACAGATTAATAGTGATGATGTCAAGAAAGCACAATTTTCCACTTCTTTTCAAGATCGCGCATTGGAATGCTATATAAGATATGCATCAACGAACCCTAATGTGACTATAATTAGGGGAATTTTGAGGTCTAAAATGGGCCTCCTAAGGAAATTATAAAATAATAGTGGAAATAATAAAATAAGATTAGATTACATCATCAAATTTTAGAGGGAAAAAGGAAAAAACCACTTTTTCTCTTCGTATTTTCAACTTATCTCCCTATGTATTTACTCAAATTTCGAGTAGAAACACTCGTTGGATGCAGAATTTGATTCCTCATCAAAGGAATTCCCATGTTGAATAATTTATATGGATCATGCTACAGGGAAAATGAGATATACATGAAAAACTTCTTATTTTCAACTTATCTCCCTATGGGTTTACTCCAATTTCGAGCATGAACACTCGTTGGATGCATAATTTGATTCCTCATCAAAGGAGTACCCATGTTGCATAATTTTGATGGATCATGCTACACGGAAAATTATAAATACATGAAAAACGTGATTGCAATCACGTTTTTTCATGTATTTCTCATTTTTTTGTGTAGTAGATTCCATTGAAAGTATGCAATGTGGGTACTCCTTGGATTAGGAATTAAACTTTACATCCAACAAGTACTCCCACTTGAAATTTGAGTAAAAAAATATGGAGATAAGTTAAAAATACGAGTTGAAAAAGTAGTTTTTTTATTTTATTATTTTTTAATATTTTGACTTTTTTACTCCAAAATTGGTGAATCATCCCCCATGGTTGACATCATCATATTGAATCTTATCGGTCCTTAAAAAGTTTATTTTGGTTGTACATTTTTCTTAGGAGGCCCATTTTAGACCTCAAAATTCGAAATGATCTGAAGGATGCCTTAAAACAACAATTCATAAATCCTAAGTCATATGCGTACTGTGTTACACAGTTGAAAGAGATTCATCAGGAGGTGAATGAATCTATCTGGGATGCAAATCAGAGATTGAAGCGCACTATCGGTGATGGTGGATTCACTTTCGATGATACACAACACAAGGAGTGGTTTATTTCTGTGCTCCTCCCACATCTGCGCCAACCATTGAGTCAACAAATGATTTCCACGCAGGCTGAAGTTGTAGAAATTGCAATGAAACTAGAAGCTGTGTTGGTACCTGCTATGATTATCACTTAGTAGATTCAAATTCAACTAGAATTAATGCATTTGGAGATTCAAAATCTTCAAAGATAATGGAAAGGAGGTGTGCATAAAAGTGTGGTGCATATGATGTAAATTTGTCGAGAATCATAAGCATCTATACCCTGTGTTCAATGATTACCTGCAAGCTAGTGGACCAAGCCCGCTAAAGAGTGTGGTGGGACCAAGTGGGAAACCTCCAATATGGTACGCAATCTGTAAGACTACAAGTCTGCATGCAACTAATTTCTATCCAAGTTTTGGAAAATACATGCATGAGATGAAGCAGTTATTTTGTAGATTATGCTCATCAATAGGACATGATGAAAAACATTGTCGAAGTTTTAATTTGATGAATGACGATGACGAGCTGTAAAAAATGCATACTAAACCTACCTTACCAACATCCTAGTCTTCTGGGTGTGGTGGATTCCATAGTAGAGGATGAGGAAGAGGAGGTGGATCAATTATTCGAGGAAGGGGACATGTCATTTTCTACAATTATGGAGATGTTGGTCACTATGCGCGTGACTTTCCGAACCATGTGCCACAATCATGCAGGTAATGTAGGTAGTTTGATCATGTAATTGAAGATTGTCCTATTTTAATTACTAAGATCGAAGAGAAAAAGACATAGACTCCGACATAGAACATTCAGATGGTTAGGGCGGAGTTGCGTGAAGAGGATCCTAGCGCAAATGTTGTCACTAGGAGTGGTGTAGCCACTATTGAGGATAAAGGAAAAAACCTAGATGGTGACCTTTGGATTTGAAAGGCAGCTAAGAAAAAGGCTTAAAAATAAAATTTTCTAGAAGAAATGAAGGTTTTTGTAGAATAAAGTGCATCAAAATTACGTAGACCTATGAATGAGGTAGGAGTAGATGAAGAAATAAAGCCTTTCCTACAATATTGCATTAAGTTACTGCAAAATAAGAAGGAAGTTTAGAATCTTCAAGCATTTATAGATAACTCTCCAAAAAAGGAACAACCACAGATGGAACAAAAAGTTGTTAACAATATCTATAAGAAAAATAACATAAAAATAATTGGACGAGAGATGCGTTTGACTGCTCAGATCGGTGCCTCTATGATGGATCAGGTCATTTTGGATCTAGGATCTGATGCAAATGCCTTACCTCAAAAAAATTGGTAGTGCATGGGAGAGCCTAAGTTGGAGTGGTTTGCTATTCACCTAGGGATGGTGAACCAACAGAAAATCATTCCATTAAGAAGACTTTCACAAATGGTAGTAGATATTGCAGGAGTTAAGGTGCTTGCAGATTTCGAAGTCATAAAAATTGTGGATGACACTGATCCTTATCCTGCACTGTTGGGTCTGGATTGGGCTATTGATATGGATGGCATCATAAATTTGAAAGGATAAGTATGGTATTTGAGAACAATGGAACCAAATTTGTATTTCCCTTAGATCTTATAGAAGGTGAAAGATACACAAAGCCTATGCATGTTGATGATGATATTGACCATATCTATAAGATGGCTACGCGAGATGATGACTGGATAAATCCAACAAATGATGGAAGGCTTAATTTGGAAAAAGAAAGTCCCTAATTCTCATATTCAGATGAAGATTTGAAGAACTTGTAGAACCGATTACATGAATTATTTGCGTTGCACTGAAACCAAGTGACCATATCCCTTCACTTCATATCATCTGAGGTATGATAATTACCGTATTATGACAGTTTAACTAATGTGAATATGTTTTTAGGAGAACTTGAAAGAACTGTTCCAGAAGGACAAATACTCCATGAATTTGATATAGCATTGTGTGCTACTCCATCACGATGGTTGGAGACTCACAAAGGAAATATGGGAAACTTGGAATAATTTTCACGAATGATGAGGTTGTGCTTTGAATGTCCAACCACCAAAATGGAAGAAGTTTATTCTGGAAGGGGTGATCCATGTAGACATTTTGAGAAATGGACTAAAGTATGGGGCATGAATCTCAGACCAGAATGAGTCCACATGTTCATTCACACATTGGGCAAGGTGGCTACTGATTGGTACCTAGAGATAGAGTTGTGCCAAGGAAATAATTAGTGGTTTGCGCTAACTAAAAGCTTAATTTTTACATTCAGCTTCGAGAGTGGATTCGATTTCTTGGAAAAAACGTTACAAGGTATCCAAGAAATCATCTTTGATACTTCCAAGACAATGATAGAGCACACTTCACCAGCATGGGATGTGTAGATGAGGGATATTTTTAATTGAAAATATAACAATAGAAGAAACTAAATAAGATCCAAGAAATATCACAATTCCTAAAATTGAGGGACAACATGTAGTTGTTGGGCATTCAATTACATCGCTGGATGTCACAAAGCCTCTTAAGATTCGACAAGTAAACATTGGATCTGAAGAAAAAACAAAGTTGGTGAAGATTGGAGATTCTTGGGATGATGACATAGTGGGAAAGGTTCTCGAGCTGCTGACTAAGTATCAGAACCTATTTCCTACAATTTTTTCTAAGATTAAAGGGATAATTGGAGATGTGCGGCCTGTGAAGCAATGCCCATATATAATGAATCCAAAGTATAAGTAGAACGTTAGGGAAGAGTTGGATAAAAATTTTCTTGCAGGCATTATAGAATGGATGGAAGATTCTGATTGGGTAATTCCTATGGTGGTGCAGGATAAGAAGACTAAAGGAGAGATAAAGATTTGTTTGGACGTGCGTAGATTGAATGATGTTTGTGTACATGATCTGTTCCCAACTCCATTTTCATATGAGATTATTGATAATGTAGGAGGACAAGAGGCTTATTCATTCACATATGTTTTCTGAGGATATCATCAGATCAAGATTGCACCGAAGGGCAGAAGTAAGATGACCTTTGCAATAGAATGGGGATGTTTTCAATATACAGTCATGCCATTTTAATTGAAGAATGTGCATGTTATCTTCTTGAGCGTAGTAGTATCTGCATTCAAGAAGTACATCCAAAAGTTACTCAAAGTATACTTTGATGATTGGACTATCTTGGGGTTGTTGAAAAAGCATGTATCAAGTTTGGGCCTAATGTTGGATACATGTAGGAAGTATCAGATCGCACTTAATTTGAAGAAGTGCATATTTTGTGTGCCATTTGGGATACTTTTGGGACATATTGTCTACTAGCAATGATTTATGGTAGATCCCATGAAGATAGTAATTATTTTTAATCTTGAATTTCCTATTAAAGTCAAACAACTGCGCTCAATATTGGGGCATACAGGATACTATGCAAAGTTCATTCAGGGTTATGCACTGATCACTGCGCCCATGGAGAAATTTATCAAGAAGGATGCGACATTATGTTGGGATGAGGAATGTATGAAGAGATTTGAACTGATGAAGGAGAAGATGGTCATTGCACCCATATTGATCTTTTCAGATTGGTCAAAGGTATTTCATGTGCATGTTGAGGCCTCTTGCACTGCGCTCGGAGCTATCTTAGCACAGCCAAGAGACAGAGAGATTGATCACCCTATTTCCTATGAAAGTTGGAAGCTATCATGTGAAAAGTGTAATTATTAAACCATAGAGAGAGAAGGATTGGTGATGGTTTATGTGCTGCAGAAATTCTGCCACTATCAATTAGAAGGAAATTTCAAGATGTTTACTCACCACTCTACTTTGAAGTACCTAGTCAATAAGCCAGTGTTGGGGGGAAAGATCTTGAAGTGGTTGATGTTGTTTCATGAGTATTATTTTGAAGTTATTGTGAAGCCATGAACATTGAATTTTGGGCCAGACCATATATCATGCATTAAGAATGGAGAAGAGACTACTAGTTTGCAGGATGGTTTACCGGACACGTAACTATTTTTTATAAATGTGGTTGATGATAATTTAGCTGATATCATTCATTTATTTACTAATAGACGTGCACTCGAGGAGTACACATTGCAACAAAAGAAAGAGCTGGTGGCATTCACAACTAACTTTACTATCATTGTTGGTCATTTGTACAAGACACCCACTAAGCCCCGAACCAGTACACATCAAACTGACAAAATCACTGGAGCAGAGGCCACGCTGACCACAACTAGTGAGACCATTGATATGGATAAGGAAAATGTGCCTAAAATGAATGGTGTCATACCTAAGGAGGCCGAGGCTTAGACTGCTGAGAAAGCTTAAGTGCAGACTGCCAAAGGGACAAAGCACGACTCTCAGGCCGCAGGAGGTCCAAGAAAGAAGAGGAAAGGATCAAAATCTGCTGGAGAAGAATATCTTACATTGACCTAGGATGACCTTAACGAAATTGAAAACATGGTAATGTCTACGAAAAAAGATATGTGGAATTATCTGGAGGCACAATACAAAGTTGTGTTCGATAGTGTGCAGAACGACATTTAAGAGTTGAAGGTTCAAGTGAGCCTGATACAAGCAAGCGTGGCCCAAGCAATCTAGATGCAAGAGACTATGCCTGCTACCAATGCGCAACCGCTCAACACAGTGTTGCCTTTGATAGGGGAGAGTCGCCTCATTCGAATCCCCGAGCCTGCCATCCACGTAACTTCGTCTATTCTACATGCAAAACTTAGAGCTTGTGGTGAAATAAATATTGATTTGGCTATACTTCCCATAGGAAAGCTCCACATGATACACTACATGATCGTGGATGAGCTAGAGTTTAGAGAAGCCCAAGCCCACCACACTACCACTAAGGCACAACAGCAAGTGGTCAAACTTTAGCAGAGGTAGCAACTATCCAAAGAAGTGTGTCGCGCATGAGAGGCTTGGTGCATTGCCTTAAACACAAAAATCAATCAAGTCTGTAGCGATGTGCCAGCGGTCCCTGCCTCAACCACTCAATCAGAAAAATTGGAAGGGTTGGTCACTGCGCTGAAGGCATCATATGAGTAAATTCATATAGCCATAGTAGAGTTTTAGCACTAGATTGCACATCTACAGATGAATATGTAGTTGGAGACCACACCAAAATTCAAAGCTCAACATTCTGCAGAGGTAAAAGCAACAACAGACAACAACGCCACTATAGTCACAGAGTCTGGAAAAAATTTAGATGAGACCATGGGTATCTAGACTTTATTTTAGAATGATCCGATGGTACAGCAGCTGCACAATGAGTTTCACGTCAAGGAGCATAAATTTGCAGATGTAAGGATGGTGACACCCACCTTGGTGATAGCCTAATGCCTTGTCAGCCTATAGGACATTCGGGTTATTTATACATAGATAGAGGAACCACATCACTATGAGCATTTACTAGAAGAAAGGATGAAGTCGTGGGCTGAGGAAGCATTGTAATTGTCTCAGACATTGAATGGCGCCTTTAAGAGCCTTTAGCAAACCCAACACAACATTGATCTCACAACTGAAGGGTCCACAACCGAGAAACTGGCGAATGAAGCATAGGGAGATGCTACACAGATTGTTGAGGTGGTCTTGCCCCTAAAGACGTTTATCGCTTCACTCAAGGAAAAGATGAAGGAGCCCACCCCATAGTGACTCAGGACAAGTCATGATTTTATGTTGGGGGATTGTTGGAGCGGGGTACCCTGTAGTAAATTTTGGTAAAGTTTTTGTATATATATTTTTTATGTGTGTTGTATGGAAGATTCAAAGGGGCTTTGGGGTGGGTCAAAGTCCCTATTTTATGTAAATTGGTTTTAAGGGAAAACTTTGGGCTTCAAACCATGGTTTGAGACCATAATATCTACACATTAAGTTGATATAAATATAGATAGATTGAGTCAAGTAAGGTAGTTAAGAATATCATGCTTATGTTGATGAATTTTTTCTAAGGATTTCAGTCAAAGTCTAGGTTTTATGTAGAAAGGCTCCTGATGTCTATGTGCGTGGATACCTAGTCCTAGTTGTGTGCGGACTCCGCTGGCTGTGTGTGCAGAAGGGTAAATTGTAAGGGAAGTGTAAATGTACTGAACTAATTGGATCTATTAATGAAAATACTGTTTTGGAGAAATAAAATGTGTTATGTGATTGATGCGTTACCTATCTGCAAATTTGTTCTGTTTATTTCTTTAAGATCAGAACTATTTCTGTGATTTTGTTTTTGCTTCTATTTATGACCAATTGCATCTAAGTGAATGAATGAAGTGTATTACCAATGAAATTAATTGTTTTTGAATATATCTACTTAAGTATATACTCCTGATACTCATATATATATATATATATATATATATATATATATATATATATATATATATATATATATATATATATATATATATATATATATATATATATATATATATACATATATATATATGCTGGAACATTTTTTGACGATCTATGATTTTGTTATATGTTTATGCGTACTTGCATGTATCTGCGACAAAGTTGATCTGATAGTTTATTGACCTGTTTATGCGCATATGTGCTTATGATATGTTATAACTTCTTTTATAAGTCTGCTTAGGGCCACTACATAAAATTCTTCCTTAGGGTGCAGAAACTTAGTTCTAGCACCCCCCCATACTACTTCAGGTGAGACACTGATCTGCAGAAGCATGTCATTGCTGAAAGCGACAGGAGTTATAGGGTTTGTTGGTTGCGCAATAAATCTGAACTTGGTTCAGAACCACTCAAGCCAACACCATATTTTACTTAATGAAGAATACCACCATGAATGTGGTGGGTTCGATTGTTGAAAAAAAAATTCAACTGGTTTCTACACTGGACCTTTGTCCTTAAGACATTTCTCTGGATGCATCCTCCAACACGTGTCCCTTTCATGACCATATTTCTCGTGATGACTGCAATAAGTCTTATTTCTCCAAACTTTCTTGTCATACTTCCTTCCCTATTTTGTGTAAGGCCTTCACATCTCATCCTCTTTCTTGTTGCCATTCTCTTCCAACACTCATCAAACACATGGTTATGTAAACCACAAAAACTACATGTATTTTGATGCCATAAATTTCGTTCATCATTAAAAACATGCTTGTAATTGAAATGACCTTTAGAATACTAAAATTTGTTAGACCTTTCGTAGATATCTCTGGTGCAATTATGGCGATGAGAGATTGCATCATATCTTCCTCTACAATTTGCACTGTCATGGGTTTATTGTGATGTGTTCCAATAATTTTCTTTCCTCGATGGTTTCAACCATGTATTGGAAGCTTCTAACACCTTTGGGAATTCTCCTTCAATGTATCCCAAACCTGCAAATTTGTTGGGTATGCGTTATATTATTTCCACGACTAGCCCCACGCATTGTACGTTGTGTCAGGCACAGCAAGGGGGTCACAAGGGGGGAGGCAGTCCCCACTGTTGGGGTCCGGGGCAGCGCCTCGGCAAAAAATTGTTTGGTGTGCGGAACCACTCATAGGCAGACTCGGCCATGGTTTTGTGCATGGTTTTTCACATGGTTTTGGGGTACGATGGTTTTCGGTGCTTGGTATTTTGTAGATCTGGTCAAGGGAACTACGGTTATGTTCTAATCCAGGGTTAATGGATTGGGGTTTATGTATGCTTCGGAATGTATATATATGTGTTGTAACACTTTAAGGAATATAATGAAAAATCAAGTTGGTCATCCCGATTTGGGATCCAGGGGAAAATATTTGTGTTTATCTATTTTATGTTTTATGCTCTCTCTATTGTTTATTTTCTGTTATAAGATTCGTGTGTAGATAATTTACATTCAAGTTTAAAACCTACATTTGGTATCAGATTTGTTTCAGCTTCAATGGGATGCCTTTGCTACTAAAGGTTTTTTTCTCGGGCCTGAGGTAGACCCTGTTCAATGGGAGATCTGCGGGATCGATTCTTATGGTGAAAGAAGATGGCGAGCGGCGGAAAGATAGAGATCGAGAAATTTAATGGTCAGATTTTTGAGTTGTGGAAGCTCAAGATGGAGGATCTGCTGGTGGACAAATATCAGTGGATCGCGGTAGATCTAGGTACTAAACCAATGGCAATGTCAGATGAAGACTGGAAGAAACTAGATCGGAAGGCTAAGAGCACAATACAGTTGTGTGTCTTAGATTTAGTATTGTTGAATGTATCTGGGGTAGCTACGGAAAAGAATTTGTGGGAAAAACTTGGGGACTTTGTACCAATCTAAGTCTCTGGTGAATAAGTTATTCTTGCGGAAAAAGATGTATAACCTGAGGATGAAGGATGGAGACTCGGTGACAGAGCATTTGAACGCCTTCAATACTGTGGTAAGTCAACTGTCATCTATTGATATTAAAATCTTAGATGAAGATAAGTGCATCAGTTTTTTGTGTTCTCTACCAGACTCGTGGGATAGTCTGGTTATTGCAATAGGTAGCAATACAACTACCTTGAATTTTGATGACATTGTCTCATGCCCTTTCTCAGAGGAAATGAGGCAGGAGAAATATGGAGGAGTCAAAATGGGATTTGCTTATCTCATGGAGGAAGGTCCCAAAATAGAAACAAGAATAAGGTTTCGAGTGGGAGATCTAAATACATGGGGAGATCTAAATCTCTTGTAAAGTTTGTAAAGAGTGTGCTATAAATGCGAGAAGGAAAGAAGGAAGGACTGCTAGTGCTGAGGGATGGGTCAGCTCTGAGAAGGTTCGGTAAACTCCTTACTGCGGAGGGGCAAAAACCACCTTGGATGAAGGTGGGGATGTGTGTTGGATTCTTCTTCAAATACACATGTAGATTATGAGCCATGGTTGATTGACTCAGGTGCATCCTTTCACTTCACTCCCCATAGGGAGTGGTTCTGCGAGTATGAAACATATGATGGTGATGTCTTCCTAGGGGATGATAGGAAGGCCAGAATCGTCGGACGTGGAAAGGTCAAGTTGAAGCTGCAAGGTGGAAGGATTAGAACACTTCCTGGTGTTCTGCATATTCTTGCATTGGCCAGAAATCTGATTTATGTAAGCAAGATTGATAATGCAGGTGTAAAAATAGTGTTCGAGAAAGATGCCTGCAAGATGGTTCGGGGAGCACTGGTATTAATGCGGGGAGTTTGTATTGGAACTCTGTACATGCTACAAGGTAGCACTGTTATTGATGGGTGTAACAGTTATGTGGTTCCTGAAAGAGGAGTGTAAAGCCTAGCTATCTCTGGAGAAAATACCATGCTATGGCATCAAAAGCTTGGACATATTGGAGAGAAGGGCCTTCAGATACTGCATAGAAATGGTATGGTAGAAGGTATGTATAATTGCTCTCTGGATTTCGATTTCTGTGAACATTGTGTATATGGGAAGCAGAATCAGGTGAGTTTTCCTTCTGGTGCTAAAGAGGGGGAACAAGATATTAGAGCTTGCACACAATGATGTGTTTAAATCGTGTCAGTTCCATCACTGGGAAAGTCTGTGTACTATGTTTCATTCATAGATGACTTCTCAAGGAATACATGGATATATTTCTTGAGGAAGAAATCTGAAGTCTTTGACAAATTTAAAGAATTTAAGGCTCTGGTGGAAAACCAAACAGAGAAGAAGATAAAGGCACTGAGGATAGATAATGGTGCGGAGTTCTGCAAGAAGGAATTTAAAGAGTTCTGTAATAAGTGTGGTATAGCACGGAAGAAGACTACTCCATACACACCTCAACAAAACGGAGTTGCAGAAAGAATGAACAGAACACTGATGGAAAAGGCAAGAAGCATGCTCAGTGGTACCGGGTTAAGACAAGAATTCTAGGCAGAGGCAGTGGAGACTGCATGTTACTTAGTTAACAAATCACCTTCATCAACGTTGGAGGATAAGACTCCACATGAGGTATGGACTGGTAAGAAACCCTTTCTTTCACATCTAAGGTTATTTGGATGTGATGCATATGTACATGTTCCAAAGGAGAAAAGGACCAAGTTGGATAATAAATCTGAAAGGTGCATCTTTATTGGTATAAGGATGGTTTAAAAGGTTACAAGCTTTGGAACCTAGAAACAAGGAAGGTTGTGTACAGCCGAGATGTGGTGTTTAGAGAGGTGAAATATGTTGTTAAACATGAAATCATATCAAAGGAACCTGAGTAGATAGAGTTTGAGCTAAAGGAGGATGAATCAGACTCTACAGCAGAAGAAGATTCAGAAGAGGAAGAGCCACAAACTCCAACTTTGAGAAGATCAGTTCGGGAAAGAAGGCAACCAGAAAGGTATAGTCCATCTACGTTTTTTTCAAGTTTTTCCTTAACTATAACTAATGACGATCCCAAAACTGTCAGGGAGGTAGTAGATTCTGAGGATGGAAAACTCTGGAAGGATGCCATGGTTGATGAAATGGCATCCTTGCACAAAAATGAAGCATGGGATCTGGTGGAGTTGCCGGCTGGAAGGAAGCCCATTGGGAGCAAATGGGTGTTTAAGAAGAAGATGAATGTAGAAGGCAAGGTGGAGAAATACAAAGCTCGGTTGGTAGCGAAAGGTTATTCCCAGGTGCCGGGAATTGATTTTGGTGATATTTTTTCTCCTGTTGCCAAAGTTACTTCTATTAGATTACTTTTATCTGTTGCTGCCGCATTTGATTTTGAGATAGAACAGATGGATGTGAAGACAACATTTCTTCACGGGGATCTAGAAGAGGAGATCTACATGAAGCAACTTGAAGGCTTTATGGTGAAGGGTAAGAAAGAACTGGTATGCAGGTTGAAGAAGTCTCTGTATGGGTTAAAACAGTCACCAAGGATGTGGTATCAGAAATTTGATACCTATATACGGGGACTTGGCTTCACTAGAAGCAAGAAGGATCACTGTGTTTATTTTAAATTAATTGGTGACCATGTTATTTATTTGGTCTTGTATGTGGATGATATGTTTTTTATTGGAAATGACAAAGAAATTATCCAAGACTTGAAGACCCAGCTATTCTCCAAATTCGACATGAAGGATCTTGGTGCTGCAAACTATATTTTGGGCATGGAAATTAAGAGAGATCGGGCAAAGAGGAAACTCTGGTTAAACCAGAGGAAGTATGTTGAGACTATATTGCAGAGGTTCAATATGCAGGATAGTAAACCAGTGAATGTTCCTATTCCTGTAGGTGTAAAGCTATCTGCTAAACAGTGTCCTAAGACACAAGAAGAAGATGAGTATATGTCCCGTGTTCCATATGCAAGTGCAGTGGGTAGCTTGATGTATGCAATGGTCTGTACTAGACCAGACATTGCACATTTAGTGGGAGTATTGAGCAGGTTTATGTCAAACCCAGGAAAGAAGCATTGGACAGCAGTGAAGCGGGTTTTCAGGTATTTACATGGCACTAGTGATTATGGCTTGTGCTACCAAGGAAGATCAGGATTGGAAAGAATGTTGGACATTCATGGTTTTGTTGATGCAAATTGGGCTGGAGATCTAGACCAAAGAAGATCTACAAGTGGTATATGTTTAGCCTATTTGGAAGCGCAGTCAGTTGGATGAGTAAAAGACAGTATGTAGTGGCTCTTTCAACTACAAAGGTGGAATACATAGCAGCCACTCATGCAAGCAAGGAAGCAATTTGGTTGCAGAGATTGTGTTCAAGTATGGCATTGGTACAACAATCTATAAGGATAGACTGTGATAGCCAAAGTGAAATTTTCTTGGCTAAGAACCCTGCTTATCATTCAAAGACAAAGCACATTGATGTTCAATATCACATTGTTAGAGATATGGTTGAGGCTAAAAGGGTGTTGCTGGTAAAGGTGGACACTTTGAAGAATGTTGCAGATGCATTGACGAAGTCTGTGAGCACTCAGAAGTTCTCTTGGTGTAGAGAAAAAATGGGTGTTGAAGAATTGGCTCAATGACTAAGCTCTCCTGTAGCCCCCTGTGGAAAGAAAACAACAAGTGGGAGAATGTTTGGTATGTGTTATATTCTTTCCACGACTAGCCCCACGCACTTTAAGCTGTGCCAAGCGCAACAGGGGGGTCACAAGGGGGGAGGCAGCCCCCACTGTTGGGATCCGAGGTAGCCCCTTGGCAAAAATTTGTTTGGTGTGCATACCCACTCATAGGTAGACCTGCCCATGGTTTTTTGCATGGTTTTTCACATGGTTTTGGGGTACGATGGTTTTCAACCCCTAGTATTTTGTAGATCCGATCAAGGGAACTACGGTTATGTTCTAATCTAGGGTTAATGGATTGGGTTTTATGTATGCTTCGGCATGTATATATGTGTTGTAACACTAAAAGGAATATAATGAAAAATCAAGCTGGTCGTCCCGATTTGGGATGCAGGGGAAAATCTCTGTGTTTATCTGTTTTATGTTTTATGCTCTCGCTATTGTTTAGTTTCTGTTATAAGATTTGTGTGTAGATAATTTCTATTCAGGGTTAAAACCTAAAGAATTGAGGTCTTTTCACGACCTTCAATGGCTGAACCATGCCTTGGCCATTAACACTAAGTCCTCTTCCTTTATACCTCATCTAGGTAAGGTGTCTCATGCCAGTTCCTCTAATGGGTATCTCCACATTTCCAACATAAATAACATCATGTGAAGATGAAACTGAGTAAATATCAACATTGTTTACCTCATATTTCGATTTGAACATAGGCGAAGATGACTTCTTTAAGCCCTTGTTGCGCTTCAACTCCTCTAAGGCCTATTTAGTGGCTCATAGTTGAATTTGTAGTTCCTGCTTCTCCTCTCTCTCTTCTTGTAGAAGGATCCTTAATTGAACATCCTTTTCTTGAAGGCTTTGTTCATTGTGCTTTAATTATTCAAAGGCGTCTTTCACGGCTTGCAACTAAAGATGCAATCTTTGCTTATACTCTTTCTCTTCTCATAGAAACCTCTTTAGTATAGAATTATCTTCTTGAAGGCTATAGTTGGTCTCCTCATTCGAATGATGAGAAGATGATGAAAAGATGAATTTTCACTGGAAGGTGTGGATGAAGCATCGTTCTTTGCACCTTGTTTTTCTTGTTCCTTATCATAAGCTTCATAAATTATGTCCACCAATTTGGATATCCTGAGCAAGGCCTCGTATATTTATTTTTCATTATCCAATGTTGCATGTTCAGTCACTCACACTCTCAATTCACGTTAGCAACAAGTTCACTCTGATACCTAACGTGATCCGGATTCGTTCAGCTACCGAAATTATCTAAGATGTTTTACCTTTGTGATGTTAATAGAATTGCATTTAAAAGAGCATAAAAGAACACATGTGTATTCTTAAACAAGAGGAAACATGATGATAATCAACAAATCAAAAACATGACACATTTGATAATGAATTTCACCCAGTGTGGGCTACGGCTTCGGGCCTAGTGTCAAGATGATGGAGGTCGCTTCATATAATGTTGCAAATTATGATGATGTACATGGAATATTCTTTCATATTCATCATGGGAATTTTGAGGTGTAAAATGGGCCTCTTAAGAAAAATGTACAACCAAAATAAACTTTATAAGAACCAATAGGATTCAAGATGATGATGTCAACCATGGGAGGCGATTCACAGTTTTTTAAAGTAAAATGGTAAAAATATTAAAAAATAATAAAATAATAAAACTACTTTCTCAACTCATATTTTCAACTTATCTCCCAAAGTTTTTACTCAAATTTTGAGCAGAAGTAATCATTTGGATGCAAAATTTAATTCCTCATCCAAAGAGTACCCATGTTGCATATTTTTGATGGACCTACTACACAAAAAATTACAAATACATGAAAAAACGTGATTGCAATCATGTTTTCATGTATTTCATTTTTTTTGTGTTGTAGGGTCCATCGAAATTATGCAACATGGGTACTCCTTGGATGAGAAATTAAATTTTGCATCCAACGAGTACTCCCACTTGAAATTTGAGTAAAAACTTTGGGAGATAAGTTGAAAATATGAGTTGAAAAAGTAGTTTTTTCTTTGTTCCCTCTAAAATTTGATGATGTAATCAAATCTTATTTTATTGTTTCCATAATTATTTTATAATTTTCATAGGAGGCCCATTTTAGACCTCAAAATTCTAAAAAAGTGAGAGCTCCCTCTTTCCTCTTTTAGAGTGAGAGTTCCCTCTTTCTTCTTTTCATCCATTGTATATGGGTACGTCAAAATGGACTTGTTGTTGGGATTCATTCATTTTGCATCACACTCACCTAAGTTATGCTTAATGGGGGTGTTGGTGTACATGCACCTTGTTAGCCTTAATTAGCTTCAGTGCAACTCTAGTTATTGCATGTGATGTGCACTTGGTTTTAGCTAGTTAACTCGAGTGCTTACATGTGGTGTATGCTTGAATTTAGTTAGTTAAATCTACTTCTTGCATGTGGTGCATATGCACATTAACAGAACATAAAGCACACATAGCTTCATTTATCTTTAATTATCCATAGTTATTTCATGTACAACTAACCTTAACTTAGTTGCTTTATGTATTTATTCTCAAGCTAATATTGTTTAACCAAAATTCATTCTCAATTCCAATTTTTTTTTCAATTCTTGCAAGTTTATGCAATTCTTCTTCAGTTAGATCTATATTTTTTCTTTAATAATTTTACACATTAATCAAAATTGAATCAACTATCATTTAATAAATAGATTGAATCTTTTCTTTTTATTTCCCCTAATCTATTACAACAAAAATTTAAATTCAAATATTTGCCCAAAAAACCCTGAATTTTCAACCAAAACTTTGCTCAATTTTGTCAATGCACTACATCACATCTCAACTTATAATGTAAACTAATTTTCACCCTACTATCTGAATTTTACTCTAAACAATTGTAGCATTCTAAACCATTCTACTGTTGTAAACTTTTGTTAAGCTACTTTTCAAACACAACCAACATAGAATTCAATTTCAATACTTGAATCCATGGATACTTCTTTTTTTGAAGCATATGTTCTCTTTTGCGGCCTTATTCAAGTCTAGTTCTCTTCGTTTTATAGAGGTTTCTTAAAATAACAATTGTCTCCTAAACTTGTAAACTAACACAATCACATAAAAGTACTTCAAATAGGTAAATGTCCGTCATTTTTCACATCCATATATACATACATACATACATACATACATATATATATATATATATATATATATATATATATATATATATATATATATAAATTAATTTAAATGATATATATATATAATTTTTAATATATTAAATTAAAAATTAAGTAAATAAAATTATTATCTAGATATAGGTATTTGAAATTGTTATGTAGGTAAATGTAATTGAATGTTTCCAAAGTTAAACACGCCAAAAGCAAAGTTCCTCTTAAAACCATTTGTTTTAATTTACTCCCAATTCACCAGTGATTGTATTTCCCAAGTGGAGGCCATCGCTCCCACTCCCAATTTCATCTAATGGATTTTTGAGACAATATAATGGAAGATGATTATTAAATACTGATAATTTGTGATTATATATATATTTCAATGATTAATATATATTTTTTAATATGAAAAATTTGAGGTGAAATCTTGATTTATGTTATTTAAACTATTTTTTTTACTGCATATATTGATTCAACATCTTGAATAATCCCCTAAGGTACTTCTAGTGTGCAAAGTTTACCCATAAAACTTGTGATTTCAATAAATTCCTCCACAATTTTAGAAAAAATTGATGTGAAAAATAAATCCTAAAATGTTTCAAAAAATAGCATTAAAAACAACTCCTTATTAGTATCTTTTATATCTATATATAGTTTAGAGTATATTAATAATAATATGTTATATTATTATAATAGTATTGTAGTATATTAAAAATATTATATATTAAACTGAAATATAGTATAATTATATACTAGTGAATCTTTTGGGTTTATAATATTAATATTATATTGTATACTATAACTATTATAATGTAAATTTCCTAGGTTTATAATATTAGTATTAATATATACTAAGAATCTTAATATTACTAACTATTGGATTAATATTATAAAATCAAGGGGTTTATGGAGTATTAATAGTATAAGCCCAAGATAATAATAAACCCAAGGGATCAATATTATAAACCCAAAGCAATAATTTTTTTCCCTAAGAAAAATTGTAATTTTCATTATTTAAAGTGATGAAAATTACATGTTGCATAGTTCATAGTCATCATGTCAAAAAATAGGGTCATTTGACATCACATATCAGCCACTACTGTTCAAAAATTTCTAGATTGTTTTATACATATAAATACATCGATGTCAATACAATAGTAGAGTTTCATGTATAAACAAAAAATTTTGAAGGAACTAAATGATTAGGTGCTCAAAATTATGCTATAAAATGAAAGTTGTCAGAATAGTGTGAAACCTAAATGAACGTGTATATCTCGTCATTCTAAAGTTGGCACAACTCATTTCACATAAAAACGACATTTTATTCTCCTGAAAATGCGTTTTGTTCATTTTCCCAAACAAGAAAAATTTTCAAAAAAATGAGAGTTGTTCGTGTATTTTGGTCCAGTGGTAGGCTGCCACGTGGCCTCTTATGGTTAGGCAAAAGTTAATTTTTTTTAGGCCAATCATGCCTCGCCACTTGTCCGAATTTGATTGGTTCTAGTTTGGTGAATTATGGTTGGTTGGGAGGTTGCCAACCACATGTTTTCATGTGGCCCAACTGGAGGCAGCCATGTGGTAGTACGAGGGCCACTAAATTTTGGGTTAATGCCAAACTGCAACTCCACCAGACTCAACATCTTCAACAAACTTGAAACACTACACTGCCTAACCGCATGGTCTACATTGTTACTTATTTAAACTTATGATCGAAACCATATTTAAGTTTGATATCAACAGATTTCGGGGGTAAGGGGCCATGGCTTAGCCTCGCCCCCCATATTACATTGCATATGACCACCTGTTACATAGTAATTTTTCATTGTCCTTGCAATCCCCATCTCGTAAATTGGAGGGTAATTCTTGTGACTAATTAGAAGTGTCATGCCTTGCAAATAACATCATTGCATCCCTTGCCATGAGGACAACATTCCCTTTGTTGACCATTTCCTAAGAAAACCACTAAAAACACCTGTTTTTGCCTTCGCGCTGGTAGCTCGTTATGCCCTCGCACCAATGAGGAAAATTAACAATGAGCCCACGCCATTTGGTGCTCTGTCCCAGTTAAGCACCCACGCCAATTCTGTTTATGGAAAGTTTTTTAAAAATAGAGGCGAAGTTTCGATCACAACAACTTCGTGGACGAGTCATAGGGAGTGGTTTGACTAAATAACCACAGACTTCCTCCTTTGGACTCTTGTTTCCACCTTATGTGGAAACCTCCCAAGGGATAAGGCCTCCCTTCCACTATTGTAGGGATCCAAACCTCCTCCTCTCCTCCATAAATATAGCCATCTTCCATTGATGTGCTAGTTGAACATGCTCTAGTGGAACAGATAGCTAAAAATTTAGCATAGAGAGGAAGGTATCATAGCTTCAAGAGAGTAGTGCAGAGTGTGATTGTTTGTGTGTGTTGAGAACATAGTGAGATCTTGGACCTTTGTTCATGAGAGTGTGGAAAACGTACTTGGATACAGACCTGCCGAAGGAGAGCCTCAAGATCAAGGCTTGGTTGTAAACTCCCCTTGTCTTTATCATAATAAAATGCATCTGATGTTTATCTTCCATTATTGTTTACATCTATAATGAGATTTTTAGCATTCCTTGATCAGTTAGATAGGTTGTAATTGTTTTATTTTTGTCGTGGTGTTATGCTTGTCGTGTTGTCTTGACTGTCTATATAGGTAATCGAACATTGGCAGCAGCATGTATTGAGCTTCAGAAGAGCGATGAATCAAGAAGCTTTGATGGAAGACAACATAGCATCAGAACAAGGTAGGGCATCTTCCTTGCTCTGAATTTCATCTACAATATAGGAAGGTAGATGTTAATATGTTCCCGTAGTTGCTAGACCCACCCTAGGGCTAGAGGGATCGCCTCTGTCTGCAGAGGGGATTTACCTAGACAAAAGATTGGTGACTCCACTGGGGAGTTTCGTTTGAGTTTGTCACTCTTTGAGGTCTTAGTCATTGGACAGATTTAGTCGAATGACCATTTCCCTGTTTCTTCCTATGTTTTTCATCACTTACAATCTTTTAGTTTTGCTTGAAGTGGTGAGTCTGGTATTTGTTGGGAGAAATTATTTGTTTTTTCCTATTTAGGCATTGGCGCTTTTATTTTTATGACAGTCGCGCCGATTGGCGCTATTTTTCAGTTAGCAACCCACACCAATTGGCCATTGGCACTAGTTGTCAGTGAGCAAGTCATGCCAGTTGGCGCTAGTTTCGCCCACAAAAGTCGTGCCAATTTCAGGGTGTATGAAAAATTGAGGTTTTTTCCTTAAATCCTTCACAAGTGTGTCTTGCCCTTCTGGTTCTTTTCTCTGTATGATTTACTCATTCTCTCCTCTACTTTTTCACTTATGAGAATAGATTACATTGCTCTTTGTTCAACTGAAAAGTCTTCTTTCTTGATTTCTTGATGTAAAATGGAATGAATGCCTTGTTTTGAGCTCATGCTATGGAAGTCCTTTTTGTGCTTGACCTCATATGTCTTGTATCCTTTTGAGGAATTTCGTTACAAAGTGTTTAGAACAATGATTGCATTCTTAGTGTGGTTTTTCATCCATTTTGCATTCATCCTTCCATTAAGGAGATTTGCGTTCATTTAGTTTTTGTCCTAGAGCTTGCTTTTCGTTAAAATGCATTAGATCACGTTGCATTGAAGAGTATTTTTTGAGATTTATCATTGAACTTAGATTACATTGTTTAATGATTGAAAGCTAAAAATCGCATTGAGTGCATTCTCTTTCATTAAAATCATGCATTAAGTAGATTCTCATTTCATCGAAAAATGCATTGAGTGCATTCTTATTCTTTCAAAAAAAGGAAATTGTGCATAGATTACAATTGCATAGTTTTCAAAAAAGAGGATTTTGCATAGATTGCATTGCATAATTCGCATCATTGAATGTTTTAGATTACTTTTGGATAGTGAAATTCATCTAGTTTGGAAAAATTTTGTTTGCAGTGTTGTTGTTTGTGGCATCATTGTTTGAAGCTCTTCCCTTAACTAGATAGAATTCATCGAATTGAAAGATTTATTTTCTCATATAGTTTGCATCTAGAGGTCTTATGAGATCCAACATTCGATAGGGCCTTGAAATCGAAACGTGAATTGAAGATAAAATTTAAAATTTATTGACTTAACCTAAGGAAGCATTGAAACCTAACGAAACATTTAGTGGTCTAAGTTAGAGACGTGTTCCAGCGTCTTCAAACCTAGTAGTTGTCACTCGCCATCTGGCTTCAGACAATGATAGTATGGACTTGTGCTCCCCGTACCGTCGAGTATATAAAGGGAGACCCCTCTAGGTTGCAATCCTTTATCCATAGGAAGCCAAGTCTACCGCCTCTTACCCATGATACACCAAACACAACATTTGAGGAGATTACCTGCATGTACGTTAAGTCCTTGGTTGATTTCTCTTTCATTTTTACCAAGGTGTATATGGCAGTTCACGGATATCTGGTACACCCTTTTGCCTAGACTACCTCAGAAGTCACTTTGATCTTTACTGACTCTTTTAACTGAAAATATCATCGAGCTCTTGTCCTTTCATGCTCGTGTCCAACCTGAAAGCGATAGAGTCACCTTTTGCATGTTTCTCGACTCTTATAATATGAAATAGCAGAGTCTAGTTTCAGTTTCTTAAAAATTAATCACCTACGAAATATTCCTAGTTAGAATTTTTGTCCTTAGTGTTTTCTTTCAAGGTCTTTTCTGATGGAAACTTTTCCAGATTTTTCCAACCAAGGAATCCCCTCCGAAGGGAGTCATGGTTCTTTTCCTGCTTTTGGGAATCTTGGTGCTCATTATATGGAAACATTTTCCCTTCTTGGGTTAACTGTTGGGTTGCCTATTTGATTATTATCGACCTCTGTGGCCTCGAGTATTCCACCCACCCTACAACCCTCTCCTCCACCTAAATAACATCATGTTGATTCTAAAGTGGACCTATCCCCTTATTCACATATTTCTTCATTCTCTTCTCCTACTTCGCCTGGTGAAAGTTTGGATTCTAGTACCGAGGTGGCTAAGAAGAAGAAGAGGAAGACTATGAAGAAGAAGTCAGATAAGTGAGAGGCTAATTCTGCAGCTTTTGCTTCTAAAACACCTGCTCTCGATGAACCTTCCAACCCTTCGTGGAAAGATATGTTCCCTTTAATGTTGTTCCAGGGAAACCATCTTCTTCGAGATCGCCCTGGCATTCCCAAGGTGCTCAAAGTATGGTCCAACGATCGTCCGATGTTTCCTTTGGCTTCCAGGAGTCAAGTTGGGGGCACGTCTTCAGCTAGTGCTGGTAAAGCTCCTAAGAAGAAGGGTAAACTTTCCAATCCCTGTAATTTGTGTGAAGGGCACCATGCTATTCACCTTTTTCCGTATATGGATGAAGCCAAGAGAGTTTCAGACAACTCGATTGTTTCTGCATTCTGGCTTCTGGCTGGTTACAAACAGATTTCTTTGAGTCCTTCACCAGTTGATTCAATGATTAGTCAAGAGTCATCCTTTCTTGATCCAACTCTTCCAGAAATTCACCATCATGAATCCATCCCTGACCAACCATTAGTCGTGGGATCAGTTGAGTTGGCCCCGTCTGCAGTGCACCAGGTCTTTTCCGTTGAGAGTGGATCTCATTCCCCTCATGTTCTTCTTGTTTCTTCAAATTATACGAACTTGGAGAAAGATTCTTCCATCCCTGTAGTCCAAGAAACTGCTCCTCCTACTCCCATGATGGACGTCTCGGAGGATGCTCCTCCTGATCTCTTAACACTAGGGGAAGACCATCTCGATTCGATGGTAGCCCCTCCAAGTAGTTTGGTCGCTTCCCTCAATTAGGGTCGATTTGCAAGTTATCACCTTCCTTCTTATGTGCCCTTTGAGATCATGGTAGAGGCCTCCCATCTAGTCGTACCCAACACCATTATAGATGAAGGTGTTTCTGTTAGTATTTTATCCTCAACTACTTGGAAAGATTTTGGTTCACTGCCACTTGTGCTTGTTACGCAGAATTTTTTGGCGTTTAACAGAGGAACTAGTCAACCATTAGGGATCCTTCCGAAGTTTCCTGTTACTTTGGGAGGGAAAACTATCCATATGGACATGATGGTTGTTCCTGGCCCCTTTGAATTTAATTTACTCTTGGGCCGCCATTATACTTATGCCATGGGAGTGCTTGTCTCCTCCCTCTTTCGTGTGATGTGTTTTCCACACCAAGGTTGGATCGTGACCATCGATCAAATTGTGTTCTTTGGTCCTAATATGGCATCTAGTCCACCATCATCCCTGTCGCATCTTTATCTATCAGTTGTGTCATCCCTGCCGCATGTCAATTATGTGGCTACCTGTCCTATGCCCGTATTCAGTGATAGTGCAATTGTGCATCGTGTGCTAGGGCATTAGGTCCTGATTTCCGAGATGTTTTTCTCCCATTGGATGAGAACCTATTGGAATCCATGAATTCTTATTCATCATGATGAGTTTTCTTCGGAGAAAAGTTCATTTTCTTGTGTCAAGCTCATTAAAAAATCAAACAACGTGTCTGGAGCATAGTTTTTTCTTATGTTAAGCTCGTTGAAAAATGAAACAAGGTGTTCCGAGGATAGTTTGTCTTCTGTATCAGCCTCGTTAAAAAATGAAACAAGTTTATCTGAGGATAGTTCTTTTAGTGTGTCAACCTCGTTAAAACAATGAAACACTTTCCTGTTCAATTCGAGTCTTTCATAAGATCTTGTAAAATCCCAGTCGAGTCTTTCTCTTGATCTCGTAACTTGAACCTTCACTCGATCTGCCTTTCATATGGATTGAAGCTCGGGGGGCATGTACCTCGAATTGAGTCACCATGTTGGGGGCATGAAAATTGTTTCAAGCATAGTTTGTTTCCATTTCAAGCTTGTGTAAAAATGAAACCGGTTTCAAGAAGAGTTTTTTGATTTCAAGCTTGTGTAAAAATGAAACCATTCCCATTTTACCTCTCATGATTGCCATTCTATCAGCCTATTTTTCCAGATGAGCCTTGGTTTTCTCATTCCAGTGTCACTATCTGCTTGGCCAATCATATGCCTTCACTTGGTTGTTTTACCTATTCCTGAGAAACCACTGTGATGAGTGGTCTTGTTAGCGAGCCTCTTGACCTTTATCTTGTTCTGAGTAGTTCCACCATCACCGGAACCAGTTGCTACCCTTTATACCACTCGTTCCTCCAGGAGGAGTCACCTTTCAACTCTTTTATGACTCTAAAATTGAAAATATTGCCGAGACGCTTGTCGTTTTAAAATCGTTAAATGGCTGCAACGTGATATCTACCCTGTATACGTTTACCCCTTTTTCAGGTTGGGATAGATTATTTACGAAAAAGGAATACCTTAGCCTATTGTGACTAAGAGATTCTCTCAAACATATTTTTCTACCTTTTCGGATCTGTGAGACTACCTACAAAAAGGGACTACTAGAGTTTTATTTTCTTCATTCTTTTCAAACTCTCTAAACATGAAAAGATGTTGAGTTATTCATTTGTCAGACTCGTTAAAACTGATGACATCAGACTCTGTCGTTAGGATGTTATTCGAGTTCCTCCTTCCTAGGGCTCGTAAAATGTACTAGGTTGGATTTGTCCGAAGGACAAACTTATATGACAAGCATATGGTATCCTATTCAAGCTTGTGTAAAAATAAAGAGGTACTCACCAGAAATGGTGGGGGAAAATGGAATTTTTTCATCAGTTGTGTCGGCAGTATGTCACTCTCGAACATGACACTTGTCTGTAGTTCGTGTCGGGTTGGGATATCTTCACTCTGTCACTTTGCCTCCATGGGTTTGGGAAATCCGTTTGCCTCTCATTCGATTACCAATTTTGTCAACATGACCTCTAATCCTATTTGAGTCAAATGATGCAAAATTCCAGATTTGTGTCGCCGATATGTTCAAGAGAAAATCCTTCTACAGTTTTTACATTCCTTGATCCTCTGTTTCAGTCTTGATTCACACTCATATTACCTTCTCTGTTTCGTGTCGATGATGTGGGATTCATTATGACCCTCCTTCGATGGATCACTTCCTGTCGACTTCAGCTCATTATTCGGGAAGTTGATCTAGAGACTCCTTTCTGGTACCTTAGAGCTTGCATGCCCTAATGGCAAGTTCTTCACATTCGACGATAGGTTTACATCATTGGCCTTCGATCGGGTGATTTCATGGGTGTTTGAATTCATCTCATTATTCAAATTCCGTGGATTGTACTAGTAGTACCTTGAGAGTGATTGACATTATGGGTGGTTTCTCTCACACTTGTGAACATTTCACGTCATTGACTGATAATCAAGTGATTTTCTAGCATGTTTGACTTAAACACATCTATTCAAATGTTGGAATTTGTACTTTGATCGGGTGGTGTCGGAGCGCAAGACCCTGGGCTTCGATCACAAAAGTCCAAGTTGTGAGGAGTGATGAGTCATTCATGATTATATACATGATTTTTTAGATCGATGGTTGCGACCATACCGTGGGTTCTCTTGTTTTGATCCTCTCTATACGGATGGCTATGCCGATACCATGGATCTATTTCATATGATTCCTTTATTCGGATGGCTACGCCCATGCCAAGGATCCATTCACATGATCCTTTTCTTGATGGATAGCTGCGCCTATAACATGGATTCATGTATTTTTAACACAGATTTCAGTTATGTATATGTATCTATGCTTGATTTGCAGGTCTCCTGACAGCAGCGTCTGGTTCCTTGCGCGTACTTGTAAATAATTTCACCCCTCACTCATGTTCGGACTTCATAATTTAAGGGGCATCTATTACAGAGTAATTTTTCACTGTCCCTACAATCCCAATATCGCAAATTGGAGGGTCATTTCTATGACTAATTAGAAGTGTCATGCCTCTCAAATACCATCATTGCATCCCTTGCCATGAGTATAACATTCCCTCTGTTGACCATTTCTTGAGCAGACCACTAAAAACACTTGTTTTTACCTTGGCGCTGGTAGCCCGTTATGCCCTCGTGCCAATGAGGACAATTAACACTGAGCCCGTGCCATTTGGCGCTCTATCCCAGTTAAGAACTCTCGCCAATTCTGTTTATGGAATTTTTTTTTTTAAATAGAGGCAAAGTTTCAATCACAAAAACTTCATGGATGAGTCATAGGGAGTGGTTTGACTAAATAACCACGGCCTTCCTCCTTTGGCCTCTTGTTTCCACCTTATGGGGAGACCTCCCAAGGGATAAGGCCTCCCTTCCACTATTGTAGGGATCCAAAGCTCCTCCTCTCCTCTATAAATATAGCCATATTCCATTGATGTGCTAGTTGAACATGTTCTAGTGGAACAGATAGTTGAAAAGCTAGCATAGAGAGGAAGCAATCATAGCTTCGAGAGAGTAGTGCAGAGTGTGATTGTTTGTGTTTGTTGAGAACATAGTGATATCTTGGACCTTTGTTCATGAGAGTGTGGAAAACGTGCTTGGATACAGACCTGCCGAAGGAGAGCCTCAACATCAAGGCTTGGTTGTAAACTCCCTTTGTCTTTATCATAATAAAATACATATGATGTTTATCTTCCATTCTTGTTTACATCTATAATGAGGTTTCTAGCATTCCTTGATCAGTTATATAGGTTGTAATATTTTTATTTTTTTCGTGGTGTTACGCTTGTCATGTTTTCTTGACTGTCTGTACAGGTAATCGAACGTTGGCAGTAGCGTGTATCGAGGTTGAGAAGAGTGACGGATCAAGAAGCTTAGATGAAAGACAACAAAATAGCATCAGAACGAGGTAGGGCATCTTCCTTGCTCTGAATTTCATTTACAATCGAGGAAGGTAGATGTTAGTATGTTCCCGTAGTTGCTAGACCCACCCTAGGGCTACAGGGATCGCCTCTGTCCACAGAGGGGATTTACTTGGACAACACCATTGCATTGGAACCAAGGGAATAGAGGTATAGACTGCTACCGGCAATTCCACCTTAGTAATATGTGACAATGCCGACAGTCTGCTAGTTACCAAAACCGGGCAATTTTTCAATTAAAAAATTAATTTAATCCGTCGGTTAAGTAGTGCTAATTCAGATTTATGGCGTTATTAGGAAAATAAAGTATCCTTAAGTTTCACCCAAAAATGCGTTAAAATGTCACTCGATTAGCTGAAATCAGGGTGCAATTGTAGGACCACTTTGGATTTTGCAGAATTTGTGGTGTAGTTAGCAGCAAATATAGGGAGGCTCATAATGTATTCAGTTTTTGACCAATTTTGGAGTAGAAAGAGGCTCAAAAAACATTTTTTGTTATTCTAGAACTGATGGCACAGTTTTGAAGCCATTTGAACATTGTAAATGTATGTAATCACCATTTTGAGCATAATGAAAGAGGGCCAAGCCATTGGAAGCCGGACCAAGGAGACGTAGCCAAAGAAGGGTGAACTCCTTCATCACTTGTTCTTTTGTGGTTATTTTTATGTTTCATTTTTCTACTATTTCTTCATATTTCATAGTTCATTTTCATGCTTTGTTTGTTTAAAAATTAACATAAAATCTTACAAAAACTCAATTTTAACACTTGTAATTTACAAACTCTCAAGCATACTTTCTTTAAGATCCCTTACAGATCAAGTTTGGTATCAGAGCTTAGGATTTATTTGATGTTGTGAGGATTTAATTTTTTTCAAGTGTATGTGATGCTTGCAAGGTTGAAGATCAAGAGAGGAGAATGAAATATTGTGGTTGCAAGTCCTCAAGTTAGGTCAAGGACAGGGAGAGTAAATTTTCCACAATCTCCACCACAAATTCTTCCTCAAATTGCAGTAGAAGCTTCAACAAGCATGTCACATGAAGGAGGAGATGATAACATGCCAGAAGTTGAAAATACTTTCAAAAAATCTTTCTTTGATATGACTGAAATGGTGAAGGTTCTCTATGAAGAGAGAAATTCAAGATTATAGGGTGAAATTTTGAAGCCTTCAAAAGGAGAGGGTTCTTCTGGAGGAAAAGGAAGAGACAATGACAAGCCTTCAAAGGGAAATGGTGACAAACCACCCTCTTCTCCACCATCATATTCACCTCCATCTTCACCTTCATATTATTCCTCTTCCACAACAAGTGTTACTCAAAAACATCGACATACCCCAAGGGTTCATGGTAAAGCTCCCTTATTAAAACTTGATATGAAATTCAAACTTCATATATATAATGGTGAAGTAAATGATGAAAGAATTGATAATTGGGTTCGTCAACTTGAATTTTATTATAGGATACAAAACATCAAAGATGATGAAAAAAAGATTCAGTTGGCTTCATTAAGGTTGGAAAGTGCAGCTTTGATTTGATGAAAAGACAAAACACAAGAGGATATGAAAGAATGGTAATTTCTGTACCTCTTGGATAGATTTTATTACTGCACTTAGAAGACAATTTTATCCATTAACTTATAAGGAAAATGTTATTATGGATTGGCAGAATTTTATAAGACTAAAGGGTCAAAGTGTGCAAAGTTACACTCAAGAATTTAGAAGAAGGCGCTTTATATTAGGTGTAAACTTTAACTCACAAGACACTTTGTTGAAATATATTGGGGGTTTACATTTTTATTTAAGGCATACTATCCTTATGTTTAATCCTACAATTTTAGATGAGGTTTGTGTTCAGGAAACACATCTTGAAGCAAGAGGGAAAAACATTTAAAAGAGGGTAGCAAGAAACCATTCACAAGTTGATCCTGATTTTTGCAGGAACACAAAATAATACACATATAGCCATAGATAAAGAGATGCAACATAAATAATGCTTCATTTTATTAAAATCAAAAGATGGAAATAAACCATCTAGGGTGCTGGTAGCGTATATCTGAGAAGAGATGTGGCAGATACAGGTCACTGAACTGTGTTACAGAACTGACATTTGTTTACAGAAAAAATGTAAATAAAAATCTAGGGCACTGGTAGGCTTACCTCTGAGAAGAGATGTGGTGACTAAAAGCCTCTGAACTATGTTACAAAACAAATGACTGAAACATGCTTATAGAAATAATGGAAATAAATGAGCTAGGGCACTGGTAGCCTATCTCTTAGAAGAGATGTGTCAGATACCAACCCCTGAATGGTGTTACAATAAATCTCCCAGGCCTGTTTATTGTTGAGAAACAATGTAAAACCCTAAACATCAAAAAACGTAACCCTATGAGGTGAAGCGCCAAAACTATGGGTCCCGTTTGGGTAAATTGGTGTTTCAACTTCCCGAGGACGTAACTTTGGAATACGATCTTATTTTGACACAATCCATACCTTATTATAAAGATATTTTCGAGGAATACAATGTTTGAGTGAGAAACATCAGTCTATAGACCCATGTTTCTCGCAAGTTTCCCAAGAAAAATCATTTAGGGCCTCAAAATGACTCCGAAAGTTCATGACCCGACAAAACTACTAAAAATATTAAGTTGTGCTGAAACTTACAAACTAAAAGAACTAATGGTGGGGGTTCAATTGGAATCAGAGGGTGGCCACCAATATCCACCTGGATAATTAAGTCCCAAAAATGGCTTCGGGAGTGTAGGATCCAAAAAACTGCTAAAAATAGTAAGTTGTGCTAACAGTGAACACTGAAAGAAATAATGGTGCGGGTCCAAATGGAATAGGTGGGTGGCCACCAATATCCACCTGGATCATTCCTCCCTCCATAGGAAGCAATGGTCCCCATTTCATTAAGTTCCTCCATGAGGGGAAAATTCTGTTGAACTTGGTATAGGATTTGTCTAGGATGTCGCAGACATGTTGGCGGACGTGCTGGATTTAGATGCGCCACTAGTGGGCAACTGTTGAAGGATCTGGGAAATGTTATCCATCATTTCATTCCTCTATTTCTCGAGGGCCTCTTCGAGTAAGATTTTGATAGGATATCCTGCTCCCTCATCTTTCTTTCCTTCCGCCATGGGGGGTCATCGGGGTTTGCGAGGTTGAACCAGGGAAAATTTTAAGGATGGAAAAATATTTTGAAGTTTAAAAAATTGGTGAATCTAACTAGTCCCTAATAAGAAAAATATAAAATGTTTATCGATGTATTTGTAAAATTTTTCAAATTTATAATGATATGATATATATTTTCTATATAATTTTGGCGACTTTTAAGGTAAAATAATTTTATATTGTAAAATTTGGGCGAATCACTTTTATAAAAAAATGGAATTTGGTGAATCTTTTTTTTGGAAAAACCATGGAAAATTAGCCCACCTGCGAATATTAGCCCCTAAAATTATCCATGGGTTGAACTCCTTATAGCCTGGCCGCTTTGGGGACATGAAAAAAAAATAGAGAAAGAGCAGACCGCTTAGATACCACTGATCTAGATTTTTTGCAGGAATGGAAAAGAATACACATATAGCCATGGATATAGATATAAAGTGGAAATAATGCTTCATTTTATGAAAATCAAATGACTGAAATAAACTAGCTAGGGCACTGGTAGCGTATCTCTGAGAAGGGATGTGGCAACTACAGGCCTCTGAACTGTGTTACAATACTGAAATTTTTTTACAGACATAATGTAAATAAAAATATAGGGTGCTGGTAGGCTTATCTCTAAGAAGAGATGTGGTGGCTACAGGCCTCTGAACTATGTTATAAAACAAATGACTGAAACATGCTTATATAAATAATGTAAATAAATGAGCTAGGGCACTAGTAGCATATCTCTGAGAAGAAATGTGTCAGCTACCAGCCCCTAAAATGTGTTACAATGAGTCTCGAAGGCCTATTTACTGTTTAGAAACAATTTAAAACTCTAAACATCCAAAAATGTAACCCTAGGAGATGAAGCGCCAAAATTGTGGATCTCGTTTGGGTAAATTGGTGTTTCAACTTCCCGGGGACGTAACTTTGGCATACGACCTTCGTTTGAAGTGCTCCATACCTCGTTAGAAATATATATTCGAGGACTACAAACTTTGAGTGAGTAAAATCAATCTATAGACCCATGTTTCTCCTAGTTTTCCCAAATTGTCGTTTAGGGCCTCAAAACGGCTCCAGAAGTTCAGGACCCAAAAAAAAAGTGCTAAAAATAGGAAGTTGTGTTGAAAATTACAAACTGAAAGAACTGATGGTGGGGGTTCAAAACAAATCGATGGGTGGCCACCAATATCCACCTGGATCATTAGGTCCCCAAAACAGCTCCGGGAGTGCAAGACCCAAAAACCTGCTAAAATAGTAAGTTGTGTTGACAGTGAAGACTTAAAGAATTGATGGTGTAGGTCCAAATGGAATAGGTGGGTGGCCATCGATATCCACCTAGATCAAAAGTGGATACAAGGGTAAGAGTGAGCTCAAAGGGAAAGGAAAGAAGAATGTATTTGTTAAGAAGGAAGGAGAAAATTTAACATGCAAACATTGTTCGAAAGAGGGTCATGACGAAGCTCATTTTTGGAAGCTTCATCCTGAGATGAAACCAAGGAAGTTTAACAACAAAGGGAAGCAAAATAAAGATGCAACTACACAACATGACTTAGGCTTCGATTTGGGAGATGAAATAAATATCATAGCAATGAGAATGAAAGGTAAGGACATAGCAAGCAATATCTCTTCAAGTTTTCCTAATGATATTGAATATGAGAAAACTAGAATTGAACTTTTCCATATTCAGGTTATTTCAAAGCACACCAAAATTGATACACTCTTTGATAGTGGTTCACAAGAAAATTTTATTTACGAAGACATAGTCAAGAATTTAAAATTAGATACCATTCCTCATCCAAGACCTTATCCTTTAGGCTAGATACGAAGGAATGCAAAATTACAAGGTACGAGGAAATTCATACTTAAATTTGCAATTGCAACAAACTTTCTTGATGAAGTTGAACTTGATGTAGTTCCACTTGATATTTCTGAATTTTTTTTGGCAAGCCCGTATTCATATAATAGGAAAGCTATTTTCCATCGCCATGAAAACAAGTATAACTTCTTCAAAGATGGCACAGAGTACATTGTTAGAGCACATCGAAAGAAACTAAATATTTCACTTGTAAATTCCAAAAAAATGAAGAGACTTAAAATCTAGCATGATTTTTGTGATTTTAATGGTCAAGAAAAAGAATGATGTTGAGAATGAAGCTTTTCAAGGTTTTCACTCAATATTAAAATCTTATTTGGTTGAGGTCGTTAACCAATATGATGAGATGTTTTAGGAACCAAAAGGATTTCCTCCCAAGAGGGGAATCCAACATGAAATAAAATTGCAGCAAGAGTGTCCTCTTCCTAACATTGGCATGTACAATATGTCAGTGATGGAAAGTGAAGAAATTACAAATAAAATTCAAGAGTTTTTGGATGAATGGATCATCATACCAAGTACTTCGCCATGCGGGTCACCTATTTTTTTTGGTGCCAAAGAAGGATGGAACATGGTGCATATCTGTGGACTTTCGTGCATTGAACAAAATTATGGTAAAGAACTCTTACCCAATTCCCAGAATAGATGATTTACTTGATCAATTGAAATATGTAAATTATTTTACTAAGCTAGAATTAAGGAGTGGCTATCATCAAATTATAATTGCTGAAGGTGACATATGGAAGACAACACTCAAAACAAAACAAGGTTTGTTTGAATGAATAGTTATGTCTTTTGGTCTTTTCAATGCTCCAACTACCTTTATGTGTGTGATGAACGATGTGTTGAAGCCATTTATATATGATTTTGTGATAGTATACTTAGATGAAATCTTGATTTTTAGTAAATCTTGTGAAGATCATGTCATGCATGTCAAAAATGTGCTTGATGTCTTGAAGAAAGAACAATTGTTTCTAAATATGTCAAAGTGTCAGTTTGGAAAAAATTCTCTACTGTATTTGTGTCATATTTTTGGAGGAGGTAAATTGAAAATAAATCCCTCCAAGATTGATGTAATTTTGAATTGGCCAAAGCCCAAAATAGTTATGGAGGTAAGAATATTTTTGGGAGCAGTCCAATATTGGAGGAGGTTTATTGGTAATTTCTCTTCTATCGCAGCTCCATTGCATGCATTGAAAAGTGTGAAGCAGGTTTTCCAGTGGGGAGGTAAACAACAAAATTAATTTGATGCATTGAAATAAAATATCAGTTCAACCCCATTAGCTTCACTTCCAGACCCTAGATAGTCATTTGAGATTCAGACTAATGCTAGTGACTATGCCATGGGTGCTGTCCTCATGAAACATGGTAATCCCATCTATTTTCATTTGGAAAATTTTAATGGCATAGTGATTAATTATCATACATATGACAAGGAACTGTTTGCATTGGTGAAATGTTTGAAAAAGTGGAAACACTAATTGATGGGTAAGGAAATATTCATTCACATTGATCATCAACCATTTCAATACTTACAATCACAAACAAATTTGCAGCAATCAAGGTAATTTCTATGTATGGGTTTTCTTCAACAATTCCACTTGGTGGTAAGGTATAAGAAAGGTATTTGCAATAAATTTTTTGACATTCTCTCTGAGCTTATTATTAGTGCTAATAGTATTATTAAGCATAATTCTATTTTGCATGAGAGCTATGTTGAAAAATATTCTCTAGATAGTGATTTTCAATATGTATATGCAACTTTAAGTCAAGGGAACCAAGTAAAGGAATTGGATTATCACATGCATGATAAAATGTTGTACCATGTTGGCAAGCTTTATATTCCACAGGGAGAAATATTCAACCTCATAAGAGAGGCACATACTTCTCTTATTGCTGGTCATTTCGGTGTAAGTAAGACAATGGCACATCTATAGAGATATTGTTATTGGCCTCATATGCTTGAAAGTGTGTCACGTTTTATTAGAGGTTGTTCATTATGTGTTGTCAGTAAGCCTAGAAATATAAATTTAGGATTCTACACACCACTTCTAGTACCTTCTCGTCCATGGGATAGTGTTTGTATCGACTTTATTGGAGGTCTTCCTATGCAAAATAGGAATCATGATTATATTTTTTTAGTTTTGGATAGGTTCATCAAAATGTGTATTTTGATGCCATGTAAAAAGAAAATTGCAGCTGAAAAAAATACTCAATTATTCTTTCAGAATGTTTGGGTTCATTTTGGATTTCCCACATCCATTGTTAGTGATTGATATTCTTGATTTGTTGAGAATTTTCGGTCAAGCTTGTGGGGATTCATGGACACCAAATTGAGAAAGATTACAACATTTCATCCATCAATAGATGGTCAAACAGAGGTGGTGAAAAATACGGTGATACATCTTCCTCAAAATTATTGCAACAAGCATCCTAAGTTGTGGGATGAAAACTTGCACTATATTCAGCATGCTTACAACTAGGCCAAGCACTCTTCAACTCAAACATCTCCATTTGAGGCATGTTTGGGATATTTTCCTAAATCTCCTTTGGATTTCACTTTTTTAAAGGATGTTACTATTGATGGTCATAGTGACATAGAAAAATCTAAGAGGTTCTTTGAACAAATTCAATTGGTGCATTAAGTATTTCAAGAACATTTGGAAAAGAGCAAAGTCAAGTACAAAACAAGGCACGATAAGCATCACGTGGATCAAAAATTCCAAGTTGGTGATGAAGGTTGGCTTCACATTAGATAATAAATGCTTCAAGGAGAAGGTAAAAAACTGAAACCAGTTTGATATGGTTCATTCATAATTTTAGAAAATATTGGTGATAATGCGTTCAAGTTGGATTTGGCTTCATATATGAAAATTCATGTAGTTTTAATGTTGAGAAGTTAAGGTTGTATGAGTTTCCTTTTATTGAAGATCAAGGAGAAAATTTTCATATTCCTTCCATTGATGATTTTTCTCCTAAATACCTTGATGAACTACAGCAAGACACCATTCTTGACAGAAGAAAAAGGTCTTCAAAAGAAGGGAATTTGGAGTACCTTCGTGTGGGGCTCAAAGGAACAAATCCATGAAAATCTAGATGGATCGATATTGGAAAGGTGAGGGAATTGTACCCTCATCTATTGAAAAACTTAAAGTGATATTTTGGGATCCAAAAGATTCTAGTGGGGAGGAGTGATCAAGTGCTCAAAATTACGCTAAAAAATGAAAGTTTTCATAATGGTGTGGAACCTAAATGACCCCTTGGATATTGTGATTCTAAATCTGGCAAAACTCATTTCTCATAAAATCGACACTGTATGCTACCGGAAACATGCTCTATTTGTTTTCCAAAACATGAGTTTTTTCAAAAAATGACATCTGACTATGTATTTTGGGCTACTGGCAGGCTACCACGTGGCCTCTTCTATTTGGTAGAAAGTTAATTTTCTCTAGCTCAATCAAACCTCCCACTTTTCTGAATTTTATTGGTTCTCGTTTGGCAAATTATGGTTGGTTGGGAGGTGGCCAACCACATGCTGCCATGTGGCCCAACCGAAGGCCGCCATGTGGTAACACGAAATCCAACATAATTTGGGTTAATGACAAACTGCAACTCCATCAGATTCATCGGATTCAACATCATGACTAAACTCTAAAAAATGCACCACGTAACCACATGGTCTACATTGTTACTTGTTTAAACTTATGGTTGAAACCATATTTAAGTTTGATATCGGTGGAGTTCGGGGGTAAGGGATCAAGGCCTAGCATGAACCCCCCATATTACATCTCATATGACCACTTCATTGGAACCAAGGGAATGGACATACAGACCGCCACCTAACTACCATGTGACACCGCAGACCTATGAATGCTGAAGGTCCGACAATTACTAAAACCTCACAAATTTTTAATTAAAAAAATAATTTAATCCACCGGTTAAGTGGTGTTAATTCGGATTTATGGAGTTATTATAAAAATTAAGTGTCCGATAATTTTGTGTGAAAAGTTGTGAAAATGTTTCTTAGTTAGCCAAAATGGGGGCGAAATTCTAGGACCTCTCTAGATTTACAGGAATTTGTGGTGTGATTAGTAGCAAAACTAGGGAGAATCATAACTTCTTTAGTTTTTTACCAATTTTGGAGCAGAAAGAGGATAGATAAGCATTTTTGGGAATTGTGGCGTTAATGGAACAATTTTTTAAGCCATTTGAGCATTATAAATGTATGTCATCACCATTTTGAGCATAATGAAAGAGGGACAAGCCATTGGAAGCTGGACCAAGGAGACGTAGCCCAGGAGGCGTGAACCCCTTCATTACTTGTTCTGTTGTGGTTATTTTTATGGTGAATTTTTCTATTGTTTCTACATATTTCAGAGTTTATTTTCATGCTTTATGTGTTTAAAAATTAACATTGAAGCTCACAAAAACTCAAATTTAACACCTTCAATTTACAAACCCTCAAGCATATTTTCTTTAAGATCTCATACATATCACTAAAAATGTCGAAGTAATTTGCAAGAGATGATATCAAAATGGGATAATGCCATCACTGTGTGTATATATATATGAAGAGGCAATACAAGAAAAAAACAATGTTCATTATTGAATGTGAGTTGGATGAGCCTTAGAAAAAGTTTGATGATAATATTGGTAGTGTTCTGAACCATAGAGCTTTGTCACATGCAAAACACCAAATGTCTATTACGCACCACATTTGGATAGTTAATATGAAATATGGTTATGCTCCCTATAAATATGATGATAGGAAACGATGTTAAAGTGAGACTTGAGAAACTTAACTTCATCCAATATACTTATGACTGTGTGTGTCTGGCTTGTGGATTTCATGATGAACTGGTTAATCGCCAACTTTGAATCTCCAAAAACCTGAAGATGTCTACAATTTCTCTCGATAGCGAAAAGAAGAAATTTTATACTAAGTAACTCTGTAAAGTTGTTTGTGCCCTACCCCAAACCGAATTTGGGATTATACTGATGTGTGTCATCTAGATGTGAGACAAATCCCCCGTTGCATCATCCTTGATCTAAAGAGCCATAAAAATATGCCCAAGGGATGGTACGGCCAATATATTTCATTGTGACAATTCGGGGAGCATGAGAATTTTCATCATCTGGGAGAAGATTGTAAATCACAAATATTTGTGGTGTTGTATGTTCCAGAGAAAAGGAAGAGTTATGGAAGACATTCCTATTATGCACAATCCAAAGGCCCCAACAAGTGAGAAAGAAGATATTGCTTAACTTATTTGTTGTTACTCGTTCCACCAATTTTCCCATGCTTGTAATAGATTTCCTCCCTTCCATTTTATGGATATGGAGAAATCGTGGTAAATAAAGTGCCATACCTAACAAGCTACATGACATGATAGTAATAGGTGTTCGATGAATTCCTTAGATTCTCTGCATAACACGCACCATGAGGGACCATAGAAGGATCTCTTTTTTAGGTTGTCCCCAGTGGGAAGTTTATTTTCCAGAATACACCATAATAGCATCCTAGACTATGCAGGTCCCTTCATCTTCTAGAGGTGCCTCCACCACTAGTAAAGTGAGGCGGGTTCCCTAGAGGAAATGGTAAATAGACAACCATATTTGGGACTATATGATCCAAATTTTGAGAGTGCCCACAATATTGCATCCTCATGATCCCCAAGAATTGTGGCATTGTTCAAGAATTTGAATTTCAATAGAGGATATCCAACATTGACCCCACACATCAGATTGCACTGGATCCCGAATCTAATTCATAAGGAAACCAGATGTGGTGGGAGAATATGATAATTTCTACAACCAAACCATGTATCAATTTTGATTTTAAGACGATTCCCAACTCCTATATGCTAGGTCAAAGTCGAGGCAATGATGGGGAAGGATTGAAGACAATCTTTCCATATAGCGGATTTATTGGTTCTCAAATTACTTAGAAGTTGAATCCAGTCTTCAATAGATAATGGAAAAATGTATTTCTAATGCAACACATTGGTCCAAATTATGTCATTAGAATTCTCCAGCTGACCTTGGAAGCGAGAGCTTGTGAGAAATAGTGAAGGTCTTTTAAGCCCCAACCCCCACAAATTTTTGGGAGGGAAATTCTGTCCCATTTGACCCATTAAAAAGTGTGCCCTTCCCTTATCACTTGCCAAATAAAACCAAAATAGAGTCTTTGTATGATGTTCAGTTTTCCTTTGGGAATCCAAGAAAGGGACATCCAAAAACATGAGTGGCTTCTAATACAGATTTTATGGGCACAAGCCTGCCCACTATAGAAAACCACTTATGTCACCAGAATTTTATTTTCCTTCCAATTTTAGCCACTATCCACATATATTATTCCTTGATATAATCATCTACATTCAAATTAAATCCTAGATATTTGATCCCTTCATCGAGGGGCATGAATTGAAAGGGAAAATTATTACGATCATATGTAATATTAATTTTTTAACATTCACAACATGTAAGGGTGGATTTTTGATGATTTGGAGACATACCTATAGCAATGCATAATGTGTCCATTATTTCTTTGAGTTCAATCAAATTATTGTGTGAGCCATCTAGGAATATCAATACATCATCGATGAATAAGAGGTGAGATATGAGGGACGCACCTCCAATTCGAACCCCCTTGAAGGTACCCCGACTAATCGATCTGTGTATCAGTCTACTGAGTCCTTCAATAAATTTCAAAAGGAAAATTAAGGTAGACAATAGACATCCTTGTCGAAGCCATTTATCGGCATGGAAGAAATTTGATGCACCATCATTGAAAAAAACAACAAATTATGTTGACATGATACAACACATGATCCAGTTAATAAAGGAAATATGGAATCCAAGGTGGGTAAGGAACAATCTGAGATAGAGCTTGCTAGCTCTGTCAAATTCCTAGGAAAGATTGATTTTGAGGATCACACCCTTCAATCTCATTGTTTTTATATTGTGAAGCCCCTCTATGTCCAACTCATATGGCTTCATGTATTTGTCGATCTTCCATGAAGGAAAATTTCTCCTATGATATATCACAAGATATGATCTGTATGAGCCTATTGGAAATAATTTTGGCAATGATCTTGTATATGAAATTACATAGCAAGATGGAGTATTAATAAGAAAATGTAGTTGGGTCATCATATTTAGGAATAAGTGTGATGAATTTCAAGTTCAAGGCATCATACATCTATCTAGATGTTTGATATTCATATACTACATTTAACAGATCTTGTCCAATTAGTTCATGACAACTGAGGAAGAATTCCACAGGCCATCCATTAGGACTTGGATTTTTTTCCTTTTTGATCCAGCATAGGACAACCTCTAGTTCTGTGGGGGTAACCTCCAGTTAATTAGAAAATTGTACATGTGGTGCATGGAATTAGAGGAATATCCTTAATGTATTGTACAATCATTATTGGGGAATTTCCTACTTAATAGGGGATCAATAACCCAATAAACTGCACAAACAATTAGGGAATCCTGAGGCCAAGGAATTGGTTAAATATTGAACCAAACTAGCCTAGGAATCAGTGAGACAGACAAAGAGAGTGCGTAGAGCCCTGAAGCCTGTGAGAAGCATTGTATTTTTCTCATATTCCTTGACTTGTGAAATATAGATATAGCGAGTTTTTAGCTGAGGATTTTCCCAGATAAATATTTTTGTTGTGTGATTGAAATTATTTCTCTTTCTTATTCATGTGATTGTGCAATCATAATTGGTTTCCGCAATTTGTAGAGTAGATTCAAGTATTTTGTTTTAACATATTAAAAATATCAATCTGAATCTACATGGAGTTTATACATGGTATAAGAGTGGGAATCACTATAGAAGATAAAAATACAAGTTTGTTTTGAGAACGTGAATCAAATTTGCAGATCTGCTCTTGAGGACCAGCAACATGATCATGATGTCTTTCTTTGGATTGAGACTCGAATATTGGCTTGAGGGTAGTTTGAAATACATAGCTTGGAAGGAGAGGATGGAAGTAGTGTTGGAAGATAACATGCTAAAATAATTCATAGATAGTGATAGTCCCAGGCCTGCAACAATAGATGCTCAAAATTTGGGTTCATGGAAGAAGAATGTAGCAAAGGCGAAAAGGATTATATTTGAAGGAGTTTGATATCATGTTGTATTGAATATCCATGGAAAGGAAAATCCATATGTTATGTGGAAGGACTTAAAGGATTTGTTTCAAAATAGCAGTGACCATAAGAAATTGGTGTTGAAGGACAAGCTTAGAAAAATCAAGATGGAGAACGATGACACAATACCAAAATACTTGACCAAGTTCACTCGGTATCGAGATGAGCTTGGAAGTGTTGGTGTTAAATTTTCTTAGGATGATCTAGTGTGCTGATTAATTTTAGGCCTTTCCAACATCTGGCATAGATACCAGTATTTGGTGAATGGGAGTGAGAAGCTACCTGAGTGGGAGTAATTGTGGTCTGAAATGGTACAAGAAGAGATTCAACAGAATACCAAATATGGATCCTTATAAAATACTCATGATGAGGGTAATTGTGCCTTATCTTGAAAGGAAATGAAAGGGAAAGGGAAAGCATCCGATTCCAAATCAGATTCTAGTAAAGTATGAAAGAATAAGTAATGTTCGAAAATTAAATGTTTTCACTGTCATGAGTTGGGACACTATGCCAAAAAGTGTTTGCACAAGAAGGCCGACAAAAATCCCCAAGGAGGAGAAAAAGGTGAAGCTCTTTCTTCACAATTCTAGTTGGATTTCACTCTCATCGCATGCATGGTGTCATAAATTATGGATTCTGTGTGGTACCTAGGGAGTGAAGGTTCATTCTATATGACCGGCAACAAAGAATTCTTCAGCAACTTGAGGGAGAAGGATATCTAGATGCACATCGAGATGGGAGATGATAGATAGCGCAACAAACATAGGTATTTTTACCTTTCGGAGGGATTCTGTTACTCCTCTCACATTACAATATGTCATGTATGTTCCTGTTTTAAAGAAGAATTTAGTTTCAGTTGCTATCCTAGAAGACCCTAGCTATGATGTAATATTTAGCAAAGGAAAGGTGTTCATTCATCATAAAGCCACAGGATAGGTGAAGAAGATTTGGATTTGGATGTAGAAGAATATACTACCTTAAGTATGAAATTAGAGAAGGTGTAGAGCTGAGACATCGATGAGTTATGGAATAGAATATTGGGCAATCTACACCGTGGCACTTTGAAGATCATGCAATATATTTTTACTTGATTTCCCAAGTTTGAACTTTAGCACTGAAACACATTCAAAGGGTGTACATTGGGAAGTACACCAAAGCCACCTTTCATGAAAATTACATTCAAGTGAAGGCGATCCTTGAAAGAGTTCACTCAGATGTGTGTGGATCGTTCTCGACAGCCTCCACAACAAAACACATGTATTATGTTACTTTTTTAAATTATTTTTCACGCAAGTGTTGGATATTCTTCATGCAGGTGTATGCTTTGGAGGCTTACGAGGAACAGGTGTTATCTAGGTAGCCTTGTCCTTAGGTTCCTTTTTGCAGGCTTGGCCCCCTAACCTGAGGCTTTCGCAACAAGAGTAGATTCATGTTGAGGTGGATGAGGCATAGAAGAAAAGGGAGTGGTCATAGCAACCGGTTGGACCAAGGTCAAAGAAATGTAATATTTGAGCTAAATAGGCAGGGTATTGGTTGGGGGATCAATGTACCAGATAGGGATCCCCAAGGTTATGATGGGAAGGTTCAAGGTAGCCATAGCAGGTATAAAAAATACGCCAGAAGGGGGAGAAATAAGCGGTATCTGACCAAAGGGGTAATGGCCAGGTGGAAAAGCTCCCAAATGGTAAGGTTAGGGGGAACCATTCTAGAAGTAAAAATAGGATCATGGACACCATATATAGATGAAGGGACTTCAGGAGGAGGTCCCGAAGGCTACTGACTAGTCGAACCAAACCGTTTGAGGTCAGACCAAGCTGATTGAATCATGTAAACATTCGATGAGCTAGGGTTAGAGATAAGAGGGGGGAGACCATGGAATGAACCAAGAAAAGAGGAATCTATATAGAGTCTAGGTAAGGCACTGGTCAGAGGTTCAAATATTTATTTATTTTCCACCGAAGAAATAATAGACTCATGAGAGGTCTGAGACTTCGGTTTGTAATATTTTAGCTGATCTATAGTGACAATTTTACCATTATGAGGAAAGAACATCTTATAGTGAACCATATATGGGACATTAGACATCGAATAAGTATAGCTAAGACCTAATAGAATGTTTTATTCTAAGGGGGCATCAATGATTTCAACTTCAACAGAAATAGTCTTGGCTGCAAGAGTAATAGGAAAATTGTGAAACATGCATAGAGGTTCATAGTCGAATGGGCTAACTCGAGCGATCCGAGCTTTTTCCAAATAGAAGAGGACATCACGTAGGTGGATGCCCCATCCCCATCAATCATACACTGGGATATGTTGGCATTATATAACTTGACAGGTATTTGGAAGGCAACAGATGCAAGAAAGGGTGGATGCTCTTACTTGTCAACTTCGAAGTCAATCAAACAATCATCTGAAGGATACACAGTGCCCATAGTATTTATTATAGCATTACATTGTGAAGGGCATGACTAGAGGACCTCCAGCATTGACATGGCAGCAAGGGATTGCCCCAAGTCATATACTATACTATAGGTGTGGATGACTTTATCGGAAGCATCATTTCGGTGCAACGGTCCCTTGGGGATCTTGATATGTACCTATGCCTTAGGATGAGGGATCTATAAAGGACCATAGGGTGTTGAAATTGGCTCTGTGGGACCTAAATACTGTGGCTTGGTTATAGACATAGAAAGAGGCTTGGTGTAGTGGCGCGACCATGTCTGAATGTTGTGATCAGCGGTATTGGCTTCATCAAGTTGCATCATAAGGATTTGGTAATCAGAGGTACCAGACAAAGGAGGTTGAGTGGCCACCTGACCTTTAGGGGGTTGGGAAACCACATATCCTTGTTGGGGGAAAATATTTGTAAACATATCCGGTTTAGTAGGTGCAGCATTAGGAGGAACGGAAGCAGCGACTTGTTGTCCTCGACATGATACTTGAGCTTCCTACAGTTGACATATCTGAGGTAAAATGAGACAATCATGGGTATAGTGACCATGGAAACTGCAACAAGAACAAGGGTTATTCATACAAAAATGCTTGTTCTGCTTGGCCTCATCACCATATTGTTGGGTTGTAGTGTTATTTATATATTCCCTTGGGTATTTTTTCCTTGATTACCTAGAGCAAGTTAGTTCTACTTGTCTTTCCTCTTCTTTTTGGAAGTGGGAGGATTAGTCGCACTCTACTGCACATACACCTGACCCTGTGGAGGGATTAGTTGTTGCTACAGAGCTTGAGAAGGTATGGGAGGAAAAGGTGCTTTTGTTGGAGGAGCTGGAGCACTTGGTTGTGGACATGGATAGTAAGGATATTGAGAAACATTGGTATAGACAGATTGGGAAATATCAGGCCCTGGCATCAGAGGATGTGGTTGGGCAAAGCCATGAGGCATTCTGTGTCTGATACATGCTGTCGAGAGGGGGGAAAGTGCTAGAGGATTTGGCCCCTCCCTGAGGGAAACCATAACCCATAGGAGGATGAGTGTATGGATGTGAAAGGGAACCAACGATACCATCGGCGCCATGAGATGCCCCCGGTGCATTGGCACCACCAGGTCTATGGATATCAGGTAAGACGGTATAAAAATAACCAGCGGTAGGTCCTGCACCAGACATGATGAAGGTGAAAGGTGGAGGAGAACAGGGGATAGGAACAGAAGGAGAACCTAATGAACCAGAATTAGATTCAGAATGGGGATTGGCGGCAGACTAACTCAGACCCTACGTGATGGAGTAAGTATTCCTAATAGAAACTAAGGATGACGACCTTAGATTCTTTGGGATAAATGACTTGGGGGCACAATTATGGAAAATATACACGAAAACCAATAGGGGAGAGAGGTAAAAAAGGGCACAAAGGTGAAAATTATTTAATTACAATGTTTAAGTCTTGGTCTGGCCGTGTAAACTAGGTGCTCTTCACTTTAGGTGTGCATGTGTGTGATAAGTGTTTTAGTTTTAATTAAGCCTAGATGAGTGTATAGAAAAAAGAAATAATATGTATAACTGTAAATAAAACTAAAAGCGACAGTAAATGAAACTGAAAGTGACAGTGAAATAAATAGCTAAATACGCATAAATTTAAACCCAAAACATAGGGCTTCCCAACGACTAGTCTAAGGGTGGGTGAAATATACTAAAAACACATAATATGGCCAATATATCTAAGGTCAAGAGGGATAGGGATCTAAAGGTTAGATCTGCTGAAAAGAGGTGTAGAAAACATCAAGAAACCAGAGGGGAAAATGCTGGAAAATAGGTGGCGAAAGGATACAACCTAAAGGGAAACATAGGGGACCCTAAAGGGAAGACCAAACAAAACTGAAAAGAGGTGATTTGGATGGAAAAATAACTGATCTGAAATGGATCTGAAAAGGCAGGTTCAGATTTGAAAAAATGGTTGAAAATCACTGAAATATTAGAATACCTGCTTCAGCTAAACTCCTCCTAAAAATGTGGAAGCATACTGAAGCCTTAAGGGGATTGGTTGCTACTTTGATGAGTAAAAATAAGCAATTATAGGTCCAAGATGGGTAAAGATAGAGGTCAAACAACCCTGAATGGTGCCCTCAGAAAACGCTGAAAATTAAAGGAAAAAATCCTGCAAAAAAGTGCAGGTCGCAGGATCTTCGTTGTTTTTTGTTGAGGTCATAGTTTTTGGACAGTTATCTACTACCTGAGAGATTAGGTCACAAGTTTTGGGCTGAAAATTGCAACCTGCACTTCCAACTATCTCGGGGGTAGGTTTCAAAAAAAAGTGTTGTCTTTGTTGCGGCTGATACCTGTTACCTGCGCAAATGGCCCAGAAACACACAGAATTTAGAATTTTTGTTGTTTGAGGGTAAAAAGGGTTAAAAAAACAACAAGGAATGCAAAATAAGAAGCTAAAGAAAAACCCTAGGGGCTAAAGTAGTTGGTCATGCAGGGTTCTGAAAAAAACAACGGTCGTAATTAAAAAACCCTTTTGGAGTCGCTAGTTGTTAGAGTGAATTCTAATCGCAACCGTACAAAAAAATCTCAATTTAGTTGCCCATAAAAAACAACCCTAACATCAAATGTGGTTGTCAAATTCATTATATTTGTAGTATATCATCAAAATAAATTCTACAAAAATCTAGGTCTATGCAGTTAAAGACATTAAACGGTGAAAATAAACAAGAGTTTCTCCATACATCCAATAGACAAGACAAGAATTTATAAAACGTTTTTGTGTCATGACACCTGGGAAGGGAACACAGAAACATGTTACCAATCCCCATCAATGGGATGGGTTCTTATATGTCCTCAGCACTTGAGATCCAAGATATCTCTATCTTGATGGTGCAGAAAACCCAGACAAAATAGAACTCAAAGGGAGATCACATGAAAAAGTAGAAAAGATATGAAAAGGATGGAGGACCAAAGATAGACCAAAAGTATATATCAAAAGGTGATCAAAAATGTTACAAAAGGTAGTGACTTAATGGAAAACACTTCTATTTATAACAAAATATTGAGTTAGTCTAGATATTTGTGCATAATTAAAATATTATTAACCAAATCTAGATCCAACTTACTTGGAATATTTTATTATTTTTGGTGGCGGGGAAAGGAATTTAGAATTGGTTAAATCCATTTATTTATAAATAATAAATAAATAAATGATTTTCTTATTACTTCAAGGATGAGGTTAAGGAATATTTAAATAAATAATGATTTATTTAATTTTTGAAATGATTTAGTCAAATATAACAAGGAATATTATTAAATAATTATTTAAATAATTATTCCTATAAGATAATAAGATAAATAATATTTTATCTTGTTAATTCGCTTGTTTTGGGTTAAATATGACCAGGAATATTAATTAAACATTGGTTTAGTTAATTATCCCCAGAGGAAAATCAAACAAATAATGATTTATTTAATTATTTTTCATGGGGTTTCCTGTTTAGACTAGAAATAATTTATTAAACTATGGGTTATTAAATTATTTCTCATAGTGAAAGCAATTTTACTATGGTAAAATAGGTTTTACATGGTAAACTTTAGTCCATCTAATAGTAATAGGTTACATGACCAAAACTTGGTGTAACATATTTCCCCCCAATGTGTGAGCATTAGGAGCTAATCGTATGACCGAAGTACGTTGTAAGAACACAATAACTAGAAACCAAAGGGGAGTCAGAGAGAGAGAGAAATATAAGATGGACTGAAGCGAGAGAGGACAAGACCCTGAGGAGGCGAGACTTACAGGTGCGAAAAGTCCCTTTTATGAGTGAATACTTGTTCTGAATGAGGCGGGGGAGGCATACCTATGCCCGCCGAGATGACAAACTACAAATAATAATGGTGCGCCCAGCAAACATGGGAGTGAGCTATGTATTACATGCTGGAATAAACACGTGCCAAATAAAAAACAACACAATGGATCCCACATACATAGTGTTCTTGGGACAACAACTAGGACTTATACAATAATATATGAGTACATGTGATATAATAACAACTAAAGAGGCCCTGTAAAATAGGAAAGGACTCTGAAAATATGAATGATACATGCAAATTAAAAAGGCATTGCAAGCAGCTGAGGCTGGAGCCATAAAATCTGTAGAGCTACATCCAAGGTTATAGTAAAGAGGTCATATGGGTATGTGGGGGGCTACCTCAAGGGCCACCCCCTCATGAGGTCTTAAACATCTTACACACACTCGGGAATCACTAGTACATTCAATTACATCATTGAAACATAAAGTATACAGATCTCGACTATGCGATAAGGAGATGGAACTAAGAAACAATCAATTCAAAGGGCAATAAAGGGTCCCTTTTCCTGATCTGAGGCACCAAACAAGAGTGGAAGTTTGGAACCAAGGTAAACCACCCTCCAGACCTGTCTTCTGGAATGAATAAGTTGATGTCAATAGAAGGAGGTCTGCCATAGGTGAGGCAATAAGGAATCCTCCACTGAGGCACGAGGGATAATAGCAGAGCGACTAATATACTAACACCTGGGATTATGGTGGAATGGGGGGGCTAAGTAGCAGGATGATGACTTCCCTTGTTAGAGCATAAAAGGCATGAATGACTTGGCAACTACTGAATCAACTCTAGAGGGGATAGGGGACATTATGACTAAAGAAAAATGTGTGACACGAGAGGGGTACAAAGAAGTGAAGGATGGAATACTGTGATGGGAGACAGAAGGAACTGGGGACAGACTCCATGGATGCAATGATGACTCAACTCAGATGCTCTAAACAAGGGCGACTCGATGATGCTGCCACACAGAATAGGCCTAGTGGGGACCATAAAAACATGATTAAAAGATGGTTACTCACGATGAAAATAGACACAAGCATCGAAAAGTATGAAGGTGAAGTGGTGCCCCAAGTACAAGTGTCGCAAGTGAAGAAATTCAATTTTGATAAGCGATGAAGTGACCCTTCTTTGGAAAAAAGGCTTCTGGGTGAAGTATTAAATCACCAAAAATGAAATTATACCCATTTGAGTGCTCAGTGAGAGATCTCCAATAGTGTTAATAGTTCATCAAACTGAGCTATGGTTTGGTCGTAATTGGGAAAAGAGAAAATTGGGGTCTTTCTTTTAATAGGGAAATTTCCCTCCAATTTGATTCATTTTCAAGGGTAGCAGTGGTGAATGTGGAGAGGAGGAAAATGCCCTAAATATTGCAGCAATCATAGTAGACAAACCAACTATTTGAATCAGAATCCAATACTTTTTAAGTATGCGTCTTTACTTGTCTAAGGATGGCCTTAATGATCCTTGGAAGGATGGTCCTGGTGAAGAATCGTGGTAGGAAAATAATATGAGAATGAACTAGTAGAGAAGGTGTAAAATCATCCCACCCCACCAATTCAAACATGGGGACCAAGTGGTAAACATGGTATCACAAAAAATAGAATATTTGAAGATAGGTTATCAAACATCTACAATATATGGCTCACTAGAGAGGCTAGTAGGTCCAACTATCCAAGGAATGGGAGGATAATTGACCATACCTAGATCGGTGGAGCCTAGGACGAGTCTTATGAAAATCAAGTGAGAAGGTGGCTAGGATTCCATCATGCCCTAAGCATGGGATACTTCCCCCAAGAATATGTGATGGAGAAGAAATATCTAACATGCAAAGGTGGGAATGATGCCCCTAGCTAGAGGATTTTGTGGAGCACCATGGTGTTCCAAGTGCTGAATTAATGGATTCAAGCCTTCAGTATCATAAATACTAAATCATCAAGAGGATGATGAGAAGGTATAGGGGCAAGGTGCCCCAAAGCATGTTATGGTCATGCCAAATGTATTTAGGAAAGTGGAATCTAAACACATTTTTATGATGTGGTTCACCATTTGTTTACGTCATGGCTATCTTTTGTGGGAAGAATGGATAGATGCAGTTCAAGAAAGGGAATGGAGGATTACCAATATATTTTGGTACTTCATATATGAAGAAAATGGACTAAATTTTTTGGTTCGCATACATGGTGTCACTATCCCAAAGAGTGGATTTGGATATAATGAACTGGTTCTCACCTAGAAAACACACAAGTTGGTAAAAAACAATGTCTAGGGGACTAGGTTGTTGATGAAGGAATGATCCAGTGGATCACCCCTAGAGTGATATGAAGTGATATGATACTCTATAGGTTCTTATAAATTGGGAATAATAATGGTACTAGAGTCGACACGACCAGATGCACTAGGAGGGTTGTGGAGGATTTCTTCTCCCGAACTCTCAAATATGCGTGCCCCCTTACCCAAACATTGGGTGTCAATGTAATGGACACAATGTGTATGTGGTTTGAATGCATGGGTTCGATGTAAGGGGGGATAGATAAATTCAGGGGTGGTAAATTCTTCCATAATGTCATCATCGCAATAAAATATTGGGTGAATGGTGGAAGAAAGACCACGTGATGTGGCGAAGCTACCTGACTCATCATTATGAGAAGTGAGGTCCACATGCACATCATCATAGAGGGTGACAAATTAACAAGTACATGAAGAATCTGCCGATGTATAGCCCAAGGTGATCGTTGAAGGGAGGTCAGGCAAAATAGAAGGGGATGCCCCAGAGGGGTCTTCTACTGTGTATCTCATAGAGGATGACAAGTAGAAGATAGGAGCCAAAGACTCCTTCATCGCGAACTAGGGAGGGGGTATTTCATTGGGAGTGGATGTGTCCTCTAGTTCTACCAAATTATAATGTGCAAGTAAGGGAGAGGCAGGCTCATTGTGCTTGGTCTCATATTGGCGAACCACTTCCAAGGAGGTACGCAAATATTTGAGGCAGGGAAAAGGTGAGTATAGTGGCCATGGAGATCACACAAAGCACAAGCGTGATTTGTGTGAAAAGTCTTGAGTTTCTTGGCTAAATCCGATAAAGTAACATGGAATTCTAGGATATCAGACTCACGAAACACTTCGTTGACCATGGGTTTGATGTGATACAACTCAAGACAATTGTGGGTGGCATGACCGAAAACATCACACAAAGCACATGGAGGTGTAATCTTTGGAGGCTTAGGAGGAGTAGGTGTTATCTGGGCAACCTTGTCCTTAGGTGCCTTTTTTTAGGATTTCCCCCCTTCACCTGAGGCTTTCACAACAGGAGTAGATTCCTATTGAGGTAGATGAGGCACAAAAGCAAAGGCAGGGGTCATAGTGACTAGTTAGACTAGGGTCAAAGCAGCGTAAGGTTTGAGTTGATGAGGCAAGGTACTGGGTGGGGGATCCATGTACCAGATTGTGATCCCTAAGGTCATGCTAGGAAGGGTCAAGGTAGCCATAACAGGTACCAAACATACTCCAAAAGGGGGAGCAAGAGATGGTATCTGACTGGAGGGGTGATGGCCACGCGAAATAGCTCCCAAATGGTTAAGGCTAGGGGGAACCATTCCAGGAGGAAAAATAGGATCAGGGACACAAGATATAGATGAAGTGCCTTGAGGAGGAGGTCCTGAAGGCTGAGTCGAAGTACTAGGAGCAGGTTGCAAAGGGCGAGGCTACTGACTATTCAAACCAGAATGTTTGAGGTCAGACCAAGATTATTGCATCATGCAAACATTTGACAAGCTAGTGTCAGAGATAAGAGGGGGGAGACCATGGAATGAACCATGCAAATAGGAATCTTTATAGACTCTGGGTGAGACACTGGTAAGGGGTTCAAGTATTTTTTTATTGGCCACCGAAGTAATAATGTACTCTGGAGAGGTCTGAGACTTCAGTTCGTAATATGTCAACAGATCTATAGTGATGATCTTTCCATTATGAGGAAATAAAATCTTACGGTGAACCACAGATGGGACAATATACATCACATAATTATAGCTACAACCTAATAGAATGATGTAGTTTAAGGGGGAATCAATGAATTAAATGTCAACACAAAAAGTCTTGCCCGCAAGAGTAATAGGACAATTGTGGAACATTTCAAGGGGCTGGGAAGAGTGGCCATCTCGTGCACAGAGGGTGATAGTGGAAGGGGCTAACTCAGGCAATCTGATCGTTTTCAAAATAAAAGTGAACATGACATAGGTGGATGCCCCCCCCGGTCAATGATACATCGAGAGACATTGGCATTCCAGATCTTGACAGATATTTGGAAGGCGACAAATGCAGGAAGGGTTGGATGCTCTAACTTTCCAACATCAAAGATAATCAAATGATCATCTGAAGGATCCACATCACCCATAATATTTAGTAGAGATTTACATTGTGAAGGGCACAACTGGAGGACTTTTAACGTTGACATGGCGGTAGGAGATTGCGCCAAGTCATCTACTATACTGTAGGTGTGGGCGGCTTTATCGAAAGTAGTGTTTCAGTGTAACAGTCCCTTGGGGATCTTGGTATGTACCTTTGCCTTAGGCCGAGGGATCTGTAAATAACCATTAGGTGTCAAAATTGGCTCTGTGGGACCTGAAGACTGGGGCTCGGTTGCAGACGTAGCGGGAGGCTTGGTGTACTAGCACGATCGAGTCTAAAGGTTGAGATCAGAGGTATTGGCCTATCATGTTGCATCATAAGGATCTTGTAATCAGAGGTACCAGACAAAAGGGGTTGAGTGGCCACCTAACCTTTAGGGGGTTGGGAAGCCACATATCCTTGTTGGGGGAAATGATAGGTAAACACCATCGATTGAGTAGGTGCAGCATTAGGAGGAACCAAAGCAGAGGCTTGTTCTCCTCGAGATGCTACTTGAGCTTCCCACAGTCGACGCATATGAGGTAAAAGGGGAAAATCATGGGTATAGTGACCGTGGACACTACAACAAGAATAGGGCTTATTCATATGAAGAGGCATATTCTGCCTGGTTTGATCTCCCTGTTGCTAGGTTGTAGTGTTATATATATTCGCTTGGGTATTGTTTCCTTGATTACCTAGAGCGAGTTGGTTCTTCCATTTCCTTTGCTCTTCTTTTTGGAAGTGAGAGTATTATTCACACTCTGTTGTGCATACTCCTGACCCTGAGGGGGGAGTCGTTGCTGCTACAGAGATTGAGAAGGCATGGGAGGCAGAGGTACTTGTGTTGGAGGAGCTAGAGCACCTGGCTGTGGATACAGATAGTAAGGAGGTTGAGCAGCATTGGGTTAAACACGTTGGGCAATAGCAGGCCCTCGCATTAGAGGATGCAATTGGGTAAAGGTGTGAGGCATGCCGTGTCTTGGATACATGATATCGGGATAGGGAAAAGTGTTAGAGGAGTTGGCTGCTCCCTTAGGGAAACCATAACCCATAGGAGGATGAGTGTGTGGATGTGAAAGGTATGTAATGATACCGTCAGTAGCATGAGATGCCCCCGGTGCATTGGCACCACTGAGTCTAGGGAGAAAAGGTAAGATGATACAAACATAACCGATAGTAAGTCCGGCACCAAACATGATGAAGGTGAAAGGTGGTGGAGAACTAGGGATAGGAACCGAAGGAGAACCCGATGAACCAGAATCAGAGTCGGAATGGGGACTCGGCACAGGACTAACTCGGACCCTATGTTGTAGAGTAAGTCCTCCTAATAGAAATTGAGGATGAAGGCCTTGGAGACTTCAGGATAACTGCCTTGGGGGTGCAATGATGGAAAATATACATGAAACCCAATAAGGAAGAGACGTAAACAAGGGCACAAAGGTGCTGATTAATTAATTACAATGTTTAAGTCTTTGCCTGGCGGTGTAAACCAAGCGATGTGCACTTTAGGTGTGTGTGTTTATGTGTGATAAGTGCATTAATTATAATTAAGCAGAGATGTGTGTATAGAAAAAATAAAAAAATATGTTGTATAACTTTAAATAAAAATGAAAGTGATAGTAAAATAAACAGCTAAAGATGCATAAATTTAAACACAAAAAGGAGGGCCTCCAGAAAACTAGTCTAAGGGTGGCATAAATCTACTCAAAACAGAAAATATGGCAAATAGATCTAAGGTCAAGAGGGAGAGGGATCTAAAGGTCAGACCTACTGAAAAGAGGTGCAGAAAACAACAAGAAACCAAAGGGGAAAATTCTGAAAAATAGGTGGCGAAAGGCTACAACCTAAAGGGAAATTTAGGTGACCCTAATGGGAGGACCAAAAAAAACTAAAAAGAGGTTCTTTGGATGGAAAAATAACTGATTTTACATGGATCTAAAAAGGCAGGTTCAGATCTAAAAAAACTGCTAAAAAACACTGAAATCTCAGAAGACCTGCTTAAGCTAAACTCCTCCTAAAAAGGTGGAAGAATACTTAAGCCCTAAGGGGCTTGGTTCCTACTTCAATGAGTAAAAATAAGCAAGTAAAGGTCCAATACGGGTAAATATGGAGGTCAGAAAACCCTAAACGATGCCCTCAGCAAACCTTGAAAATTACAAAACAATCCTGCAAAAAAGTGTAGGTCACAGATTCTGACTTGTTTTTTTGCCGAGGTCACAGTTTTTGGGCAGTTAACCGCTACTTGAGAGTTGAGGTCGCAGTTTTTGGGCTGAAAAGTGTGATTTACACTTATGGATGTCCCAGGGGCTGGTTTCAGAAAAAAAATGTAGTCTTTTTCGCAGCTGATATCTGTTACCTAGGCAAACGGCCCATAAACACACGAAAGCTAGAATTTTTGTTGTTTTAGGGTAAAAAAGGTTAAAAAACATCAAGGAATGAAAAATAAGAAGCTGAAGAAAAAACCTACAGACTAAAGCAGCTCATCATGCAAGGATCTAAAAAGTGACAACGGTCGTAATTAAAAAACCATTTTGGAGGTGCCAGTTGTTAGAGTGAATTCTAATCATAAACGTATAGAAAAAGCTCACTTTAGCTGTGCTTAAAAAACAACTCAAACATCAAATGTGGTTTTCAATTTTCTTAGATCTGTAGTAGGTGATCAAAATTAATGCTACAAAAATCCATATCTATGCAGTTAAAGACATTAAGCAATGAAAATAAACAAGAGTTGCTCCATACATCCAATATAAAAGACAAGAATTTATAAAGAATCTTTTTTTATTATGACACATGGGAAAGGAACACAAAAATGTGTTACCATTCCCCCTTAATGGGATGGGTTCTTATATGTCCTCAGCGCTTCAGATCCAAGATCTCTCTCTCTTGATGTGCAGAAAACCCAAAAAAAATAGAACTCAAAGGGAACTCACAAGAAAAAGTAGAAAAAATATGACAATGATGGAGGATCAAAGTTAGACCAAAAGTATAAATCAAAAGGTGATCAAAAAGATTACAAAAGGTAGTGAATGGATGGAAAAAATTTCTATTTATAACAAAATATCGAGTTAGTTTAGATATTGGTGCATAATTAAAATATTATTAACCAAATATACATTCAACTTACTTGGAATATTTTATTATTTTTGGTGGAGGGAAAAGGAATTTAGAATTGGTTAAATCCCTTCATTTAGAAATAATAAATAAATACATGATTTATTTATTATTTCAAGGATGAGGCTAAGGAATAATTAAATAAATAATGATTTATTCAATTATTTATAAATGATTTAGTCAAATTTAAAAAGGAATATTATTAAATAATGATTTAAATAATTATTCCTAGAAAATAATAAGATAAATAATAATTTATCTAATTCATTCTCCTGTTTTGGGTTAAATATGACCAGGAAAATTAATTAAATGATGGTTTAGTTAATTATCCATAGAGGAAAAAGAAAAAATGGATTTATATAATTATTCCTCATGCGGTTTCCTGTTTAGACCGGAAATAATTTAATAAACTATGGGTTATTAAATTATTTGTCATAATGAAAGAAATTTCACCACATTAAAATTGGTTTTACATGGTGTAATTTAGTCCATCTAATAGTAACAGGTTAGATGACAAAAAATTGGTGTAACAAATCCCTTTCCTGTGTAGAGGGAGTGTTGAAAATGGTAACAAGAAGAGGCTTCTAATTTAATTTTCCCTTAATTAAATTAAAAGGAAATAGTAATTCAACATCACATTAAAATTTATACAAGTTATGTAAGTTAGGAAGACTTGGTTAATTCAGCTAGTTCGAGTTGAGGGTAAAACTAGAGGCATGTAGAGTGTCTTATACTTTTTAGGATCCCTAATTGAGTTTATTTGAGTTAAAATCAATTTAACTAGTTCTAACCGGTAGAGGAACTGGTGAGAAGTCCAGTGAATTAAATACGATTTAATTCTCATGTAGTGATCAATAAGATAACTGATAATCCACTAAAAATATCTCATGCATGTCAGTTCTGAGGAATACCCAGTTGAGATTAGAGTTAAATGGAAGTGTGCCATTAGTTGTATAATTATAAAATTGTACAAGTGGTGCATGGAGTCAGAGGAAGATCCTTGATGCATTGTGCAATAATTATTGGGGAATTTCCTAGTTAATACGGGTTCAATTACCTAAGAAATTGTGTAAGCAGGAAGGCAAGCCTGAGGCCAAGAAATTGGTTAAATGTTGAACCAAGCTAGCCTAGGAATGAGTGAGACAGACAAATATAGTACATAGAGCTCTCAAGCCCAAGAAAAGCATTTTTTTGTTCTCATATTCTTTGAATTATGAAATATACAGATCGTGGAGTTTTTAGCTGAGGCTTTCCCTAGATAAATCTTTGTGTTATGCGATTGAAATTATTTCTCTTTCTTGTTAATGTGATTATTCGATCGTAATTGGTTTCTGAAATTGTTAGAGTAGATTCAAGTATTTTGTTTTAGCATATTACAAATATCAGTTTGAATCTACGTGGATTTTTTATTTATGCATGATTTCCCCCAGGGAGGCTTTCTGAGGGGCCGAGAAGAGTGATTGGAAATGATGAACTTTGATCCTGGCTAGGTCTCTAAAATTTTATTCCCTATTACCTTCATCATCAAAAAGCGACCATATGGTATTGTAAGCTTGCATTGCGTTAACATATTGATGGAATAATTTGGTGTTGTCACCCCTTGCTTGGAGATATATCGCCTTACTTTTAAGATTCCATGTTTCTTCTCTTGCATCCAAAAGTCCCTGCCTAGCCATTTCTAATTGAATGAGGCATTAGGGGAATTTTGAGGTCTAGAATGGGCCTCCTAAGGAAATTATAAAATAATAGTGGAAATAAAAAAATAATATTAGATTACATCATCAAATTTTAGAAGGAAAAAGAAAAAACTATTTTTTCAACTCGTATGTTTAACTTATCTCCCTATGGGTTTACTCAAATTTTGAGTGGAAGCACTCATTGGATGAAAATTTGGATTCCTCATCCAAGGAGTTCCCATGTTCCATACTTTCGATGGACCCTGATACACTAAAAATGAGAAATACATGAAAAATGTGGTTGCAATCACGCTTTTTCATGTATTTCTCATTTTTCGTATAGTAGGGTCCATCGAAAGTATGCAACATGGGTACTGCTTTGATGAGGAATTAAATTTTGAATCCAATGAGTACTCCTACTTGAAAGTTTAGTAAAACCTTAGGGAGATAAGTTTAAAATGTGAGTTGAAAAAGTTATTTTATTATTTTATTATTTTTTAATCGTTTTATTTGTTTACTCCAAAAATGGTGAAACATCCCCCATGGTTGACATCATCATCTTGAATCCTATTGGTTCTTATAAGTTTATTTTGGTTGTGCATTTTTCTTAGGAGGCCCATTTTAGACCTCAAAATTCCCCTAAAGTGAAGTTTTGATTCTTTTGGCGAGTAACCCCCTCCCTCAGGTTGTTCCAACTGATCCAGTTATGTCTCGATCTTCTTCAAGGCTTCCTCATCCCTTTTTATTTTTCCTTTAAGCCACTCCAAGGTTTTCCTTTTTAAATTTCACATATTCTCGCTAAACTAGGAGGCGATCATTCTATCCTCCTAAAAATCACACTTCCTCCAGTTTTCACACACTAATATTCAATATTTCGCCTCTTTGATCCATGTTGAATTAAATTTGAAGGGGGCTTTAGGCTTGTCAAAATGACCTGCTAGCTAGAGGAATATGGGGTGGTGGTCAAACATATCCCTTGATTCGACCCATTGTTTGAAACGGGCTAAGGTGTTCTAGGAAGGGTTCCTTAATAAAAAACTATCCATTCTTCTAACAATCAACTCCTCCCCCACTCATTGATTTCTCCAGGTAGGAATAATTTTATCCATATCAATGTCAGTGTGGTTAAGAGAATCCATAAGATGGAATAAAATTTCCGAGATGGTATTCTCTTGAGCACGATGGCCCCAACATTCATCCATACCAATGGAGAAGTTCAAATCCCCTCCAATAATGATTTAGTCCATATTCATGAAATGCTTGTTCATGATTCATTCCAAAGGGTTACTCAATTTTCAGATGGTCCATAAATATTAACGATCCTGAAAGATACACCAAGTTATTCCGAACAAATATAAGTTGCAATATAGTTGTGATATCCCAAAATATTGGTTATCTACATGGTTTTATGGTTGATCCCAATAGCTACCCACCTAGATCATCCCATTGCATCAATAGCATAGAAGTTCTAGTATTTGAATAAATTTGATAGTGTATACTCAACCTCCGAACATGGCCCTAGAGTTTCTTAGACATGAATGATATCAATAAAGACTGATAGGATCAACTGCTTAAGATCTAGCTATTTTGAGGGGCTAGATAACCCTAGATAGTTATAGAATATCAACTTCATGGGGAAGTCGAATATGGGGCATGCATTTCTCTAAGAACCCCTTCCATAGATAGTTGTATGCCAATGGAAATATCAAGGCTATCCTAATTCATGGCTTCAAAGATATGAGATTGTTTCCCTGAGGTGATTTTGGGTAATTTGGATGTGGAGAGGGGATCCAAATGAGTCCTATGGCTGGTGAGGGAAATAGATCTAGAGGATGGATGGGCCAAGGATCAGAGGAAGTAACTACAAAACTTGCCAGATTTTGAAGAGGAGACACTTTGAGCTGGAAGAGTAGGAGAAGGATTCAGGAATCCTATGAGAAAGGTTTTAATCAGATAGGAAAGAAACCCCAAATGATTCAAAGGAATATGGAAATGCAAATAATGGGTTGTATATGACGACATAGATACATATACTTGAGAGACAATACAGAAAGTAAGAGGGGGGGGGAGGAAGAATTAACCAGTTGTTATGTAGGCAAATCCCTTCTTTGGAAAGAACGATCCCTCTAGCTGAATGGGTGGGTATAGTAACAAATCCGAGAAAAGATATAAGCTTTCCTATTTTAACAGTGAAAGTAAAATGAGAGAGGGAGAATAGCCTACCTCACTCCTTCTATAGTCATTTCCTTGGTGTCAATGTCGAACCTTTCACTTTCAGTCTCGTTCCTCACTATACCTTCTACTTCTGAATACCTATAAAGAAGATCACACGAAAAAACATGAAAGATACATATTATATATATTTCAATGCAAAATACATGACAGATCAAGGAGTATCATGCTAAACCAATTAACATTAACAAATTTATTGTAAGCAAAGTATACTTTGTATTATAAAAATGAACAAAGGGAAGCTTACAGCTGATGCCTTGATGTTGAAGGCATCCTTCGGAGTGGTAATCCAAGCCCAAGCGATGCTCTTCAATATCTTCTCCTTCTCTGCCAAATCGATGGCGTAAAGGCGCAATTAGGAAGAAGTAAGGCTACCAACAATGACCCACCAAAAATCACTAGCAGGGCTGTTGAGCTACCTTTTTGTCCAGATTTTTACAACTTTTATCAAATAATTATATGCTTGTGACTAGTGTTTTTAATCGTTAATATCTTATTAAGCTGATAGTTAGACGAATTAAGAGGAAATAGTTATTAAATTATGAATTCTTCTTGTTAATTACTTTTAAGAGTGTTTTGTGTGTAAATTTCATTAATAATATGCCTTGTTGGTGGCAGATGAATAAGTCATGTACTAAGAAGTCTTCATAAGAGCAGTGCAGGAGTCCTTCCTAAAACCCATTTGAGTACGGATTCATCTCATGAATAGAAGAAACGGCCTGAATTCAGTGACAAAGATTTAGAACTACATTATGCATCTATGTCTAAGTCTCAAAATGAGATTATACACAAAGATCATTGAACAACACTCATGCAATGTCATTTTTATGCCAACGAACTGTGAAAAAGGTTGGTTGTGGTAGGATTCTCAACCAAAATTATTACATATTTGCAGGAAGAACTTCGCTTGCCACTAGACACGGCTGCGAACACTCTGACCAATTTTGTGGCACAAAAAACTTGACTCCATTATTGGGAACATTCATAGCCGATGCTTATGTGGGTATGTTCTGGCCTATAGTAGTCTCTTCAATAATTTATCAGATTGAAATGGTGATATTAACAATCTCTGCTATTTTGCCCCAACTGTGCCCTCCTCCTTGTAGCAGCAAGGAGGTCTGCATGCAAGCCTTGACTAGGCAGCTAGGTATCCCATACTTTTCCTTGCTACTAACAGCCCTAGGTTCCAAGGGTATATGCCCATGTGTTGTGGAATTTAGAGCCGATCAGTTTGTTGAGAAGGATCCCAAACAGGGGAAAAAATATTTGGAATTTATTCGACTGGTATAAATTTTTCATGGGGCTCTCTATATTGATGGAAGTGACAATGATAGTTTACATTCAAGATAATATCACATGGACATGGGGCCTGGGAATACCTACGGCGGCCATGTAAATTTCCATCGTTTTATTTGTCATGGGAATTCTTCTGTACAGGCACTTTAATACGGCGAGGAGCCCACTCACTTGAGCTTGCTAGCTATGTGTTGCCTCTACCAGCAATGCCATGGTCAAATTACTTCCAGAAGTTGGGATCACACCAGCTCAAACTCAGATTGCAAAGCAAATGTTCTTGTTCCAATTTTAACTAATTTGTATTAACCAAAAATCTTAAATTTATATTCTATCCAAACATTTGATCCATTTAATTAGAGCAATAGTGCTGCTATATAAGGGCGATAGATGTACATTTATAAGAGGAGTGCGGGATTACAGAAGAACACTAGGCTACACAAATTCAAACCTGTACATTACATTATTTGCAGTGATTGGATTTTAATCGCGCCTTGAGAGGAGTCTGAGCCTAGTGAAATGATCCCTAGAGGGGACCACTGGAGCCCAACATTTAATTGTTTAGCATTCATGTAATTTGATACGAGTAGTAGTATGATTCTGCATTCAATTCACATTTACAGGCTATTTCAAATTTCTGAGATGGTGTGCTTATTTAAGTTTTACAGTGAGATCGAGATGGTTGTTTGGGCCCATCATTCATTTCGTTACCCAGAATATTTAGGATTTATCTATCCCTTTACATTTTATTTCTTGTTATTGGGATTACTTCACTACATTTTATTCATTTGACTGCGTTCCATTTCATGAATTATGTGGTGAATTGTGTGGTGTGCTTTAAATTATGTTCTGCCATTTCATGATTTCCTTTATATTTTATATTTAATTGCACAGGTTTCATTATTAAATTTAACGATATTGTTAATTTATTTCTATTCCAACAATTACAGTAGATATAACAAGTGCTTATTTTCTCATTTTCACTAATTTCCCTGTTCTGTTTATTATATAGCAGGAAATATTTTTAGTCTACAGAGATTTAAGAGGGGAAAAAATAGTATAAGATCAATACGTATTTCATTTGATTTTCCATTCATATTGTCTGGAACCTATAAGAAACTCAAACCATTACACGAAATTTATCTTGGTGTTTTAAGAAACCAACATTTATTCAAATATCAAGATTAGTTTGAGTACATTTTTAACAACACTCTTAAAGATATCCTCGTTCAATGATTTAAAAATTTGGGTTGAATACTTCCATGCACATATGATTCCTTTCCAGCATCATTCAAAAGAAGCATTTTAATTACAGATTTTAAAATAGTTGAAATTGAATTTGCTTCATGCTTTCCATATTTTCAGTATAGTTGTAGGCTTTTAAGAAGCTTTGCATTTTTTATTTGTTGCAGTGTGTTTACTTTGGAATGTCTCTCATTGAATGGTTTCCTTTTCAAATTGTTTTTAGGAATTTGATTTTACAAATCCCTGAGGTCGTATTTTGGCATATATTGTGCTACGTCTTCCTCCCAACATTTTGGCGTAGTTGCTGGGGAGGCATTGTAGGATAAGGCCTCGTGATTTGTTATTAATTTTTCCTTTGTTTCTCAATTAAAATTTTAGATTAACGACATTATCCTTACTTGTTGAATCATACGAGGCGATATTTCCAAAAAGATCACAGGCCAAGTTTTATTTCCTACAAATGAGTGATTTTCTTTCTTGCAAATGAGTGATTTCATTTCCTTCAAAGTGTGGTTGCTTTCTTTACTACAATTGATATTAGTTGATTTATTTATTTTCTTTTACCTTTGCAAGGAACCAAAGGGTAGAGATGATGGTAAGGTGTGAGTGAAGAACCATGCATCCGCTTTTGTTTGGGGTCACTCCAAATTTTGGTTGCCCGAGTAAATGAATATTTCAAGTTTGGTGCTAACAAGACTTTCTAGCTAGCAAGAAAATGTCAGGAAGGGTGATTTTATTCAAAGAATTATCTCAAATTCTAGCAGAAGTTGGGGTCTCTACTTCAAAACAAGATCACATTTTGGCATCAATCAAATAAATATCCATTCCGCTGGAGGAAAAATTTCGTGAAGATCTGGAAGATCTTCCTAAGGAGAACAAGAAGATGTGGATAATGCATGATGAGTAGAAGACATCTATCTGATCCGACCTGCACTTTAGAGGATAAAGAAAAATGTGGAGGATTTGCATGATGCACTGGATATTTCCCATGAATCAAGTGACCAAGATTATATGAATCCCATAGAATCCTGGTTTCAGATAACTATCAGTATCCAATCCTTCTTTATCCTTCGAAAATTTGTAGCATGACATCATTTAGTGGAGTTGGTACATCACGTTCTAGTATTTTATCATACTGCATACTTTTCAAATTTGAACATGAGTATACTTGTCCTTTTTTTGCGCATGTGGATGCATTGGAAGTAATCCTATACTTAAAAAGGAGAATTCTCCTTTTTAAGACAGAGTAGGATAGAATAATAAATTAATGCTATGAATAAAATATGTTACAATAATGCTATTAGGGTTTTGATTTTTTAAAGTATGGCCACTAAAACTAATTTTGATCCACTTTAGTTGTTAACACACATATGTGAAAAATATTGTTGAGTATTATTCACTCTAATACTATATGATTTTGCAAAATTAACCATGATTGATCATTCTAATAGGTTTTCGTCTGAGATATATATTTTCAGTTTCCCTTAGAGGTACTATTGGAGAACCCCCTATGGTGGACCACCCTTGTAAAGATCATAATGAGATATTTATGAGAACACTAGAACTATTAACTCAAGGAATCTTTCTGTCATTATCTGGTATATTTTCAATGGGTCTTCAGAGTAGAGGAACTAACCTGTAATTATTATTCATTTAAAACTTTTTCATGTCATGATGTCCTCTTAAGGAGTAGATCTGTCCCCCCACTTATTAAGTAACCTTTAAGGTTAATCATGATCAGATCTTGCAAAAGATTTAGGGGAGGATAGGAGGTCTTGTGATGATCCGACCTTCCACGATTATGGGACCTAAGATGCATGACATTATTGTAGTTGGTCACCAAGCCAGAATAATGTATTTCAACCAAAAATATGGAAGATAGGAGGTCTCATCACGAGCTAGCATGTTCATCCATGTTACTTCTTGTGAGTGGAACTGACATAAGATCGTTACCAAGCTAGGACAGTGGCCTTCATCTGAAATTCAAATAAGCTAACCCTGAATCTATATCTAGTAAGTGGGACATAGGCATTTTGCTAGGTTAAAATACATCCCTACCAAGGTTATGGACACCTGCAGGCAGCGGGGCCATGTCTGTGGTATTAAATTTATTTGCATGCTATGATTTTCTTGGTTATCCTTCTCTTTCCTTGAAACTCATCATTTTATTTCTTCGAAAATGGTTTTAAGATGATTTGGACATGATGCTTTGAGTTATATTTTTCAAAAATTTGGAATCTTTAACAATGTGTACCCATAGTGAAGGTAATTATGTGTACTGATTAAGAAAAAAAATAGTTTTCATGTAGATGACAACAAAATTTAGTGTTTAATGAAAAGGTTGCTAATTGGTCCAGGAAGTGTCATATTTCTCTATTTTTATTTCCTTTTTTCTGGAATCACAACTCGCCTTAATTTTTCATGGTATCTAGAATGATGAATTACTCAACGATGACTACTCACAAGGTTGTGATATACAACCATGTGTATTGATTGTGATGATTTCCTCTAAATATGTGCTACCGAGTCTAGGTACAACATTTCTATAGTAGTATTCGTCTTGAAATTGCACATTTTCAGTACAAAATTGATTTTTATCATAAGACTCTGGGTAGAAACAAAATAGGGAGTTCATTTAAGACAAGAAAAAAGGTATGTGCAATACGCTTTTCTCTATAACGTCTGCTTTCTGTACGTGATATTGATACATTCATTAAAATTGTAACATGGTTTTAGCTGGCATTGTAGTAGTTATGTTGGAGGCTAATGAATGTTTTAAATGAGAGGCATATTTACATTTCCTTTCTGAATTTTTGATGACACTCTTATCATGAAGCATAGTTTTGGATTCAAACATTTCCCCTTCCTTCTTTCATAGTTTTACAATTTAAAGGTTTGGCTTACACGTGGACGTGCATGAAGATTAGCATGGGGGGATGTTGAGCTGCCTTTTTGTATATAGTTTTAAGATTTTTATCAAATAAATATATGCTTGTGACTATTGCTTTTAATGTTATTATCTTATTAAGTTGATATTTAGAGGTATTCATAGGCAATAATTGTTAGATTATGAATTCTTCTTGTTAATTACTTTGAAGAGTGTTTTGTGTCTAAATGTCATTAATAATATGCATTCTCAGTGGAAGATGAATAAGACATGTACTAAGTAGCCTTCATACCAGAAGTGCAGGAATTATTTCTAAAAACTATTTGAGTACGGATGCATCTCATGAATAGAAGCAGAAACCTGAATTCAATAAAAAAAATATTGAGAACTATATTTTTCACCTCTTGTCGAGTCTCAAAATGAGATTGTATGCAGAGATAGCTGAACAACACCCATGCAATGTAATTTTCATGCCAACAAACTATGACATAATTTGGCCGTGGTAGGATTCTCGACCAACATGATTACATACTTGTAGGAAGAACTTCACTTTCCACTAGTCATGGTTGCGAACACTCTGACCAATTTTGGTGGCACACCAAGCTTGACTCCATTGCTGGGAGCATTCATAGGCGATGCTTATGTGGGCAGGTTTTGGAAAATAGGAGTGTCTTCAGTAATTTATCATATTGGAATGGCGATATTAAAAATCTCTACTATTTTTCCCCAACTATGCCCTCCTCCTTGTAGCGCCAAGGATGTCTACAAGAAAGCCTTGACCAAGCTGCTGGGTATCCTCTAGTTTTCCCTATTACTAACAGCGCTAGGTTCCGAGGGTATATCCCCATGTGTCATGGCATTCAGAACCGACCAGTTCGACGAGAAGGATCGCAAGCTGGGGAAAAAGATGTGGAATTTCTTCAACTAGTATTACTTTTGCATGTGGCCCTCCATATTTCTACCAGTAACAGTGATATTTTACATTCAAGAGAATATCGGATGGGGATGGGGCCTGGGAATACCTACAGTGGCCATGGAAGTTTCCATCATTTTCTTTGTCATGGGGCTTCCTCTATACAAGCACTTAAGCCGATGGGGAGCCCACTGACTCGAGCCTGCTAGCTATGCGTTGCCTCTGCCAGTAATGAGATGGTAAAATTACTTACAAAATTCAGGATTGCACCAACTCAAACTTGGATTGGAAAGAAAATATTATTTTTCCTATTTTAACTAATTTATATCAACCAAAAATCATAAATTTATATTCTATGAAAAAATTTGATCCATTTAATTAGAGCAGCACTACTGCTACATAAGGGTGATTGTTGTACATTGATAAGGGATGGGGATTACAATAAATGATAGGCTATGTAGATTTAAACATGTACATTACATTATTTGCAGAGACTGTATTTTAATTGCACCTTGAGAGGATTCTAAGCCCATTGGAATGATCCCTAGAGGGGGCCAATGGAGCCAAACATTTAATCATTTAGCATTCATGTAATTTGATATCAGTAGTAGTATGATTCTGAATTCAATTCACATTTACATGCTATTTTGAATTTCTGAGATGGTGTATTTATTTAGTTTTTATAGTGAGATCGAGTTGTTTGTTTGGGCCCATTAGCCAGTTCATTACCCAAACTACTTAGGACTTATCTATCCCTTTAAAATTTATTTCTTGTTAGTGTGATTACTTCACTACATTTTATTCATTTGACTGTGTTTCATTTCCTAAATTGTGGTGAATTTTTTGGTGCGCTTTAAATTCTGTTACATAAACTAGAGTATAGATAACACGTGCCTCTTTTCTCGTTTTCAGTAATTTCCCTATTCTCTTTATTATATAACAAAACATATTTTTTGTTTGCAGGGATTCAAGATGGGGACATAATAGTATAAGAGGAATAATGATTTCATTCGATTTTCCATTCATATTGTTTGGTACTTATAAGAAACTCAAACCATTACATGGAATTTATCTTGGTGTTTTAAGAAAACAAAATTTATTCAAAGATCAAGATTAATTTGAGTAAATTTTTAGCATAATTAAAGTGCCCAACAACATTCTTAAAGATATCCTCATTCAATGATTTAAAATTTTGGGTTGAATACTTCCATGCACATATGATTCCTTTCTAGCACCATTCGAAAGAAGCATTTTAAGTACATATTTTAAAACAGTTAAAATTGAATTTGCTTCATGCTTTCCATATTTGCAGTATACTTGTAGTATTTTAAGAAGCTTTGAATTATTTATTTGTTGCAGTGTGTTTACTTTGGAATGTCTCTTCTTGAATGATTTCATTTTCAAATTTTTTTTAGGACTTTGATTTTACAAATCCCTAAGGTTGTATTCTGGCATATATTGTGCTATGTCTCTAACTCTTATGACCTTGGATTGATAATTTAAATGTGGGTGTAAATCTATCAATTTATACCTCCCAACAATGGCACTCTCTTATATCGAAGCTATGGATGTTAAGGATCCAACAATGAGGGGGAAAGGTCTTATCTCAAAGTGGAAAATATTTGGAGATAATATCAAGGGCCAAACATGGGAGCATTTGACCATATCCTCAACTAACAAGTACCAGAACTCTATTCTCGAGAATTCCAGAGGCAGAAGATTTTACTCCATTTTGGGAGAACCTGCTTGCAGAGGACCAACATGACTTTACTGTTGAATTCCCGTGCTCGCAGCGTTATTCATAAGATAGGGACATGGTGACAAGCGCGAGATTGTTAAGGGGAGGACCACACTATGCTTGTAAAATATTGGTTTTTACAAACTTTGCAAAAAAGATTTAGGGCATTTCTCTTTTAGGTCTATAGGGATATCTTAAGCATGATGTAGAGGATGAACAAGTTTATACAAATTTTGTTGGTTTGTGACATTGGTGACATGGAAGACACAAAAGACGACACTTAGGATAAGAATTGAGGAATGTGACAAAATATTATGTAACAGATGCCCCGTATAGCATGAAAGAAGAAGAAGAAGCGATTGTTTAATCGCTTTATCATCCATGGAAAGGAATTTATAAAACCATCGTCAGGAGTCCTGTCAATCAAACACAATATAATATATGACATATCTAAATAGGCATCAAAAAACACATGAACCCACAGTATGGATGCAACCATCCATCTGAAAGAGATCATGGAAATGGATCCACGATATGGTCACATCAATCCACATAGAAAGTGTTAGTGTCAATATGTCAGTGATCAAACATACTCTTTCAGTTGTTTTCCTAGTAGTCATAGGTCAAAAAATTTGGCCTTTTCAAACAAGTTTTCAAAATAAAAAAATTTCACTAAAGGAGTCTAGTTTAGTATTTTTTCTCCCCTCATCTCATCTATGGCCATCATCGCTTTAAAGCTCATCACCTTCATTATCATTTAGAATACTTTGGTCATTCACTCGATCTCATCTACGTCTATTATCTAGGTTTCATTGTTTTTCCTTTGAAAGAGTTTAATTTGTCATCAAACAAGGAAAAAAATCTTTCATTTCACTCATAAGTCTTTTAAAGGGGAGCTAACATACTTAGGAAGAAAAAGTAAGACAATTTGTCTTATTTAAAATTGTTTTTTAATGTCAAAATATTTCAAAGGGAAAAATTATATTATTGTTTCACAACAGGACAAAAAAATCATTTCAAAGCTTATAAAGGACAAAAGAAGCTAATACAAACTCACTATTCTCTTTTGTTTTGTGGTAGAGCTCCTTTTCTACCTCCATTGCACTCCTTATTAGTCAAGGGTTTGAAACAAAGGCAAAAAATTACTCTAAGGAACATGTTGATACACTTCTAAAGACCTTTGTTACGTTTCTGGAGCACTGTGTTATGCTTTCACTTCCTTTTTTATGCTTCTTCTTCATTTATACACTTTTTCTACCATTGTTACGCTTCTGGAGCCATTGTGTTATGTTTCCAGAACATTTGCTTCTTTTCTATAAGTAGTTGTTACGCTTCTTCTACACAGTGTTACGTTTTTGGAAAGAGTTTAGAATTAGGGTTTTTTGGCTCCCAAGCCTTTCAAACAAACTCAAGGCATGTTGGCATCAGTTCTTAGAAATATTACAATAGTAATTCAACTTCTTATACCCTCTAATGGCCAAATTATCAAGCTTACTATTGATTTTCATACTCAACCCAATACTCCATTATATTTTCACTTCTTCATCTCATTGAAATATTCCAGTGAAATAAACTGTAACCATTTCATCTAACACTATCCTACACCTCCCACATACATCACACTCCCATCCCCCACTATCCATATCCTTCCTAAGATCCATTTTCACCAAACCCTAATTTTTAGCCAGTTTTCAAGTGTTAAACTGGGAAATTCTTGTGTTTCCCTCATTTGACCACCTTCCTCACATCCATTTCACCTGATCCCACTCATAACATGGAGCCAATATGAAAACCTATCTCTTGAATTTTTTGTATAATTTTCCTTGGCTTTAGAACACTTCATCTCACCCTCTAAGTCTACCCCATCCCTATACTATGTTTTTCCCAAATTACACTACACATACCCATTACATCTACACACTAGGTTTTCATCCTTTCACTGATAGACAAGATGCAAAGTGACAAGAAAAAATTCAAGGGAGGGTGCCACTTCAAATTAAAACCCTTCACCATGCAATAAATAAATGGTTCAACCTTGGCCAAAAGATGCTTTGAGAGGACTGGATGTTTTAGGTTCTACGAGAAGATCATGGAGGAAGGATATCATCTTTAACTTACAATATTATTTGCCTCTAATCTCAACATGGGAAAGGTCATCATTTCAGCTATAGAGTTTAACCTATCAATAGATCTAATTTATTTATCCACAGGTATTCCTAGTCACAGAGAAAAGTGGTTCAAAGGCATGGACTTAGGCCTTGATGATTACAAACAATTTCTCAAACCTCATGCTAGAGAGGAACTAGAGTACCTCTTCCCTTTAAAACACATCCTTAATAAATATTCTCCTTTGATGATGTTAATAATTAAGTATTTCACATGTGAAGGGAGATTTTCCAAGTTGTATAGTTACCCTATCAGGATGTTGATGCATTTCACCTCTATCAAATCACTTGATTGGCCACATTACTTGTACAAGAGATTGATAAAGATGATTGAGAAGGTTGAGAGTAAAAAAAAAAGATCATTATCCAAGTATTTTTCACCATGGCCTGACCAAAATCATTGTGTTGTATCACCTTTCATCCATCAACATGACTTGGTAAAACTTCATGGAAATATTCACAACAACACCCATCACTAGCCTTACTGTCATACATAGTGCACCATCACCATCACTGTGAGCACATCCAATGGAGGTTGGCTCTTCTAGAATGAAAAATTGGATTTCAAAGGCTCCTAGGTTTGTTGAGTTTACTCATACTTATGAGAAGGGAAAGAGATGGGCATTTGCACCTACATATATCAAAAGTGTACTTACACTTGACACTATTTATGAACAGAGTGAAATAGAGGAGCAACCTCTCATGCATCAAGATGAAACACCTTTTCACTAACATAGTGAACCAACACCATTGGAGGTTGAGGTAGCAGAGCAGGTTGAGATCAAATCACCTCAGGAGATCATTAAGGAGAAGGATGAGGAAATAACATAGTTGAGGAAGTTCTTCTCCATTTCTAATTATCAAATCACTTTCCTACATCAAGAGAATTTTCAATTGAAGGTGAAGCAGCTGTTATAAAGAAAACCTGAGCCAAACCCAGAGGAAGATAAAGGTAAAGGTAAGGAGATCATCTATGTTGATCAAATGCACGACATGGAGACTGAAACACATCCAATAAGGCCAAATAGAAGAGGCCTCTAAAGGGCATTGGAGATAGAAAGATAGTCATCTCATCCAAATGAAGAGTTGAACTTTGATGAGCTAATAGCTATGGAGATCAAACAAGGCAGAGAAATCTCATTGGCAAGGTTAAATTAAAAATTTTATGAGCTCTTGAAGAGAGACAACAACCTCCAAAGACACATGGAAAATCACTATCACACCATGAACAATATCTCACAACTAAGGCTAAAAGTTAAAACAACTGAAGAAAAGGTTAAAATAAAATAAAATGAAGATTAAAGAGAAGGATAGCTTAGATTTGTTGGCTAAAGCACCCTTGGTTGTTTAGCCCAACACTCACAGGTGCTACAGAACCAATTTTGATAATTATTGAATAATTTTGGTATTTTTTGTGATTCTTGCACAAATCTGGAAATTCCCTCCTCACAGAAGTCAAGAAAACTTTTTCTATGGTTATTTTATGGGCATCCAAATGATAATTTTTTTATATGGTTGGTTGAATTTTGATAATTAAATTAGAGATTAGGAACCATTTTTGCATGATAGGCTTTAATTTTTCATTAAAAGGCCAAAAAAATACTCATTTTCTATGCTTCTGCCACTTTTTTAGATGCCTTGCTACACTTCTAGAGTAACCTTGGGAGAATGAACTTTTGGAGGCCTTCCCATGGGTCATTTTGAAAAATTTAAGATGTTTGGGAAACTAGACACACAGGGATGGTTGACCTATCTTTCAGAACTATATTTTGACTCCTAAAATTTCCTAAAAAAATGGTTTCAAACTTCTTATACGCTTCTGTAAAAATATCTTACGCTTCTCTCAAAAAGTGTTACACATGTGCATTAGATTCCTCAACACACTTTTCAAGCTCGAAAATGTCATAAATTCGAGGTTTTTCTATCCTATGAGTTGGAATTAGAGTAATTTAGTTTTTCTTTTCCTCTTATCATGAGGGAACGTGTAATTTAATGTAAGGGACACACACTCCTAGTTCATAGATGAAGTTTCAGGAATGGTTTCTAACCTCCTTTGAATCGAGGAAATGACTCATATCATGTATTTATGATGCATTTGGGATGAGATTTCTACCTGATGAGGTGTCATGGTTCATATTTTCTATAAGTAGACTCTCTTTAGTCTTTTTTTTGGGTTGGATAGTCTTATTTTTTAGTGGATCTATTGTAACAAAATTTTGGAATGAAATCAAAGACAATCTTGGAGAACTTTTGTTGAGAATGTTGTGGTATGCATTGGAGAATCTGTTCTTCCCATGTATTTTTATATATTCATGTTAAATGATATAGTTTATTCTTTTAGATACATCTTTCCATGTGTTTACATTTTACATTTATAAGAAAAAATCATGTTTGTTCATGCTCTATTTTAGACAAGGTTTACATGATATGTATATTTACTTCTAAATTAATGAATTCACCTCAGTGATTATCCAGGATCTCTATCACTTGATATTATACCTAATGAGAAATTAAGAATGCTCTCAAACTACTTATCTAGCCTCACAAATTCTCTGCAAATTGACCTTGAAATTTATACCTAAAAACCCTAGACCTAGCCTCCTCACTGATATTTCTATCCAGCACTTTAACATTAAAAAAAAAAATCCTATTTGTTGAGCTTACATACCTAGCCTAATATAAATAAATATTCAATCAATCCATTGACTGAAAATTTACAATGAGAGATCCCTCTATGGTCCCGGTAGGGATACCTACCTGACCTAAATCTTGGTCTATGGTTACCTTCCTTCAATCTCATTTTCAGCCTTGGGAAGTTGGGGGAAGTGATAACCTTTTTGGTGCAATTTCCCAGGAGAGATTGAAAAACTTTCCCTATGAATATTTCTTTAGTCCTCTAAAGGTTAGACTTGTAGGTGACATGCTCTAACATTCGAAACAGGATGAACTCTTAAATTTGAGTCAAATTAAAAAATTCATATCTAATTTGGCTCCTAAAAGAAATACTAGGTCAAATCCAGACCCAAATCCCTCACCAACAATGAATGAAATTGAGAGCATTTTAAGAAAGCATAAAACCAAGTATCAGAAATTTGGAAGAGTTATTCCTCCACTTGTCAAATCAAATTCCTTTCCTACAAGATTTGCTTTTGAAGATTTATTCTATTATTCATAATCTGAAAGATACTTGTTTAGGTCTAAGTATGAAACCTTTCTTTTAGAAAATATCTTTGATTCTTTTTATTTTGAGACCTTTGCACCATTTTATGAGTCTTTTTTATTCCGAAGTTGATAGTGACGTCTGGTCTAATTTCTACAAGCTTAAAGGCTTGGTGGATAAGTTTCAAGAAACTTTAGAAAGAGCTTATTTCCAATATCAGCATCAGGATTTTGCTTCACCACCTATCATTATGCCATCTCATATTACTACATCATCATCCATTCCTTTCATTCCATCATTACCTCTGCAAGTTTTCACTCCATCACCACCTCCACCACCTCCTCCATTAGTCATGGTCAGATTCACTCCATTAATCCTACCTCAACAACTCACTTTGTTACCTCATAACTATGTTTAGAGACTCCCTCTTTTTTATGGAACATCATAGGTTACTATTTATCAACACACTGCCAAAGTTATTGATTTCATAGATCTTGAAGAGATTAACAATGACGATTCCAAGATGCACATCATTGCACAGAGTTTCTCAAGAGAGGTTAACAAATGGTTTATCTCTCTCACAATTGGTTAGATAGGTACTTCACAGCAGTTGATTGACTTGTTTATGACGAATGGGAAGAGAAGAAGAATCCATTGCAGATTCTTTTTGAGCATAATGCCTTGAAAAGGAATCCCAATGAGTATATCCAAGACTTTACAGCTCGATTCAATAAAATATATGATTTAATTCCTGAGAATATTAAGCCTCCTCAAGACCTTGCTTTAATTCATTACCCTGATGGTTTCGATCCTAACATGGCCTATCAGATGAGGGAAAGGAACCCATCAACCCTTGAATAAATGTAGAGAAACGCAGTGAGTGTGGAAGCTAATTTGAGCATCAAAAATTCTAAAATCAAGATGGAGAAAAGGGTAACTATCAAAGATGAAACATCTACTTCACCAGAGGGAAAATTAGACACCTTGATCAATACCATGGGGAAGATGATGGATAAAATTTCCATCATTGATAGACAAGCTGAAACCTCCATTAGAGATCTCGATTTCAGGGGTCAAAATCAGCATCCTCGGTACAAGATCAAGCAAAGGGAACAGAGGGGCCAGTATCCACAAAGTCAGAAAAAAATTCACACTCCATTTCAGCAAAACTACATTGAAGGCCCTGATGAATAATATTAAGAAGAAATTTCCAGCGAGAATCATTTATTTCAAGAAAATCAATAGCCTATTTTCCTTACTAAGGAAGATCAGTTTTCTGCGCAAATTTGTGCATCAGGCGATCAACGATATGTCTTTTCAAATGATGACATGTTATTAATGCAGATGAAATATTATCATAGGGGATATTAGAATGATATTTCTCAAGTGTAGAGACAGTATGGTTTGAGGAGTAGGATTGTTCATATAACCTCCCATCAGAAAAAATAGAACACTCAAGTAGACACTCATCATAAAGAAATTGTTGCTCCAAATCAAAGTAAAGATGAAGGACCCACTATTCCTAATCATGCTAAAGGTAATGAAGCTTCCTCCAGTGGTCAAAGAAAGGATAAATAATTCCAAGATGGAGGACAGAAGAAGGATATTTCATACAAATATTAGCCCCAAAATAAAGATGCACCATTGAAAGAGGTAGAAAAACATTCTGCTCTTTTTAGTCATGAAAATGAAATTTTGAAATTGAAAGTCTCCATTCCTCTAAATGAAATAGTCAAGAATGATCACTACAAATTTCAAGTAGCTAAGTTTATTAGAGTGGATCAAATGTCTAACATGGTGAATGTGAGTGATGATCACCCAGAGCCTCTATTTGGTCTTGTTGTTGATGGTGATATAAAAGATAGTGAGGTCCCTCCATTTTATCTAAGCCTCAAAATCCATGATTTTATCCTCCATAATGCCATGCTTGATTCTAGAGCCTCTCACCACCTTATGCCCAAATCCATTATGGACAAATTAGGATTGGATATCACAAGACCTTATCATGATCTTTATTCATTTAATTCAAGGAGAGTGAAATTTCTTGGCCTCATTAAGGACCTAGTGGTGTATTTAGACCAAATACCTCCCAAGAATGTCCTCATGGATGTTTTTTGGCTGATATCCCTCCTAGAAATGACTGTTTCTCTCCTGTTCACGGGGAGCGAAGCTTAGAGGTACGTTACAGCTTGATTTTTCATATGCTACCATTCCCGTCTTTAGGAAACTCATGAAACTGTACTGGGAAAGTAAAATGAAGCACATGATCAGTAGCCAAGAAAAGCCTAATAATCATCCCATATATGTTTTCTAGACAGATTTAGAGTCCTTTATCTTATTCAATGATGAATTTTCAACATCTTTTGAAGTTTTGATTGACGATAAAGCATAAAATTTTGAGTTTTCAAATTCTATTTTAGAAATGGAAAATGTAGAATTCATGAAAATATTCCAAGTGGTTTGGAACCAAGTGCATTATTCCAAAAAAATAGATCAAACAGTGAAATAAACATAAATATTTGGTACAACAAAACTCTCTCAAGAAACAAGTAAAGTTCAGTCATCCGATTTGTAGCTTCCTGATGAAGAAAATATTTTGTGGACCATGGAATTCGATGGAGCTTTGGGTAAAGAAGGGGATGGCATTGGAGTTTGGATTCATAGCCCTATAAATCAGTCACTAAAATTCCTCTAAATATTTGAATTTCCTCTTATAAGTTGGCTTTCGACTATTCAAATAATGAAGCTGAGTATGAGGCTTTCATAGCTGGTCTGAAAATTATCAAGAAGTTAGGTGTTGAGAAGATTTCCGTGTATGGCGACTCCGAGTTAGTAATAAAACAAGCCAAAGTGGAATACCAGGCCAAGCATCCAATGATGCGAGCTTACCAAAATTCACTATCATATATCCTCAACATATTCTCTGAGGATACTTTATTGTTGATCCCAAAGGACATCAATGTTATTGCTTATTCTCTTTCTACTTTGGCCCTCATGTTTAAAATTCCATTGTATCCTAATAAGAAGTGTGAGATAAATTTAAAACACCACCTTTTTGTTTAGTATTTGGAGGTCTTTCAAGATGATAAATAGATCAACAAATTCTTGCAGACATAAGAGGAATTTTTGAATTCACAAATGGATAACCAATGCTATGAAGATGACCAATAATTTCATATAGCAGAGATGCAAGTGCTTCAACTAAAACACAACTCCATTCCAGGAGGTTTGGTACCTTTGGAGTATATTTTCTATCAAGACGATGTTGCACCCAAACCGATCATGCTACCAACATAAATGAGAGTGGAAGATCTCAATCTTGGCACTCCAAAAAAGCGAAAGATGGTCCAAATTTCAAAATCCTTGACCGCATAAATGAAAGGTAAAAACACAGATCTTATGTATTAGTTTCTTGATGTATTTTATTGGGAATATTCTTATTTGAAAGTGTAATATAATATTATAATCCAACATACAATTCACTTAAAGCTGGATCAGAAACCTTTTCGCTAGAATTTAAGGAGAATGAATCCAAAGTTGTTGCCCTTCATTCAAAAGGAGGTACATATATTATTTACTGATGGTATTATAATTCCACTTCTCTTTTAAAATTGGATTTCTAATCTAGTGCCAATGAGAAAGAATACATCAGAGGTTCATTCGTGTATAGATTGTAGAAATCTGAATAAAGTGTCATTCGTGTATAGATTTTAGAAATCTGAATAAAGTGTCACTGAAAGACAACTACCCACTACCAAAGATGGACCATATTTTGCAAGGCATAGTCGGAGCTTCCATACTTTCATTTATTTACGGATACTCCAGGTATAATCATATTTTAGTCCATCTAGGTGATCAGGAAAAGATAAACTTTACAACACCATGCAGCACCTTCAGGTATGCCAAAATGCCTTTCAGATTGAAGAATGCAAGGGAAACTTTTTAGAGAGAAATGGATATTGCTTTCACCAATGAAAAGGATGTAGTTTTGGTCATCCATCTTGATGACATAATTTTTTTTCCAAGACATATGAACAACACTTACAACACTTGAAAACAATTTTTTAGAGATGTATAAATTCTGGCATATCGTTGAACCCAAAGAAGAGCCTTATCACTATGGAAGAAGGTAAATTAATGGGCCATATCATATAAAAATATGGAATTTGGATATATCGTTCAAGGATTGAATAAATTTAGACCTTGGATTATCCTAGGAGAAAAAATTAAATCCAATCGCTCAATGGAAAAATCAATTTTTTGAGAAGGTTTGTCCCCAATCTTGCTAAATAGTTAAGGAAAATTACTGACATGCTAAAGAAATATAGTGAAGTAAAATGGTTTGAATAGGTTAAGAATTCATTCAATCAAGTTAAATTGGATTTATCTCATGCTCCTATTCTTATTAGTCCAATTACACACTTGATTTTGTCATTTTTTCATTTTTTCGGAGCACACTCTAGATGATGTCCTTGTGCAAAAGAAAAATCATAACACGGATCATCCCATTTCCTTCTTTAGCAGAACCATAAGAGACATAGCCTTGAATTACAACATCATTGAGAAAAAATCCTTGGCATTAGTGAAAGCATTGAATGACTTTCGTGTCTATATTCTCCACTCTCATGTCATTGCATATGTCCCAAACACTGTTGTCAAAGATGTGCTTATGCAGAATGATCCCGAAGGGTGGTGAGGTAAATGGATCGATGTTATGTTGGAGTATTACTTGGAAAACAAGCCTAAAAATTTGATCAAGGGAAAATTCTTGAAAAATATTATGGCGGATTCAAATATAAATGCTTTGGACATTAATTTTATTGCTACATTATCTCTGGAGCAAGAGGCTGAAACATTACCTGAGGTATCTGAAATTTTTCTTCATCACCTTGGTATGTTGATATAGTTCATGTTTTGCAACACTTGAATCATCCTCTAGGCTTTCCAAGTAATAAGGTTATATATTTTAAGTTGAGATATCTTAAGTATTTCATCCTGAACATTGTCTTGTATTGGAAAGATCTGGGCAGAGTGTTATTAAATTGTTTGGTTGAAGGAGAAGTTGAAAAAGTGATGACTAAATTTCATAAAGGTGACTGTGATGGTCATGTCTATTGGAAGACTACAAATAAAAATATCACAAGGTTGGTTTTTATTGGCTAATTTTATTCTCCGATGTCTATAAAATGGTCATGAGTTTTCATGAATGTCAAATCTTTCAAGGAAAGACAAAGCTCTTGCCTTTTCCCTTAAAACCAAATGAAGTGAAAGTGCCATTCCAACAATGGGGACTTGACTTCATTGGCAAGATACATCCTCCATCATCAGCCCAGCATAAATGCATACTCACTACCACATATTACTTCACTAAATGGATTGAAGTCGTCCCCATGAGGCAAGCTACTGAAACATTCATTATTTAGTTTGTAGAGAAACATATTTTGTCTCATTTTGGTTGTCCATACAAAATCATTACTCAAAATTCAGCCCCATTTAAGTCCAAGAAAATGATTGAATTATGTGATAAGTATCACATTAGGCTTGTTCATTCTAAAACATACTATCCTCAAGGAAACAGGCTGGTTGAATAGTCAAATAAATCTTTAGTGAACATAATCAAGAAGATGTTGCACGAAAACAAGAGAAATTGGCACAAAAATACCATCAGTTCTCTATGGGTGGATATAGTTAGCATGAAGAGATCAATCAGTGTGTCACCTTTCCAACTCATGTATGGTGTTGACATAGTGTTCCCTACTTCTTTAGTTGTACCAGTGATGAAAATTCTGCAAGAGATTGACAGTGAACCAAATGATATCCAGTGAAGAATCAACCAGATGAATCATATACAACAATCAAGAGATGAAGTCTTCAATCACACTTCAAAATCTTCATGATAAAATCAAAAGGATTTATGATAAGAAGACCAAAGCTGATGATTTTAAGCTTGGAGATTTTTTTCTTCATCGGGATGCCCTGAATGAAGATAAAGGTAAGCACGAAAAGTTTGATAATCTATGGAAAGGTCCTTACAAGATCACTGCATTCAAAGGTAATAAAGCATTTTTACTAGAGGATCTTGAAGGGAAATAATTTCTGGGGGGACCAATCAATGGAAAGTTCCTCCAACATTACCTTACTTGATCATTGAAGATGAAGTCCACTTTCATTGTACATATAATTTCAATTTAATGTCCAAGAAATAATGAAGTTGTAGAATTTTTAAGCCCGAGGGGAAGGCTATGAGACTTCTACATTCATCTCATGTTTTCTTTCAAAAAGTTTCAATTATTTTTTAAGTCAGATTCAAGTCAGTTTTCTTTTAGTTCAATTCATTTCCAAATTTATTTCATCATTTCAAGTTTTTCAAATTTTGACTCCATTTCCCAATGGTAAGGCCACTTGATCTATGGTGTTCTTGAAACCTCCTAAATGAGCTTCCATCACTAGATGGGGCCAATTTTAGTGCCAATATGTCAGTTATCAAACATAATCTTTTAGTTGTTTTCCTAGTAGTCATAGGTTAACGTTTTTTCTATTTTCAAACAAGCTTTCAAAATAAATTTTGGTCTTTGAAGGATTCTAGCTCAGAATTGTTTCTCCTATCATCTCATCCCTGGCCATCATCAATTTGAATCTCATCACTCTCATTATCATTTAGAATAATTAGGTCATTCAATCCATCTCATCTAGTTTTGTTGTCTAGGTGTCATTTTTTTGCCTTTAAAAAAGTCTAATTTGTCATCAAACAAGGCAACAAATCCTTCATTTAAGTCACAAGTATTTTAAAGGGGAGCTAGCATACTTAGGAAGAAAAATTAAGACAAGTTTTATTATTTAAAAATGTGTTTTAATGTCAAAAGATTTCAAAAGGAAAAATTGTCTTATTGTTTCACTACAGGACAAAAAATTCATTTCAAATATTATAAATAAAAAAAGAAGCTCATCCAAACTCATTATTCTCTTTATTTGTGTGGTAGAGCTCGCCTATTACCTCCATTTCACTCCTTAGTGGTCAAGGGTTTGAAACAAAGGCCCGAAATTACTCCAAGGAACACATTGTTACGCTTTTGAAGCCCTTTGTTACGTTTCTAGAGTTGTGTGATGCTTTTATTGCATTTGTTACACTTCTACTACCTTTTTTATTCTTTTGATGCCTTTTTTTATGATTTTGGAGCCATTTTGTTACATTTCTGGAACAATTTCTATGTTTATGGAAGAAACTATTACGCTTCTACTACATGGCGTTATGCTTCTGGAAAGATTTCAGAATTAGAGTTTTTTGTCTCCCAAGCCATTCAAACAAACTCAATGCTCATTGGCATTAGTTATTAGAACTCTTAAAACAGTAATTTAACTTCATATACACTCCAGTGGTCAAATTATCAAGCTTACTATTCATTTTCATACTCACTCAAATACTCCATTACATTTTGACATCTTTGTATCATTGAAATATTTCATTGAAATAAATCCTAAACCTTTCATCTAACACTATCCTACACCTCCCACATACATCATACTCACATCCCCCACTATCCATATCCTTCCTAAGAGACATTTTCACCAAACCATAATTTTTAACTAGTTTTCAAGTGTTAAACTGGGAAATTCCTATGTTTACCTCATTTGACCACCTTCCTCACATCCCTTTCACCTGATTTCACTCATAACATGGAGCCAATATGCAAGCCTATATATTTATTTTTTCACACAAATTTCCTTGGATTTAAAAATATTCATCTCAGCCTCTAAGTCTACCCCATCCCTATACTTTGTTTCTCCCAAATTACACTACACATGCCCATTACATATACACACTACGTTTTCATACATTCACTGATAGACAATATGGAGAGTGAGAAGAAAAAATTCAAGGGAGGGTGACACCTCAAATTATAACCCTTGACCATGCAATAAATAAATTCTTCACCCTTGGCCAAAATATGTTTTGAGAGGACTAGATTTTTGAGGTTCTGTGTGAAGATCATGGAGGAATGATAGTGTCTTCAACTTACAAGCTTATTTGCCTCTAATATCAACATGGGAAAGGTCATTATTGTAGGTGTAGATTTTAACCTATTAGAAGATCTGATTTCTTTAGCAATAGGTATTCCTAGTCATGGAGAAGAAGGGTTCAAGGGCATGGACTTAGACCTTGAAGATTACAAACAATTTCTCAAACCTCATGCTAGAGAGGAACCAGAGTACCTCTTCCCTTTCAGACACCTCCTTAACAAATCTGATCCTTTGATGATGTTAATAATGAATTATTTCACATGTGAATGAATATTTTCCAGGTTGTATAAGTACCATATCGGGCTTTTGATGCATTTCAACTCTATCAAATCACTTGACTTGCCACATTAATTGTACAGGATTTTGATCAAAATGACTGAGAAGGTTCAGAGAAGAAAACAAGATCATTAACAAAGTCTTTCTCACCATGGTTTGGTCAAAATCATTGTCTTGCATCACCTTTCATCCATCAACATGACTTGGTAAACCTTCATGGAAAGAGTAGCAGCAGCACCCATCACTAGCCTTTGTGTCATGCATAATGCATAATCATCATCATTGTCAGCACAACCAATGGAGGTTGGATCTTCTAGCACGGAAACTCAGATTTCAAAAGCTCCTAGTGTTTTTGAGTTTACTCATACTTATGATAAGGGGAAGAGACAAGTATTTGTGCCCAAATCTATCAAAAGTGTACTTACACTTGACACTATTGTTGAAAAAAGTGAAATAGAGGAGCAACCTCTCATGCATCAAGATGAAACACCTTTGCACCAACATAGTGAAGCAGCACAATTTGAGGTTGAGGTAGCATAGCAGGTTGAGATAAAATAAAATGAGGAGATAATTAGGGATAAGGATGAGGAAATAGAATAGTGGAGGAAGATATTCTCCATTTCTAATTCTCAAATCACTTTCTTACAACAAGAGAATTTTCAATTGAAGGTGAAGCAGATGTTAGGAAGCAAACCTAAGACAAAAATAGAGGCAGATAAAGGTAAAGGTAAGAATTTCATAGATGTTGATAAAATGCAAGATAGGGAGACTGAAACATGACCAAGAAGGCCAAATACAAGAGGCCTCAAAAGCGTGTTGGAGCTAGAAAGACAGTCATCTCATCCACGTGAAGAGTTGACCTTTCATGAACTAATACCTATGGAAATAAATCAATATAGATAACTCTAGTAAGAAAGGGTAAATGAAGATTTAGATAATCTCTTGAAGAGATCTAAGAGAGATTACAACCTCCAAAGACACATGGCAAATAACAATCGCACTAGGAAAATAATTTCACAAATAAGGCTAAAATCGTTGAAGAAAAGGCTAAAAGAAACTCAAATGAAGCTTGAAGAGAATGATAGGTTAGATTTGTTGGTTTAAGCCTCCTTGGTTTTTTATCCCATCACTCACAGGTGATACAAAACAAACTTTGAGAAGATTTGAATTTTTTTGGTATTTTTGTGTTTTTTACGCAAATTTGGAAATCCCCTACTCACAGAAGCATAGAAAAAATTTTCTACGCTAATTTTAGGGACATCAAAATGATGATTTATTTATCTGGTTGGATCAATTTTGATGAGTAAATCATAGATCACGAACCCTATTTGCATGACAGGCTTTAATTTTGTAGAAAATGAAAAAAAACACTCATTTTCTATGCTTTTGCCACTTTTTTGGAGGCCTTGCTACGCTTCTGGAATAACCTTGGGAGAATGAACTTTTGGAGGCCTTCCCATGGGTGATTTTGAAAAATTTAAGATGTTCGGGAAACTAGACACACAGGGATAGTTTACATATCTTTCATAATTAGATTTGGGCTGATAAAAGTGCCTTAGAAATGGTTGAAAAATGTTGTTATGCTTCTGTAAAATTTTGTTATACTTCTGTCAGAAAGTATTACACATTTTCATTGGATTCCTAAGGACACTTGTCAAGCTTAGAAAATGTCAAAAATTCAATATTTTTCTATCGTATGAGTTGGAATTAGAGTAATTGAGTTGTTTTTTTCCTCTTATCATGAGGGAACATGTAATTTAATGTAAGGGACACACACTCCTAGTTTATAGCCGAAGGGAATGCTTTCTAACCTCCCTAGAATCTAGGAAATGACTCATATCATGTATTTATGATGCATTTTGGATGGTATTTCGACCTAATGAGGTGTAATGTTTCATATTTTCTATAATTAGACTCTCTTTACTCTTTTTTTGGGTGGGATAGTCTTAGTTTACAGTGGATCTATTGTAACAACATTTTTTAATGATATCAATAACAATCTTGCATAACTTGTGTTGAGAATATTGTGTATGCATTGGAAAATTTGTTATTCCTATGCATGTTTATCTATTCATGTTAAACGATGTATTTTACTCTTTCAGATACATCTTTCTATGTTTTTATCTTGTACATTTATAAGAAGAAATCATGTTTTTTCATGTTCTGTTTTAGATAAGTTTTACTTGATATGTATATTTACTTATAAATGAATGAATTCACCTCAGTGCTCATTCAAACTCTAAATCACTGCATCTTATACTCAATGACCAATCAAGCATGCTCTTAAACTACTTATCTAGCCTTATACATTCTCTGCAAATTGACCTTGAAATTCAGACCTAAAAACCCTAGACCTAGCCTCCTCACTGACATTTCTATCCATCTCTTAAAATATCAAAAAAAATTCCTATTTACTGAGTTTACACACCTAGCCTAAGATCAATAGATACTCAGTCAATCCATTGACTCCAAAGTGACAACGAGAGAGCCCTCTTTGGTCTTGGTAGGGCTATCTATCTGACCTAAAACCTGGTCTGTGGGTAACTTCCTTCAATCCCATTTTTAGCCTTGGGAAGTTGGGGGAAGTGATAACATAAAGGTTCATGTGTACAATCATCAATACTCAATAACTACATGCAGCATGGATAATAACAGATGTGATCCAGGGTCTTCATCTCTATCTCAATATACCCATTGTATGAATGTAACCATATGAATAAATGTTTTAATGTCGAACATGGTAGAAACCTCCTTATTTCTGATCGATGATGTAAACCGTTAGCACATGCCAGAGAAACCACCAATAATGATGTTGGCCCTCAAGGTATGACAACAAAATATACAAGTGTGAATACATGAGTTGAAGTTGAACACTTATAGAATCATTTGATCGAAGGCCAATGGTGTGAACCTGTCACCAAACACAAAGAACTTGCCATCGAGGCATGCAAGATCCAACGTACTAAAAAGGAGTTTCTAAATAATGTTCCTAGATAATCAGTTGAGGTCGACATGAAATGATCCATTGAATGAGGGACATAATGATTCCCACATCATCAACACGAAAAAAATGATTTCTAAAGATGATATGAGTGATTCAGGATTGTTGCAGAGAGGGTCAAAAAAGTAGAGGATGTTTGACTTTACATATATGACTTCTCTTGAACATATTGGCGACACGACTCCAGAGTTTGGCATCATTTGACTCAAAATGGGATCAAAGGTCATGATCACAGCCAATAATGATCAAATGAGAGGCAAATGGAATTCGGAAACCCATGAAGGAAAGTGAAAAGTGAAGGATATGCCCAACCCAAAATGAAATGTAGATGATAATCATGTTCAAGAACGACAAGTTGCGTTTGGTACAAAACATAAAATATGCTTCACTTCCATTTTCCCCCGTTATTTCTAACAAGTACCTCTTTATTTTTTATAGCAATATTGAAGAGGATACCATATGCTTATCATATAAGTTCACACTGCAGATGAATCCATCCTAGTAAGTTTAATGATCCATATGGAGAAGTAGCTTGGTCTCGTCATCGTGAAAAGTCCTTCATCATTTAATTTTTACGATTTCGATGTATGAGTAACTTGATATGTTTCTCATATTTAGGGAGTTTTAAAAAGATACAGAAAAGAAAACTCCAAAAGATCATTTTTCGTAAATATTCTCTTGAATCCAAAAAGGTAGAAAACAATATCAGAGATAACCTCCTAATCATGATTGACCAAGGTATTCCTTTTTAGTAAATAGCCAATATCAACCAGAAAAATGGGTAAACATATAGTGATATGACATCAACTCCTTTAATTTAACAAGCTCAAAAGGACAAGTGCTCGACAATCTTTTCATGTTTCGAGAGTCAGTATACAGTTTAAAGTTGACTTCAGAGTGGTTCCTTTTTCGCTTGTTTTCACGAGTCTGAAAAACTGATAAAATATAACTTGGCAGTCACCATTGATAGAATATAACTCATAATAACCTGCTTTTTCACATGCAAAAAGACATCACATTGATCAACAAAAAATATAAATATAGGAAAAAGTACTCATGAAATGATAAAAAAACATTTTTTAATTAAAATATGGGTAAAAGCCCTTTTAATAACCAATAGTAAAAAATAAAAATCACTTTTACCACTTGAACTTTTACTAGAGCACTTTCCCTCCATTTTTATTCGAACTTCAAGTGCCTCGTTCACCTGATCCAGGACACCATTTGCTGATTTTTCTATTGCGGAAAATAGTCCTCACCTTTTCCTACATTCCTATTTCATTTATTAGCATTTTAATACATTTTTCCCCTGGTTAGGGAGCCCTTGAAAAAGTAGGGCCTTTTGGCGACCAACGTGGATTTCACTCATTAGGTTTTCTCTACTCGCCTTATTCCTTAAAACACCAGCACATGAAAATTGGCACACAGTCGCTCTGGCGCCATGATAAAATTTAATTTGTGAAATTATGAATTTTTAACGAGTTAATTTCCAAATTTTCTCCATGGAAGATGTTTAATGCTTGTTAATTATTTTTTTGCAGGGAAATTATGGTGATTGAGTGCAAAGAACATGGTCATGAGGCTGAGGATCGAGAGGCAACAGAAGATCCAAATTGTATAAGGGCACTCCCCAACTACGGATTGCTCAAATTATTCTGGACACCTACGATGAGGTCCCAAGTGGATTTATTACAGTATTTGGTAATATGGTGGTATGTAGACCACCAAGATTTTTTCATTGGTGATCAAGACTTAGATATTAATATTTCTGATATCTATTCCACAACTTGTATCTCCAGGAGGGGGATTTTAGTTGAACTGGCATGAACTAGATAGACGACGAGAGTAAAAATATGATCATCGCCAGATATTGCAGTGGTGGTTCTACAAGGACCGAGAGTGGGAAAATTAACAATAAAATTTTCAATGACCCAGCTCTTCCAGTAGTCCTTTACACCATTTCTCAGGTGGCCGGCGTACAGGCCCTTCATGAGATGAGCAAGTCTCAATTTTAGTATGTCGTGGACTGCATGAGTCTAATAGTCTTCAACAGGTGTGAGGGATTGCTGGTCAACTTGAAGGATCAACTCACCAAATGAAAAATGGTGAAGTTGAAGTAGTTCAAATACGGATAGATCCTAGTGACTCTATTCCTATAGAGGGTACCACTATTTTTATGTCAGAGGATAGATGTGGGACTTCTTCCACCGAGGTATCCATGACTCCAGAGATGGAGCAAGTTGATGCCTTGCCATGGTGGCAGGCAAAAGATCTCATTCCTTCTCGCATTCTTTAGATGGATCCGCTAGAAACTCATCATGATTGATGCTTGGCCATATTAGGGATAGATTTCAAGGAAGACCCAGATATTCCTCTTCCATCAGGAGGATAGTGGGATGACCTCGGTAAGAATTTATTTTTAAATTCTTTTAATATTTTATTTTTGTATACGTGTACCAAGAGTTTAACTTATGATTATTGATTGCAGATATTAGAGTGGGGAGGCCTCCAAGGTTATCTCAAGTAACGCGACGGGTGGTTTGACAGATGGAGACAGTTGTTTATGATGAGGGTTCTAACCCTATAGTTGAGGTGGAGAATAACCTGACAACTTTGATGAGGGGAATACCGTACTATACCTCCGTCGATGATATCCCACTATGGTATCAGAGACAAATGAGGGGGTTTTAAGCTATACTTCATTAACTATTAGGTCGAGTGGTCAGAGTTGTAACATAATGCCAGAGGATAGATATGCCTCACTTATTCCTTTTGAATTTACCTTTTTAGGATCGAGAATCCATGTGTCTCAAGAAACAGATATTTGACCTTTTGATGTAACAAACTTTTTACAGACTTGATATATATATATATATATATATATATATATATATATATATATATATATATATATCAAGTCTGTAAAAATTTTTTTACATCAAAAGGTCAAATATCTGTGTCTCAAGACACATGGATTATGTCTTAGACAAACATTTGTATCACATGTAAAAACCAAAAGCATCATCATGGTACATAACATTAAATAAAAGTAGGAACACATATATATATATATATATATATATATATATATATGTATGTTCCTACTTTTATTTAATGTTATGTACCATGATGATGCTTTTGGTTTTTACATGTGATACAAATGTTTGTCTAAGACATAATTATATAATGTATCGGTTAATGTATTCAGATGTCTTGGAATATGTTGATAAGTAATGTAATGAAAATTTCATTCCAATAATCAAACACGTAGAAACGTGCATAATATTTGAGGTTTTCTTACTGAATAATGTTCATTTAATTGTAGCACAATGAGTTGTGCATCAATTTTAACAACTAATGATCTAATACCAAGATTAACCGCTTCCAATAATAGTTTGATAACCGCACTATATTCGGCAATGTTGTTAGTCATTTTACCCAAGCATATGCCTTGAAAATTCACTAACTATTGATTAGGATCAAACAGTGCCCACCATGCAGAAGGCAAGTTCCATGTAGTACGATAAGGGCCTTAAAAAAAACCAACAAAATGGTTTGACAACATCTGAAAACCAAGTGGAACATAGGGTAAGTAGAGGAAAACATGTATGCAAAAGCAAACAATAACACCAAAATCTAACATCACACTAATGAATAAAAAAAACTAATGTACAAAATTATTTCCACCAAATCAAGCATAACACTTTTTGAGATAGAGCCCATTTCGGGGCTCAGTTAATCAATTCTCTTCACAATCGACCAGCTCATAGGTGCCTTTTTCTATCCTCGTTTAGCGATAATGGGCCCATACCACATTGGTTCGAGTTTCTTCACACCCAACTTATCATGATCTTGATCATATAATAAGACCAAGTCACCTTCAGTAAAGACACGCGGAGTCACAAATTTATCATATTGTGCTTTAATTCGTTTCTTTTGAGCTTCGATAAAAAAAACAACAATTCGTTGGATCTCATTGAAATGTTTGAGATAAAGTAATCATTCCTCTTCTGCTGAAGTACCGCGGAGTAACTAGAAATATAGCTTTAAAGAAGGAATTTTAGAGGTGATCAGGAGTGTGGCCTATAGACCATACACCAATTGGAATGGTGTGAATATAGTTTCTATCTTATTTGAAGTTCGCTATGCCCACAGAGATGAAAATAGCATAAGATGGAAATTTCGTTAATGCATCCTAATGGTTCGTTGAAGCATCGTGACCAAAAATTTGTTAGTGGCTTTAAATTTTCCATTAGACTATGGATAATAAGGAGTTCAAATGTCATGATGCAAGCCTAAATGAGTAGTAAGATTTTTCATCATATAATTTCGAAAATCAGAGCCATGGTCGGTGACTATGGACTTCAGGACACCGAATCGAGCTATGACATGGTTAAAAATAAATTCCACCATATTTTTACCTTCAACATTGTATGTAGGAATCGCCTTGGCCCACGTAGTGAAATAATCGATGGCAACGATAATATAGCCATGCCCCCCAGTCAAGCGAGGGTTACACGTCATGAAATTGAAGCCCCATTTTGCAAAGGGTCTAGTGGTAACAACTGGGTGCAAGTTTCTGGGTGGGGCATGTTCTTTGCGAGAATATATCTTGTAGTCATGACATTTTTGAAAAACAAGGATGCTGTCCTTGAAAAAAGACGACCATAAATAACTTGCACACATAATATTTTGAGCATAACCTGACATATGACTACGATAATCCCTAGAGTGATAGGCATTCAAAACTTTCTCAGCTTCGTCAAGCATCAAACATCGACGAAGGATAGAATTGACACCAGTATTATAGAGAGAGTCCCTAATATTTCGATAAGGTTGGGACTGGTGATGGATTTGGCATCGCTCAGAGTGAGATGACTCTGGTCAAAAATTTTGGGCCTAGACTATAGATAATAATATCACCATGACATGGATCAAGAGTATTGATGAGAAAAATTGATTCATCTGGAATCAACTCAGTAAAAGGAGTGGGTGGAACTATGGATGGAAGAGCACAAATAAATTCAACAAAAACTAGATATTTCTTCGATTTAGCTTTAGCAAATTCTAAATTGAACTCCTGCTGGATAACAATCCATTTGGATTATTTTCCCCTGAGCAATTGATGAGTCATAATGTAAGTCATTGGGTTGCAGTTAGAAATCAAAGTACTTTTGCATAGGATAATGTAATGGCGAAAGCGTTGGATAGCATGAGTAGTTTCCAAAGCGTGCTTCTCCACATGAGCATAACACTTATCAACATCAAAGAGATTGCAACTCAAGTAGCAGATAACATGATCATTCCCATTTTCAATAACCTGAACTAGCACCATGCCAATGGTGCCATTGATTGCTGCTAAATATAGGAAATAATCACATGGATAATCAGGTGGATGCATCAATGGATCACTAAGGAGAGATTTCTTTAAAGCATCGAAAGAAGATTGAGCGACTCCATCCAAAATGAACTAGACCCATTTTTTCAACAAATGAGTAAATACTTTAGCAAGCTCTGTATAATTCGGGAAAAAATGATGGAGAAAGTTCACTTTACCCTGCAAGCTCTACAATTTATGAATAGAAGAGGAAGGAGGAAAATTGATGATGGCCTTGAATTTCAGTGGATAAATCTGGACACCTTCCTTATAAACCAAAAATTCTAAGAGACGACCAGATTCAACACAAAAGACACACTTATGAGGATTCAAGCAAATGTTATAGTGTTGACAATGAAGAAATATTACTCGACGGTGAGAAGGGTGATCTTGACATTTCAGAGAATGAGAAGGAAGATCGTCAAGATATGGCTGGACGATGTGTTTAATATTGTGAAATGCATAGGACATAGCTCGATGGAAGTTAGTACCAATGTTTTTCATGCCAAAAGGGAGCTTTTTGTATCCAAATTTCCCCCAAGGACAGATGAAGGTGGTTTTGTTTTGATCAACGGGGAGAATATTAATGTTGTTATAACCATAAAAACATTCCATAAAAGAAAAAATTTCAATCCGAACACATTTATCAATTATCTGATCGATAAAAGGAGTGGGATAGTTATCATTAGGAGAATCCATATTGATATCATGGTAATGAAGACAAATGCAAATATTTCCTTGTTTCTTGGTAACAGGAATAATATTATAGACCCATTATGTCAAAGGTATAGTGTAAATGAATGCATATTTGAGAAGTTTTTCAAATTCTCCCTTTATGACAACTTCCTTTCTCGGGTGCAAGAGACGGAGGCGCTGATGGACATGTTTTGAATCTAGATAGGTAGGAGTCTCGTGCACCATGATACTACGATTTATGCCCAACATTTATTCATACGACTAGGTGAAGACATTGCGGAATTATCTAAACATGGAAGTCTAAATCTCGATCTCATCACGAGAACAAGAATCCCCAATGTGAATATTCTCGACAATCCCTGGTTTGACAGAGATTTCGATCAAAATGGTAATAGAAAGGTTACCCATATTTCCTTCAGATAGGAGTTCATGAACCAATATGGGATTCTAAATTGGGCCAGTCGATTCTTGGGAAACATGGGTATCCAGATAGTTAGCAATTTCAACAAGGCTTGGGGGAAACGAGGGAGATGATGACCATCATCCTAGGGAGATTATTTGAGAGACATAAATTCTAACATAGTCTCATCAGTTGGAAATACCTCATTCAAAGGATCATTCAAATCCCATGAACCAAACTAGGGGCATTGTGAGTATGTGTTTAGAGATGAAACCAAGTTATTGATGGAATATTATGCAGTCGCAGAAGCCAAAAAGAGCTCTGATACTTTTGTTTGATAGGGCTAAGTAGAATAACATTGCAAAAATTGTCAATTTGGTCAGGGCTGGGAATGACCTAGGGGTGGTGACCAGATGAAATCATATTTACTGAAGCAATGTTGGGATGTGGAAGGCCGAAAATTCCCATAAATAAAGAGTCTTTAAACAAATCCACTTCGACACTCTCATAAGAAACAGTGTTATTCCCAATATACAGTACATTTCAAGTTGAAGAATCAGGTGAAAAGAAGGCAAGTTGATCAACCGTAACAATTTTTCCCTAACGGGGAAAACAAATAACATGGAAAATCATAGAGACCATGCAAACCATTTCATGGCTCCAACTATGACCGAGTATAATATTATAGTTGAGGTTCACATTGACAACTTCTACTTCCATATCCACCAATTTTCCCTCCAACTGGATCATAAGATATTTAAGAATACCATATGGCCAAGAAACTCTTCCATCGAAAGCTTCCAACGTATTAGGGGATTGACTTAATGGAGGAGATCCAATTGCTTTCCAACACGCAAAAAACGTGATGCAGGCAGCGACACCTTCATCAATGACGGTCCTATGAATAGTCGTCCCCATCACAAGAACTTGTATAAGAAAATCCATTTGTGATGGGAGAGGAGGTACGTTATTTTCAAGGTAAAAAGTAATTAAATTCAAATCTCAAGGATCAATTCCTCCGCTAGCAGACAAAAATTTCTTCCTCTGTGATGGGAAGGATTTAAAGACTTCCAAATATGACATCGTCGAAGGTGATTGAGATAAATATTCCATAATATTATAATGCTGAGAAGCTCACACATTCGGATTATATGAGGATTTTCAGAGAATGCCTTTTGGAGGTTGTCAAATAATGGAAACATTACTAGGTGATTCAATATGAAGAGGACTGAAACTGGGCAGAGTAAAAGAAGAAGGCACATCAACGACATATATTTCCACAACATATTTGGTAGGATTCATATATTCTTTTGATCGAGTGGCAACGGAAATGGGTTTTGTACTAGCCATGGAAACCTGAGAGGTTCTAGACATTGAAGATTGAGGTTTGTATACTATTTGCATCTGCTTAGATCGAAAGGGATATTTCAAAAAGACTAGTGTTCCCAACGTGCCTCTTAGAAGATGCATAACCTTGGCACGATGAGTAAAATCCTTGGTGTAATGATCATCATCACATATTATAGAAGGATATTTCGGCTTACGTTTAGATGCATCGTCACTAGATGACTTAGAGGAACCCTGTTTAGGGGAATCAGATTTGGCATTTCGTTTCCCCTTCTTCTTACCTTTGGAGGATTTATCTGCTGCGGCAGACTAGACAACGTTAACCTTAGAGGTTTTACCAAGATTTTTAGGATCATTCCAGGGAGTGGAAGTTGCAATGGTAACAATAGACTTAGGCTTCGAAGAATATTTCAGAGTATTGTTAGCAGTTTGAGCCACTGACTTGATAACACCATCAACTTGTGGTGTATTATTATATTTCAAATTTGACGGGTATGTTGAAGGTCACAGGGAATTTTATAAAATATCGTATAATGTCCCAAACTAATAATAAACCAGATCTAGATATAGAGCATAGGTGATGGAAAGTTCCTCAGTTACGTAGCCACCCATAGCAATATCTTTGCAAATTTTAGGAATGAATGATTTAGTAAACCATTCAATGAGTAGTTGATTAGGAATTTCAAACTTGATCAGGCGCAGTGTGCATCTCCATTCATGAATGTGATCGGAGATATGGGTATACGTTTATTGTCCCAAATATGTTAAAAGGTTAGTGTCGGTTTCATACTAGGCGAGTAACTAGAAATGTGTAAGGAAGGCCATAGCCAACGAGTTTAAATCTTGAAAAATGTCACGAGTTAGCTCAATGTACCCCTTAGTGGTTTTGCTCCTTAATGTGCGCTGGAAAAGACATAATCAGACTGAATCATCTACTCAAGAGTTAGAATAACGCCATAAATGGTACTTCGTAACATGAGCTTGGGGGTATTCTTCAGATTTACCTTGAAATTTAGGACAATCCCCAAGAATATTAGTTGGAACTAGAGCCCAATACAACATATGTTGGATTTGGTCATTTGTAAGCCTTGACACATCCGAAAGTTCCAACGTAGCCAAGAATTGTAGTTGAGCATTATGAGTGAAGTTTCATTAGTAATTACCCATTTGAGGGTTCCAACCTTGCTAATATGGGTTCTTCCCCCATTGGGTTTATTTTGATCATAATAACCATATTTTCCCCACTATTGTTGGTAAGGACGTTGTTGAGGCCATGGTTGTTAATAAGTTCCTTGTTGCAGCTGTGTCTGAACATAAGGAAAATTTTGGCATTGTTGATAAGGCCCCTGATGCAATGCCTATTTAGGGATAGGTCCTTGTTGAGCATAACGCCCTTGCTGGACATAAGGTCCTTGTTGGGGTTCTTGGTACTAACCCTGCAGAATTCGCTGGTATTGAACACCAGGAAGAATGGGGTAAGTTCCATCTTGACCCAGAGAAGGGTTTGGACCAGATTGGATTTTAGGACCAAACTGGGGATTAGTCGCAACACCCACCAATGGATTTTTGGGTGTTGGATATACTGTTTTTAAATGTTCGGCTACTGAACATACTGATATTTTACATTTGTTTGTTGAACATAAGGATTTTGGATATGAGGCTACTAAATATGGGGTTTCTGAACATGATGTAGCTAAACATGGCACTATTGATAAAGAGGTTGACCTGATGTAGGTTGACCACCCGATAGAGAGGTGACTACGATAGAAATCCTTATGGATGAATCCAAAGTTTCACCAAGACTAGACATGGGTTGTCCCACCCCCGATACAGTTCCATAGTTTAGATTACCCCCACCTAAAAAGGGAGGTCCATATAAGGGATATTATTTCCCCCAGGCACGGACGGAAGCATATATTTTCCACTCAAAGATGGAACCATAGTGATCGTAGATAGCAACAAAGGAGCAAATGATCCCAGTGAAACAATTATTTGACCTACAGAAACCACATGTTGAGTAGGAGGTTACGAAAAAACGACCACATTAAAAAAAAATAAGCCTTGAGAGGGAGGAATACTAGCTGAAAATATGGGGTTATGAAAAAGGTATGTAACCTTAAAAGCTTAAGAAACAAGGTTTTCAAGAGAAGTATAACCTGGTGGAAGCGAAGATGCAACTTCACTAGAGGGTATATTCGTTCCAGTTTTTAAATCATGAGGAGTGGAAACATAAGGAGAAACTTACAGAGAGAACATGGACTTGATGCCAACTCTTGTGGTGTGTGTCACAAAAGTTTCTAGAGGAAATCTTTGAGGGCTGCTCACAAACAGAGCATTTTCTACATTCGATGTCATGTGTGGCGGAAATAACTGTCGAACAGTGGTTCGAGATGCTATGGGAGAAGCATGAAAAGGAACGTTGGGATTGTCGAAAGGACTATATGGGTGCTCGGGATATACCAAAAATGGATTTTAGAGTGGATTAGGAGGAAATACCACAAACTGTGTAGCAGGTTTAGGAATTTCTGGCTCAATATCCTCAGATGATGAAATCCAATCATTAGGCGGAGGTCGAGAAAGAAGCGTTTGAATTCATGGGACAATTCCAAGTTCAAAACCTTGAGCTTCAAGAGGCCTAGGTGGAAATAATGGAATCTCATGATGAGCTTCTTGAGTTCCTTCAGGAGATGAGTGAAGTGAATTCAAAGATTCAGCCACGATGACCTTTTATCAAGATCAATCAAAGGATAGATGAATTATTTTTGAGAAAATAAAATATTCAATTAACAAGTCATAATGAGACAAAGGAGTACTACACAGGTCAGATGTTTTCATGTATAGTAAATTTTAGAATTAAAAAAAATAAATCAAAAAGGGTAATCTAGGAAAAAGGATTACCAGGTATCCTTGAACTATGATATACACGTTGCTGAACCAAGGACTTGACGTATTGTAGCCAATCTCCCCAAATGTTTCTTTTAGTGTATCACATAAGACAACCAACTCGGTTACCTATGGCAGGTTTACAACCTAGTGGGGTCTCCCAAAATATACGTGATGGTACGTGGGAGCTGAGTCCATAGAAGTGTTGTCTAATGTGTAATTTTTTGATGGTAGAGTCCCTATATACTTACCATATGTGGAGCATAGTTCTATATATTTCCATACGTGGGATCGGATATCACCCCTGGAATGCAATACCAGATTTTAGTCACAGCTGCTACACTTAAAGACGCCGAACATGTCTCTAGCCTAGACCTCTAGATGTTTGCATTAATTCCAATTGATCCTTAGGTTAATTAAGGTTCATTTTAATTTTTATCTAAAGTTAATTTTCGATTTTGGGATAAACTGATGTCACCTAAATTCCTAAGATGCATTTAAATGAGAAAAAAGATTCTTTTGATTTTAATGAAAGCTAGACTAATAAGGGAAGAGATCATAAATAGTGATGCATAAAACAAAATGAAAAAAATAAAATTACCCCCAACTAGCTTTCACTTTTCACTTTTCAAAAAATGAAAACTCCAAAAAGTAAAACAATTTCACTTTCACTATCCCACATGCAACTTATTCAAAATTAAAATGACTTGTTTTTTCATTAAGATTCACTTAAATAAAAAAAATAAAATCGCTTTGAATGATGAAAATTCAACTGATGCAATTAATGCAGTTAAAATGTATTCACTTATTGAAAAATCGTAACATATTCCCAATAAGGAATTTCAAAAATTAGCCTTTCAATGCAAGTGATATTATGCATTTAACGAAAACTAATTCTTGAAATGAAAACTAAGAAAATAAAAAACCTAGTTTCTTTGAAAAAACACAAATTTCACTACTACCCTATAGTAGAGAATCAATATTTCTTGATGGACACAAGGATACAGGCAATCCTAGTTGTAGGCACCACCAGAATAGCTAGTCATCCTCCTTGTCTCCCTTTAATCGATCGAAAAGTTGGGGTAATGTGGGGATAGAAGGGACGGAGTCACTCACTATTCATATGGTGAGGGTTAATGTAACCTAGAGGCTTCCCCCCCCTTAATTTACTTGCAACAACAAGACTCAACCAAAACAAAAATTTTATGACTTAAATCACAAGACCAATTTTCACTTCTCAAAGAGACTGCAAACACTCAAAGCAAGAAACTATGTAATAAAAGAAAAGGAAACATTTCAAATATCAAGAAACACTAAGGGTTTTCCAACGAGACCGAAAATAATGTATTTTCTAAGACCAACGCGGTCCACCAGTTAACACTAGTGGTCTACAGCACGACTGTTCCAATAAAATCCAATTCTATCAACGTGATTATGTTTATAAAAAATGTGACGAGCAAGGAAAAATGGCATAGAACGAGCAATATCTGAAGGAAAACTGTAGACTCGATACTCTAAAACATTGAAAAGCTAGAGTACATGCTGAAAAACAAGCTAAACAAGCGGTCGTTCAGCGTTTGGCCAAACTAAGCATGAAGACAAAAACAAGAATAGGGTGAAATGGGTGTAAGATCCCTAGTGGAGTCACCAATTTGTTAAGCAGGAAAATCCCTTCTTCGGAAAGAAGCAATCCCTCTAGCCCAATGAGTGGGTCTATTAATAGCCATGAAAAAAGATATAAGCTTTCCTATTTTAACATTGAAAGTAAATGAGAGAAGGAGAATTTCCTACCTCACTCCTGATGCAGTCATTTCCCTGGTGTCAATGTCTATCCTTTCACTTTCAAACTCATTCCTCACTATGCATTATGCGTCCGAATACCTGTAAAGAAGATCACATGACAAAATATAAAAGATACATACTATATATATATATATATATAGATAGATAGATAGATAGATATATTTCAAAGAAAACTACATGACAGATCAATGAGTATCATGCTAAACCAATTAACATTAATAGATTTATGGGAAGAAAAATATACTTTTTATTATAAAAATGAATAAAGGGAAGCTAACAATCGGTGCCTTGATATTGAAGGCCTCCTTCAGAGTGGTAATCCAAGTCCAAGCCACACTCTTCAATATCTTCTCCTTCTCCATCAAATCGACGTCATATACATGTAATCAGGAAAAAGTAAGGAAACTATAAATGACCAACCCAGACTCACTAGCATGGAACTCTTTTATATTAGAGCCAAGGAGGTTAAGGATCCACCAATGAAGGGGAAAGGTCTTATCTCAAAGGGTAAAATATTTGGAGATAATATCACAAGAAAAACATGGGAGAATTCAACCATATCCTCAACCAACAAGTACCAGAACTTTATTCTCAAGAATTCTAGAGGTCAAAGATTCTGCTCCATTTTGGGAGAATCTGCCTGAAGACGATCTATACAAATTTATTGATAAATTCCCACATTGGTAGTGTTGGTCACAGGATATGGGCATGGTGACAAGCGTGAGCTTGTAAAATAGGTTTTTTTATGAACTTTGGAGAAAAGATTCATGGAATTTCTCTTTTATGTATTTAGGGATATCTTAAGCATGTTGTCCACGATGAAAAATTTTATACATCTTTTGTCTTTTTGCGACATTTGTAACATGGATGGCATAAAATACGACACTTAGGATAACAACTGAGGAATGTGACAAAATACTGTGTAACACTGGTGGAACATACGCTAACATTTGGGACGACCAGAGAATAGCACCATATTTGTGCACACCATCCTGAGTAGACTGAGAGTCCTACCTTTATTCTATCTCATCATTTAAAGAAATTATTAATCAAGTCGAGGTAGGATCTCTAGCTGCATGTTCCACTATTTTTGTCGGGCCACCAATCACTAGATCATCCAAGTTATCAGAGAGACACTAGTACATTTGGCGGAAATTCTGACACTTTAGTTCCGACACTTTTGACGAAATGTCAGAAATTTCCCCAAATTTTATCAAATTTTCAAATCCCACCACAAAGTGTTGCTATACTGATGTTTGGAGACAAGTGTCGATATTGCGACACTTAGAGGTAAGTGTCGGTCTTGCGACGTTTGTAAAAAAGCATCGTAATTGCGACGGATTGCTGAAATATGTCGTTATTGCGACACTCAGACAAGGTGTCACAATTGCAATGTTTCGAGGGAGGCGTCGTTATTGCGATGGTTTGGGGAAACGTATCACTCTTGCGAAATTACAGAGACAAGGTGTCGCTATTGCAATGTTTAGAGGAAGGCGTCGCTATTGCAATATTTTGTGGCAAAGTGTTGTTGGGAAAAATACTGAGAGGGGGGGGGTGAATCAGTATTTAGGGCAGACTAAAACTTTTTACTTTTTCATGCTCTAAAACCCATACGCTACTTTTCTAAAGAAAACTAGCATATACACGCAGATATCCTTCATAAAACTCGCGTATACACAGAGATCTAATTATGCCATTAATTCTTCACTTATATCATTCCATCATTCATTCATTAGATGTTCTATAAACCGTAAACAAGTGCAGTAATAATAGAATAAACCATCACACATAAGCATCACCCATGAACACCAGGATTTTTAGGTGGAAACCCAAGTTGGGAGAAAACCACCGCTGCAGTTGCTCAGCCTTCAATATTTTATTATAGAGAAAACATCTTACAACATATGTGCTGGCGCAGCCTCCTACCAGCACACAGGCACCCACCTGCGCTCGTTTACCAGCCTCTCCTGGAAGGAAGCTACGACCCCCTGCTCTCGTTTACCAGCCTCTCCTGGAAGGGAGCTACGACCCCCTGATCTCGCTTACCAGTCTCACCTGGAAGGGAGCTACCACCCCCTGATTGAAGGCTACAACCCTCAACACCACCATGGACCACGTTTCATCAATTTTCACACTGGATCCAACACCTTCAATAGAGCACAACTTGCAGGCCACTTTTCATCATATTTTCAGATTGGACCCACTCCACACATTTAAGCTCAATCATACAACCAAGCTTCAGTACGGACAACATTTATACAGAATACGGATATAGCGGTAACACAACGAACGGATCATGCATTTCATGCTCATAATTCAGCAAATTCTGAATTTTAATACGCTTTTTCTTTCAACGATATCGTATACATGCGCTTCCTTCCGAATCAACCAGCGTATACATATGTTTATACTTCAGGACAGATACGTGCTTTCTCTTTACCAAACCCGCGTATATACGCGCTTCCACTGTTCCGAACTAGCGTATACATCTTCAGTCATTATAGAGCAGCATACTTCTTCAGATCAGATATTCAGTTCAGATTTAATCCTTTTACTTCAGATAGATGTTCGCCTCATCTCAGATCTAAGCATTCCATAAACATATCTAGCAAATACAAATACATTCCAGATCTAGATTTCCTTCTTCATCATTTCTTCATTGGTGCATCATACATTCAGATCTTTCATTCAACTGTAACCCTTTCCATTCAGATATACTTCAGAGAGAAGTATTCATTCAAGCTCAGACATCTTGCACCCACACTCATGATTTGCACAATGAATTTCTTCTCTTTATATAGATTTACCCTTTTCCAATACCATGAGCCAAAACCACATTACTTCCGATGGTATTCCTGGACGGGGTCATTTAGACGAATCATTACCCAATACAATGGGTCAATACCATGGTGGTTGCCCCTGGTTTTGCACTTTATGAGCGCTTTTTCCCATACGCGACTTGGCGCGTTGTTTCCAGCGTGCATATGCGACTTCTCCTAGACAAATCCGCGTATGCCTTGAGACATACTCTTTTCATCATAGATCTAGCACATATTGAATTCCTTTCTTCATTAATTTTTGTACTCTCTGTAGATACATCATATTTACATCATTTGACAGGTTCATCAAGAATTATTCTATCAAGCACAACTTCATCATGTAGGCTGCCATCATCTTCATCAAGTGGGTTGTCATTCAAGGACAACACTCTATCAAGTGGGTTTTTCATCAAGGACGACACTCAGCATCATATTGCCAACAAACATCATATCCCATCAGATTTACATCATTTACCAAGTCCATCAAGTTAAGAATAACTTCATCAGGTGGATTGCCATCAAGGAAAACACATGCCAAAAATCTCATGTCTTCATCTTCATTCAGTGGGTTGCCATCAAAGACAACACTCTGCATCATATTTCCAACAATCTCCCCCTTTGGACTTGATGGCAACCATGATGGTGTTTGATCACCACAACAGATAGGTACATTAAGAATACAATGACACCATGTCACTCTCCCCATTCTTTGACACCATTCTTTCTCTTCATTTCAAACACCATGTCACTCTCCCCCTTTGACATCAAGGGCAAAGGGCGGATCAAAACCAACATACTCTCCCCCTTTTCTCCCCATGTGGAAGAAGCGTTCTGTAGATCTGATGTATATTGAAGTGACCAAGCTCCCCCTGAGTTCATGCTAAATCTTCAAACATATTTTTCAATGAGGTACATGACTCTATGAACTTCCTATCACACAAGACTCATACTTACATCAAAGATCCAACCAAGTGGATTTACGTATGAGACCTAAATACCCAACCAAGTGGGTTTACAAAATTTGTCAAGTCCTTACATCACTAAAAATTACAATTTTACATCATGGGTCTCAACAAGACCTTTTCATCAAAATACAAATATGACCATTTATGACCAAGACCAGAAAAACCTCAAGAGAGATCATATATCAGAACCACCATAATGCCAACAATGCATTATACTCAGTAAGACTAGGGCTCCCCCTGAAAATGTGCATCTGAACATCCTTTCCATATGACTAAGGCTCCCGCTTAGTTTGTGCATCCTGAACACTTTCAACCAATCATCAAGGCATCTTTAAAACATCAGAGATTGAAACAGTATTATAAGAGCTGGAACATCACCAGAGATACCAGAGATACCAAACAGCACTGCAGTTGTGCTAAAGAGAGCTGACCCCAAACAGAAATTTGTCAGCAATAAGACATACACAGTTTTTTGTGCATGAACTCGCGTATATACGCGACTGTGTTTTAGGAAATCCGCGTATCCAATACCATATTCTATACTTTAACCAGATATGATCCTCTGTGAGAAAAATATAGTGTTCAGCTTCTTTCTGAGATATTTGAATGCTTCCCTGGAATACAGATAGATAGAACAGAGTAGTTGTGTCTTCAAGCCTCATCCAATGGTTGTAGCATAAGTACATTAGTAACCAAGTCTTCAGATTCTTCGCAGCATCAATACTTTCTTTCCAAGAGAAATTATCATACCAGAACAACATCTTCAAATATGTGTCAAGCAATCATCCATGTGGTCCAATATCATCAAGATCTTCAAGATTTAACATGATGTAACATATGTAGGAAAAAGGTTTCAACCATAGTAACAAACTCTACATGATCTATTCTTATCTCTGAATCATAAGACTTCCAATTCATCCATGTGTGAGCACAAAAGATACTTTTCAGCAAACAAGGCTCAAAATCTCATCATAATAAACCATATACCAAGTTATCATCATTTGAGCATGAGTATCAAAGAATAAGCAATCATAGTGCCAACAATGCAATTATTAGTATTCAACCTGCTCCTCCCCCTGAACCAGTGCTCCTCCTTAACTTGTGCAACCTGAATACGTTCATCAGCAAGTCATTAGCAAAAATCTCTGCATGAACTATCCTTATCTCTGAATTATAAGACTTTCATCTCAGCAACGAATACTCTTCATCAAAAGCAAACAGGACTCATTCATAATCTTCAACATAAGAAGCCAAGTATCATATCATAATTTAGAACTGAGAAACTAAGCTGATACTGAGTCAATAATACAGTTATTAACAGTCAGACTGATGCTCCCCCTGAACCTCTACTCCTGATCTTCAGCTGTCATCCCAATTCTCTTATCATAAATTCCTACACGACTGTGTCTGCTGAAACTCGCGTGTATACGCGACTTTTTTTCATCTAACCCACGTATGGAAATTGAAGCATAGAAATTTTTCACATTCCTTCATCTCCCCCTGAATTTGTCCTTCCTGTACCTGTCTTCTTCATATCAGATGCTCTGTTAGAAATACATATAACCAGAGTAATCAAATCAACCATGAGAGTCATCATTCATTGCTCCCGCTGTGACGATTCATTACTAAATCTCATAATGTATCCCACATCATTGCTACAGTCAACAAGAGAAGTAAGCTTCAAAAGCGGATGACTGCAGTAGGGTCAGAATTCCCTACGTTTCTGATTGGTCCTCCTTCTTTTTCCAAATTTTCTTGAACTTCCTAACTGTGTGCTGAAAATTGTCCACTTTCTCAGATCTGTTCAACCTGCATTCCTTTTCTACATGTCCATACTTGTTGCAAGAATAACATCTCATGTGTCCAGAGAAATAAGCATAAGAATCATAATGAGTATTTCTAATCTTCCTCCTTTTACAATCAGCTGCTTTATGTCCATACTTGTTACATGAAAAACAATATCCCTTGAAGAAACCATAGTACCTTTCTATGTAGGAACTGTTTGTTTGAGGATGAAATGATCTGCTCCTGCAATTTGCTGCAACATGCCCATAATTATGCCATTTAAAGCATTCAACATTATTGACTGATTTCCTTTGAGATTTCATCATTGTTGGTTGACCTTTTGTCTCTTTCAACACTTCAGGTTTTGCATTGACATCCTCTGAATTTTTAGCACTTCCTTGTGAGCTAGATTCTCCTTTAATAGTTTCATGGAAACCAAGACCAAGTTTGATAGCAAGAGACCTTTGATTACTCAGAATATTGTCCAAAATATTAGTACTATCTTGAAACCTCAAAAGTTTAACCTTTTCTTCTAATTTACCTTTGAGAATGTTTACCTCAACCTCCAAGGCTGGACATTGCTTTGTCATGCTTTCTTCTTTCCTTCTTCCATCTTCTACTTGATCCTTCAGATTTAGAATCTCTTCTTTCAACCAATTTTCGTTTTCTTCACATGGTTGTTGCAGCTCTTCATTCTTCTTATTTGCTTTTTCCAGATCTTCTTTGAGAGAGATGATTTCTACTTTAAGGCCTTCCTTTTCAAATGGTTGTATAGGTTCCTCATTCTTCTTACTTGATGCTTCAAGATCTGCTTGGAGAGAGATGATTGCAGCTTCAAGTCCTTCATTCTTCTTGCTTGATTTTTCGAGATGTACATTTAGATCGTTGATTTCTGCTTCTAGTCCTTTAATTCGATTGGATGCATAAGTATTAAAACTTTGATACTTGTCCACCTGTCCATTCAGCATTTCTATTTGTTTTTCCTTTTGAGAGATCATCTCTTTGTAGATAGTTTCTTGCTTATTAGATGAACTTTGTAGTTCTTCAACTTTAATCTTGAGAGCTTCTTCTAGATCCACAACTTTAATTTCACTATCTTTACTATTGTTTGCACAAAGAAGATTATTACAAGGACCCCAATCACTACCTGATTCATCTTCTTCAATTTCTGCTATACATGTTTTCTGAGATATCTCCTTGCTTCGAGTAGCCTTCTTCTTTTTCTTCTTTGCCATGAGCACTTTCAGATCATGGTCAGAATCTTCTTCATCTTCACTGGACACTTCATCATCATCTTCATTTTCATAATAACTCTTCCTCTTTTCAAATTGTTTCCCTTTACCACGTTTTTTTCTATAAGGACATTTAGCAGCATAGTGACCAACTTTTCCACACTCAAAACATTTGAAGGGAAGCTTACCTTTGAATCTTCTAGTACCTAGTTGGAGTTTTCTCACAAAATTCGCTTCTTCTTCTTCGGATATATAGCTGGTTTCTTTGACAATTTCCTTTTATTTTCCTTTTGCAGATACCTTAAAAGAAGCTTCTTTGATTTGAGAAGGACCTCCTTGTCTCATTTCAAAAGCAGTCAGAATACCATGTAATTGAACAATAGTAAGAGTTTGCAGATCTTGCCTTTCTTCAATAGCTGAAACTTTAGAGTCAAATTTCGAAGTCAAGGATCTTAAGACCTTTTCCACCAGAGTAGTATCCGTTATGGTTTCACCTAAATTTCTCATTCGATTTACAATATCATCCAGACGTAGGAAGAAATGGGCAATACTCTCATCACTATGCATCTTCAAATTTTCATATTCAGTTCTAAGAGTTTGGAGTTTTTCAGTTTTTACCTTTGTATCTCCTTCATAACTCAGAATGATTTTGTCCCATATTTCTTTTGCTGAATTTAGCTGCATCACTTTAGCAAATTCTGGTTCAGACATGCTTCCTAATAAGACATTTACTGCTTTGGCATTGATTTCATACTTCTTCCTTTCTGGTGCATCAGTAGGAATACTTGCTGGGTATTGATAACCTTCTTCCACGATTTCCTATACATCTGCACCAAGACTTTGCAGATATGCTTTTGTTTGTACATTCCAGAATATCAAATTGCTTCCATTGAATAGAGGTGGCTTTATATACATTACTCCTTCAAGACTTCCCATTGCGACGGATCTCCTTCAAGTGATCAAGCTTCTGCAGAAGAACCTGCTCTGATACCAATTGTTGGGAAAAATACTGAGAGGGGAGGGTGAATCAGTATTTAGGGCAAACTAAAATTTTTTACTTTTTCATGCTCTAAAACTTATACGCTACTTTTTTGAAGCAAACTAGCGTATACACGCGGATATCCTTCATAAAACTCACGTATACACAGAGATCTAATTATGCCATTAATTCTTCACTTATATCATTCCATCATTCATTCATTAGATGTTCTATAAACCGTAAACAAGTGCAGTAAGAACAGAATGAACCATCACACATAAGCATCACCCATGAACACCAGGATTTTTAGGTGGAAACCCAAGTCGGGAGAAAACCACCACTACAGTTTCTCAGCCTTCAATATTTTATTATAGAGAAAACATCTTACAACATATGTGCTGGCGCAGACTCCTACCAGCACACAGGCACCCACCTGCGCTCGTTTACCAGCCTCTCCTGGAAGGGAGCTCCAACCCCCTGACTCATTTACCAGCCTCTCTTGGAAGGGAGATATGACCCCCTAATCTCGTTTACCAGCCTCACCTGGAAGGGAGCTACAACCCCCTGTCTGAAGGCTACGACCCTCAGCACCTCTATGGACCACGTTTCATCAATTTTCACACTGGATCCAACAACTCAAATAGAGTACAACTTGTAGGCCTTGTTTCATCATATTATCAGACTGGACCCACTCAACACATTTAAGTTCAATCATACAACCAAACTGATACAGACAACTCAAAACTGTAGAATACAGATAGCAGTAACACAGCAGAACAAATCAGACATTTCATACTCATACTCCAGCAAATTCTAGTTTTTAATACACGCTTTCCTTTCACTGATATCGCGTATACACGTGCTTCCATTCACATCAACCAGCGTATACATTTGTTTATACTTCAGGGCAGATACGCGCTTTCGCTTTACCAAACCCGCGTATATACGCGCTTCCACTGTTCCGAACTAGCGTATACATCTTCAGTCATTATAGAGCAACATACTTATTCAGATCAGATTTTCAGTTCAGATTTAACCCTTTTACTTTAGATAGATGTTCGCCTCATCTCAGATCTAATCATTCAATAAACAGATCTAGAAAATACAAATACATTCCAGATCTAGATTCCCTTCTTCATCATTTCTTCATTGGTGCATCATGCATTCAGATCTATCATTCAACTGTAACCCTTTTTTTTCAGATATACTTCAGAGAGAAGTATTCATTCAAGCTCAGACATCTTGCACCCACACTCATGATTTGCACAATGAATTTCTTCTCTTTATATAGGTTTACCCTTTTTCAATACCATGAGCCAAAACCGCATTACTTCCGATGGTAGTCCTGGACGAGGTCATTTAGATGAATCATTACCCAATACAATGGGTCAATACCTTGGTGGTTACCCCTGGTTTTTCACTTTATGAGCGCTTTTTCCCATACGCGACTTGTCACGTTGTTTCCAGCGTGCATACGCGACTTCTCCTAGACAAATCCGCATATGCCTTGAGACATACTCTTTTCATCATAGATCTAGCACATATTGAATTCCTTTCTTCATTAATTTTTGTACTCTCTGTAGATACATCAGATTTACATCATTTGACAGGTTCATCAAGAATTATTCTATCAAGCAAAACTTCATCAAGTAGGCTGCCATCATCTTCATCAAGTGGGTTGTCATTCAAGGACAACACTCTATCAAGTGGGTTGTTCATCAAGGACAACACTCAGCATCATATTGCCAACAAACATCATATCCCATCATATTTACATCATTTACCAAGTCCATCAAGTTAAGAATAACTTCATCACGTGGATTGCCATCAACTACAACACATGCCAACAATCTCATGTATTCATCTTCATTCAATGGGTTGCCATCAAGGACAACACTCTGCATCATATTTCCAACAATCTCCCCCTTTGGACTTGATGGCAACCATGATGGTGTTTGATCACCACAACAGATAGGTACATTAAGAATACAATGACACCATGTCACTCTCCCCATTCTTTGACACCATTCTTTCTCTCCATTTCAAACACCATGTCACTCTCCCCCTTTGACATCAAGGGCAAAGGGCGGATCAAAACCAACATACTCTTCCCCTTTAATCCTCATGTGGAAGAAGCGTTCTGCAGATCTGATGTATACTGAAGTGACCAAGCTCCCCCTGAGTTCATGCTGAATCTTCAAACATATTTTTCAATGAGGTACATGACTCTATGAACTTCCTATCACACAAGACTCATACTTACATCAAAGATCCAACCAAGTGGATTTACGTATGAGACCTAAATACCCAACCAAGTGGGTTTACAAAATTTTTCAAGTCCTTACATGACTGAAAATTACAATTTTACATCATGGGTCTCAACAAGACCTTTTCATCAAAATACAAATATGACCATTTATGACCAAGACCAGAAAAACCTCAAGAGAGATCATATATCAGAACCACCATAATGCCAACAATGCATTATACTCAGTAAGACTAGGGCTCCCCCTGAAAATGTGCATCTGAACATCCTTTCCATATGACTAAGGCTCCCCCTTAGTTTGTGCATCCTGAACACTTTCAACCAATCATCAAGGCATCTTTAAAACATCAGAGATTGAAACAGTATTATAAGAGATGGAACATCACCAGAGATACCAGAGATACCAAACATCACTGCAGCTGTGCTAAAGAGAGATGACCCAAAACAGAAATTTGTCAGAAATCAGACATACGCGGTTTTCTGTGCATGAACTCACGTATATACGTGACTGTGTTTCAGGAAATCCGCGTATTCAATACCATATTCTATACTTTAACCAGATCTGATCCTCTGTGAGAAAAAGACAGTGTTCAGCTTCTTTCTGAGATATTTGAATGCTTCCCTGGAATACAGATAGATAGAACAGAGTAGTTGTGTCTTCAAGCGTCATCCAATGGTTGTAGCATAAGTACATTAGTAACCAAGTCTTCAGATTCTTTGCAGCATCAATACATTCTTTCCAAGAGAAATTATTATACCAAAACAACATCTTCAAATATGTGTCAAGCAATCATCCATGTGGTCCAATATCATCAAGATCTTCAAGATTTAACATGATGTAACATATGTAGGAAAAAGGTTTCAACCATAGTAACAAACTCTGCATGATCTATTCTTATCTATGAATCATAAGACTTCCAATGCATCCATGTGTGAGCACAAAAGATACTTTTCAGCAAACAAGGCTCAAAATCTCATCATAATAAACCATATACCAAGTTATCATCATTTGAGCATGAGTATCAAAGAATAAGCAGTCATAGTTCCAACAATGCAATTATTAGTATTCAACCTGCTGCTCCCCCTGAACCAGTGCTCCTCCTTAACTTGTGCAACCTGAATACGTTCATCAGCAAGTCATTAGCAAAAATCTCTGCATGAACTGTCCTTATATCTGAATTATAAGACTTTCATCTCAGCAACGAATACTCTTCATCAAAAGCAAACAGGACTCATTCATAATCTTCAACATAAGAAGCCAAGTATCATATCATAATTTAGAACTGAGAAACTAAGCTGATACTGAGTCAATAATACATTTATTAATAGTCAGACTGATGCTCCCCCTGAACCTCTGCTCCTAATCTTCAGCTTTCATCCCAATTCTCTTATCATAAATGCATACACGACTGTGTCTGCTGAAACTCATGTGTATACGCGACTTTTGTTCATCTAACCCGCGTATGGAAAGTGAAGCATAGAAATTTTTCACATTCCTTCATCTCCCCCTGAATTTGTCCTTCCTGTACTTGCCTTCTTCATATCAGATGCTCTGTTAGAAATACATATAACCAGAGTAATCAAATCAACCATGAGAGTCATCATTTATCGCTCCCCCTGTGACGATTCATTACTAAATCTCATAATGTATCCCACATCATTCCTACAGTCAACGAGAGAAGTAAGCTTCAGAAGCAGATGACTGTAGTAGGGTCAGAATTCCCCACGTTTCTGATTGGTCCTCCTTCTTTTTCCAAATTTGCTTGAACTTCCTAACTGTGTGCTGAAAATTGTCCACTTTCTCAGATCTGTTCAACCTGCATTCCTTTTCTACATGTCCATACTTGTTACAAGAATAACATCTCATGTGTCCAGAGAAATAAGCATAAGAATCATAATGAGTATTTCTAATCCTCCTCCTTTTACAATCAGCTGCTTTATGTCCATACTTGTTACATGAAAAACAATATCCCTTGAAGAAACCAGAGTACCTTTCTTTGTAGGAACTGTTTGTTTGAGGTTGAAATGATCTGCTCCTGCAATTTGCTGCAACATGCCCATAATTATGACATTTAAAGCATTCAACATTATTGACTGATTTCCTTTGAGATTTCATCATTGTTGGTTGACCTTTTGTCTCTTTCAACACTTCAGGTTTTGCATTGACATCCTCTGAATTTTTAGCACTTCCTTGTGAACAAGATTCTCCTTTAACAGTTTCATGGAAACCAAGACCAAGTTTGATAGCAGGAGACCTTTGATCACTCAGAATATTGTCGAAAATATTAGTACTATCTTGAAACCTCAAAAGTTTAACCTTTTCTTCTAATTTACCTTTGAGAATCTTTACCTCAACCTCCAAGGCTTGACATTGATTTGTCATGCTTTCTTCTTTCCTTCTTCCATCTTCTACTTGATCCTTCAGATTTAGAATCTCTTCTTTCAACCAATTTTCGTTTTCTTCACATGTTTGTTGCAGCTCTTCATTCTTCTTATTTGATTTTTCCAGATCTTCTTTGAGAGAGATGATTTTTGCTTCAAGGCCTTCCTTTTCAAATGTTTGTAGAGGTTCCTCATTCTTCTTACTTGATGCTTCAAGATCTTCTTGCAGAGAGATGATTACAGCTTCAAGTCCTTCATTCTTCTTGCTTGATTTTTCGAGATCTGCATTTAGATCGTTGATTTCTGCTTCTAGTCCTTTAATTCGATTGGATGCATAAGTATGGAAACATGATACTTGTCCACTGTCCATTAATGTTTCTTGTTTCCATTTGAAGATCATCTCTTTGTGGTTTGTAGATAGTTCTTGCTTATGAGATGAACTTTGTAGTTCTTCAACTTTAATCTTGAGAGCTTCTTCTAGATCCACAACTTTACTTTCACTATCTTCACTATTGTTTGCACAAAGAAGATTATTACAAGGACCCCAATCACTACCTGATTCATCTTCTTCAATTTCTTCCATACATGTTTTCTGAGATATCTCCTTGCTTCGAGTAGCCTTCTTCTTTTGCTTCTTTGCCATAAGCACTTTCAGATCATGGTCAGAATCTTCTTCATCTTCACTGGACACTTCATCACCATCTTCATTTGCATAATAACTCTTCCTCTTTTCAAATTGTTTCCCTTTACCACGTTTTTCTCTATAAGGACATTTAGGAGCATAGTGACCAACTTTTCCACACTCAAAACATTTGAAGGGAAGCTTATCTTTGAATCTTCCAGTACCTAGTTGGAGTTTTCTCACAAAATTCGCTTCTTCTTCTTCGGATATATAGCTGGTTTCTTTGACAATTTCCTTTTATTTTCCTTTTGCAGATACCTTAAAAGCAGCTTCTTTGATTTGAGAAGGACCTCCTTGTCTCATTTCAAAAGCAGTCAGAATACCATGTAATTGAACAATAGTAAGAGTTTGCAGATCTTGCCTTTCTTCAATAGCTGAAACTTTAGAGTCAAATTTCGAAGTCAAGGATCTTAAGACCTTTTCCACCAGAGTAGTATCCGTTATGGTTTCACCTAAATTTCTCATTCGATTTACAATATCATCCAGACGTAGGAAGAAATGGGCAATACTCTCATCACTATGCATCTTCAAATTTTCATATTCAGTTCTAAGAGTTTGGAGTTTTTCAGTTTTTACCTTTGTATCTCCTTCATAACTCAGAATGATTTTGTCCCATATTTCTTTTGCTGAATTTAGCTGCATCACTTTAGCAAATTCTGGTTCAGACATGCTTCCTAATAAGACATTTACTGCTTTGGCATTGATTTCATACTTCTTCCTTTCTGCAGCATCAGTAGGAATACTTGCTGGGTATTGTTAACCTTCTTCCACGATTGCCCATACATCTGCACCAAGACTTTGCAGATATGCTTTTTTTCGTACCTTCCAGAATATCAAATTTCTTCCATTGAATAGAGGTGGCTTTATATACATTACTCCTTCAAGACTATACACTACTTTTATGAAGCAAACTAGCGTATACACGTGGATATTCTTCATAAAACTCGCGTATACACAAAGATGTAATTATGCCATTAATTCTTCACTTATATCATTCCATCATTCATTCATTAGATGTTCTATAAATCGTAAACAAGTGCAGTAAGAACAGAATAAACCATCACACATAAGCATCACCCATGAACACCAGGATTTTTAGGTGGAAACCCAAGTCGGTAGAAAACCACCGCTGCAGTTGCTTGGCCTTCAATATTTTATGATAGAGAAAACATCTTACAACATATGTGCTGGTGCAGACTCCTACCAGCACGCAAGCACCCACCTGCGCTCATTTACCAGCCTCTCCTGGAAGGGAGCTCCAACCCCCTAACTCGTTTACCAGCCTCTCCTAGAAGGGAGCTACGACCGCCTGATCTCGTTTACCAGCCTCACCTGGAAGGGAGCTACAACCCCTTGTCTGAAGGCTACGACCCTCAACACCTCTATGGACCACGTTTCATCGATTTTCACACTGGATCCAACAACTCAAATAGAGTACAACTTGTAGGCCTTGTTTCATCATATTATCAGACTGGACCCACTCCACACATTTAAGTTCAATCATACAACCAAACTGATACAGACAACTCAGAACTGTAGAATACAGATAGCAGTAACACAACAGAACAGATCAGACATTTCATACTCATACTTCAGCAAATTCTAGTTTTTAATACGCGCTTTCCTTTCACTGATATCGCGAATACACGCGCTTCCATTCACATCAACCAGCGTATACATCTGTTTATACTTCAGGGTAGATACGCGTTGTCGCTTTACCAAACCTGCGTATATATGCGCTTCCGCTGTTCCGAACTAGTGTATACATCTTCAGTCATTATAGAGCAGCATACTTCTTCAGATCAGATTTTCAGTTCAGATTTAACCCTTTTACTTTAGATAGATGTTCGCCTCATCTCAGATCTAATCATTCCATAAATAGATCTAGCAAATACAAATAGATTCCATATCTAGATTCCCTTATTCATCATTTCTTCATTGGTGCATCATGCATTCAGATCTATCATTCAACTGTAACCCTTTCCATTCAGATATCCTTCAAAGAGAAGTATTCATTCAAGCTCAGACATCTTGCACCCACACTCATGATTTGCACAATGAATTTCTTCTCTTTATATAGGTTTACCATTTTTCAATACCATGAGCCAAAACCACATTACTTCCGATGGTATTCTTGGACGGGGTCATTTAGACGAATCATTACCCAATACAATGGGTCAATACCATGGTGGTTACCCCTGGTTTTGCACTTTATGAGCGCTTTTTCCCATACGCGACTTGGCACGTTGTTTCCAGCGTGCATACGCGACTTCTCCTAGACAAATCCGCGTATTCCTTGAGACATACTCTTTTCATCATAGATCTAGCACATATTGAATTCCTTTCTTCATTAATTTCTATACTCTCTGTAGATACATCAGATTTACTTCATTTGACAGGTTCATCAAGAATTATTCTATCAAGCACAACTTCATCAAGTAGGCTGCCATCATCTTCATCAAGTGGGTTTTCATTCAAGGACAACACTCTATCAAGTGGGTTGTTCATCAAGGACAACACTCAGCATCATATTGCCAACAAACATCATATCCCATCAGATTTACATCATTTACCAAGTCCATCGAGTTAAGAATAACTTCATCAGGTGGATTGCCATCAAGGACAACACATGCCAACAATCTCATGTCTTCATCTTCATTCAGTGGGTTTCCATCAAGGACAACACTCTACATCATATTTCCAACAAGTGTCGCTCTTGCGATGGTTTGGAGAATATAATTTCATAGAATATTGGCCCATCGTCTTCAAAATTCTTGTGCTTTACAACTTGAGTTGGCTGCAAATATCAAACCTCGTCTCTATTTGAGGGAAACCTCAGGGATCAGGATGAATTCCATCCAACCAAAAATTCCCAAGCCACTTGTTGTCCTCGATAAATAGAACCGAGCTCTGAAAACAAGGTTCAAACCTTCGATATTTATTTGTTGTTAATATCATTGGTTAGCTTGACAGGTCATCAAGAACGGCACTGGACACATCATCAAGAAGGGCCTGGTTGACCCCGGTGTTAAGAGTGCTGAGAAAGCTGAGAGATCATACTTGCGGTGACAAGTGCCTACTGTTTTCCATTTTTATATTCTTTTGTTCGGCGGGATAATCCCACATTCACTGGCTGTATAAGCCATATTGGTGTTTATATACGTGTTGAGGTTTTACAAGTTTTGACTACGAGCCGAAGGCTATGCACACTCATACATTCAATTGGGACTCAGCGCATGCGATGGGCCCCTCCCCTCATGACTTGGACTTGGTTGTGGTTTAGCTTGTGGTTCTCGGCCTCGGTCCTGTGGTGATTAGTGTAGGTGCTTGGGCTGAGCCAGGGGCTCGATGGAGTAAAAATCCCACGATTGTATTAAAAATATAAACAATTTTATTTTAAATATAAAATTGATATACACTTTTTTATTTGCCCAATAAAATAAGCTAGAATACTATAGGATTAGGGAAATTTGAGATTTTTTACAAAAATGGCAAAAGAGGGAAATAGATAGGACAATCATTAAGGTAGTTTAGGAAAAATAGGATTTCATATATTTTAGCATGCAAATGGCCAGATTGGGGTAATTTAGGTCTTTTTAGAAAAATCAAGGTATATGATAACGATGAAAAATGGTGAATATAGTGAAGGCATAAGGAATCATAGCCAAAAAATGATCATGAAAGACAACTTTTGAGGGTGAAAAAATAAGTGCTATCAAGATGCATGCTCTGATTCTAAGTCAGACCTGATAAGTGGAATGACAAAGGGAAGCATATAATTGATGCAGAGCCCAGTGCCACTATTACCACCACCAAGATCCATAAGGATGAGCTCAAAGATCCAGAGGAGGGGGATCACCTCTTCCACTCATAGATGTGGGTGAAGGGTTCTCCGCTGCAGTTCATTATAAAAAACAAGAGCCAAAAGAACCTAATTTCAGCAGAGGTTGTGAATCAGCTAGGCCTACTGACCACAAAACACCTGCAGTCATACACCATCAGGTGTCTTCAGCAGCAGTAATACACCATAGGCTCATTTTTCGTTTTCTCCCTTGTGCCATATTCATTTGGTGAGGCGCATCGTGTAGCAAAGAGTGAGGTCGCTCAACTGGGCACGTTCGAGTCGGGCCATTTCGTTCGAGGGCGCCCATATCAGTTTTGCTAAGTTGTGACCACCCGAGTGCCTTGTGCATGTTCCGGCAGCCCGTTTTCCATTTTCTCCCTTGTGGCATTGTTCATTCAGGCATGCGGTGTTGCACCGTGTGAGGTTGCCCAACCAGGTACATTCAGTTCGGGTCATTTTGTTCAAGGGTGCTCATATCAATTTTGCTAGGTTGTGACTGATAGGGTGCCTTGTGCATGTTCGGGTGGCATGTTTGTTGTTTTCTCCCTTGTGGCATTGTTTGGTCGGGCACATCCTGTCGCAACATGCGAGGTCTCCTGACCAGGTGCGTTCATGTCAGGTCGTTTCATTCGAGGGCGACTGTATCATTTTTGCTAAGTTGTTATTGCCCGAGTGCCGTGTGCATGTTCGAGTGGCCCGTTTGCCATTTTCTCCCTTGTGGCATCATTCGGTCAGGCATGCTGTGTCGCGCCATGTGAGATCGCCCGACTGGGCACGTTTGTGTTGGGCCATTTTGTTCAAGGGTGCCTGTATCAGTTTTGATAATTTGTGACCGCCTGGGTGCCTTGTGCACGTTCGGGTGGCATGTTTATGGTTTGCTCCCTTGTGGCATATTCGTTTGATTAGGCACGACGTGTCGTGCCGTGTGAGGTCACCTAACCGGGCGCATTTAGGTCAGGCCATTTCGTTCGAGGGCTCCCGTATCAGTTTTGCTAAGTTGTGACCACCCGAGTGCCTTATGCACGTTCGGGCAGCCCATTATCCATATGCTCCCTTGTGGCATAGTTCGGTTGGGTGCATTGTGTTGCGTCGTGCAAGGTCGCCCAAACGGGCGCATTGATCAGTTGGGGCCGTTTTGTTCGAGGGCGTCCGTATCAGTTTTGCTAACTTGTGACCACCTGGGTGCCTTGTGCACGTTCGGACAACCCATTTTCCGTTTTCTCCCTTGTTGCATCATTCGATCGGGTGCGCCATGTCACGCCGTGTGAGGTCACCCGACCAGGCACGTTCGGTTCGCGTCGTTTCGTTCGAGGGTGCCCGTATCAGTTTTTCTTAGTTGTGACCGCCCGAAAGCCTTGTGCACGTTCGGGCGGCTCATTTTCCATTTTCTCCCCTGTGGCATCATTCATTCGGGTGTACTGTGTTGCACCAATATGTGAGGTGGCCCGACCGGGTGCGTTCGGGTTGGGCCATTTTGTTCGAGGGTGCCCGTATCAGTTTTGCTAAGTTGTGACCGCCTGGGTGCCTTGTGCACATTTGGGCGGCCCATTTTCTATTTTCTTCCTTGTGGCATATTTGTTTGAATGGGCACATCGTTTCATGCCATGTGAGGTCGCACGACCGGGCTCGTTCGCGTCGAGACATTTCTTTCGAGGGCGCTCGTATGAGTTTTGCTAAGTTGTGACCAATCGGGTGCCTTGTGCAAGTTCGGGTGGCCCGTTTTCTCTTTTCTCCCTTGTGGCATCATTCGATCGGGTGCGCCGTGCAAGGCCGCCCAACCAGGCGTGTTCGTTTAGGGCCAGTTTGTTCGAGGGCGCCCGTATCAGTTTTGCTAAGTTGTGACCACCCAAGTCCCTTGTTTATGTTCGGGTGGCCCGTTTTTCGTTTTCTCCCTTGTGGCATCGTTCGGTCGGGTGTGCCATGTCGCACCATGCAAGATTGCCTGACCGAGCACGTTCAGTTTGGGCTATTTTGTTCAGGGGCACCCATATTAGTTTTGCTAAGTTGTGACCGCCTGAGTGCCTTGTGCACGTTTGGGCGACTCGTTTTCCTTTTTCTCCCTTGTGGCATCGTTCGGTCGGGCACATGCATGAATTAACCCTAACCCATGATTTAACCCCCTAAAACCTAAAAATATAACCCCTAAACCCCTTAACCACTTGATATTCTAGGGGCCGGTTACCTTGATATAAATGATATTGGTGTAATGTTCCCAATTTTCTCCATGAAAAATTGGAACATTAATTTTGCCATTTTCAAATAGGAGATAAATAAAATGGGTAGGAGACCCATTTCTTTCTTGGATAGAGAATAAAAATCCTCTTTCCATGAGGGAGGATCACCTTTGGAGCTTGATTTCACACCTCCATGTGTGAAAGGGGGCTTTTGTAAGAAGGCTAGGTCAAGTTTGACCAAGTCAAACTGCGCAGTAGCATGAGGTGGAGAGCACATTGTGGGCCAGCGCAGTGGGATAAGGAGGGAAGCTTCTAGAGGAAGGAAACCATAATGAGTGGTATCCATTGGGAAGGAGATCACATTGTTTAAAAGGAAGGCAAGGCTACCATTGCAAATCATCTTGAGTATTATTCATCTTTGGTCTGGTGGACTTGCAGCAACATCTTGTTGGTTAGCAAGAATTGCCGAGGGAATTCCTGTTTAGGATTTCCTCTCCTTCTGGAGTAGCTCTTGGAGGATTGCACTCTATTCCCCATATTCATACATTGAGGTCAAGTATCATCCATATTCATCAGCGCAAATCTAGGAGGACTTTGTGCAGTGTAGCTGGGTGTTGCTGGGGAGGTTTTCCAAAACACCATCCTTGGTTATTTTTTCAGAGAAAGGAGCTTCCATCTCTTTGAGAGATCATCAAATGTGGTTTCTGAGCTTATTCCACCATCTTTGGCATCATGCCAACCACTTTCCATCATATGCAGCGCATTCCCTCTCTTAGACAACGTTATGCTTGGAGAGCATTTGCTGTGAGGGGTTTGCAGATAGTTGGAGGGTGAAATATTAGGTGAAAGAATCAGTTTTTCACTGCAAATTTCTCATTGGAGGAGGCCATTTCAGATTGAGGATCTTATTCATCCATTTCCTCCTATTTTTTTTATGAGTTGTTATTGCCCAACAACTCTGGCATTATTGTATTTTCCATTTCTATACATGTATTGTAGCCAATCCTTCTAAGGATTGTTGCACTAGTGTTTTCAGGGGTTGAGAGCATGCTCCCTCTCTTATTTGAGATGACATTGATATATCATTGTATTTACATATTGTATGCTGCAGTATCCATTCATAACTGTGCAGTCATAGCTAGGGCTTGAATACGTAGTAGTGTTTTGTCTCATTTCATGTACTTGTCTTGTTGAGGCTTTCATTGCCAAGATTGAGTGATTGGATCCTCAAAGCATTGTACACATTTGCTGCTATATTATTCATTGTTTAGATATTTACTTCTTCATGTGCCATGGCATAATAGAATAATGCTATCTTTCCATTGTATGTTCATACATGTGCTTACATTGTTGCAGCCCTATTCTTTGGGCAATTCCTGAGAATGGAATTTCAAATAGCTATAGACAGAGTCTGTGAAGGGCCAGGTAGCCTCTGGATCTCACCCTTCATTATAAGGTGAAATATCCAAAAAAATTCCCCCACAGTTTATCTCTGGAATAGACTTGTGCTATTTCGGAAAAAGGAGCTCCAACTCTAGAATATCTTGAGATATTCTCATAGTTGTATAAAGTTCCTGAAAAAAAAACATTACAGGGGTATCAGAGCATCTTTCTTGGCTCAGACTATGGCCTTCAAGCCCAAGAAAGAAAGAAAGAAGAAGATGATGAAGAAGATGAGCTTAATCTCATATATTTTCAGAGCAGAGAAGAGCCTCCGCAAGGAGGATATGCAGAAATAAGAGGAAGAGCCCTGCATCCCGTTAGTCTCCTATACCAATAGGTGTCATTTTTCATGATTGTCTTGATTGAACTATGGAATATGTTCAAACCTTTTTCCTGAGCAAAGGTGTTCCATATTCTTAAAAAACCAAAAAATAAAAAATTTTAAAAAATGTAAAGAGGGTATACCCCAAAAGAAAAATCTAAGGGTAAGAAAAATAAAATGGTCAAAAAAGTGAAAGAAATGAACCCCAAACAAAAAATAGACCAAGGAAAGTGTGCAAATCCAAATGCCACTACTAGTTCATTTTTGTAAATAAGCAATTGTGTGCAGCCTTGTCAAACTTTTGCCACAATTTATGAAGGTCAAACTGCTTAGACTTGGATTTATTCATATTTACATTCAAAGTTATAGAATGTAGAATAAATATCCGAACAAAATGTTTTAATCTTGGCAGATAAGTAGATAGGTAGAGTTATTAAAAGGTGCTCAACAATTTAATCTGAGCCCTTGGATGTAATAAGTGTAGAAATAGATAGATTTATCATGTAGAAAGAAAAAGTTGAAAAGGGTTTGCAAGTCTAAATGCACCCTAATAAAGAAGAGAAAATGGTAGTAGTAGATAGGGTAGGTAGATGGTGTTGCAAAGTTTTATCTGATGAATGATGCTGCTAAATGTTTTTGATCCTTTACTTTCATCACAAATACTGAAGCAGGAAATATAGTGGAAAATCACAGCAAGCAAAGTCAAAAATCATTAACCTCCCTCATCACTTTCCCCTTAAAAGTTTTACTAATTTCCCCCCAAAGTACTAAGGTATTTGGAGATCAAAGGGGCTCAAGGCATTTCCTTGACTTTTGGAGGGACCGGACCCTCGGCCTAATGATCAAAAAGACCTAAGTACTTGAGATAATTCATCATTATAATCATTCATCTTTAACCTTTTCCTAAGTAAAATCCTATTTTGCTTAGGAAAATCATGCAAAATTCCATTAAAATCCCTCAAAATAACTTACTATTCTAAGTTTAAGTGTGGAAGATGAGATTTGGCAATTTACTTTAGAAATTGTCACTTTCTTAGATGTGCAAAGTTTTATTGAGTTCCCTTGTCCCTTTGTCATATTTACATTTAACTCTATTTACTAAATCCCTAGTGAAAGTGCCTTGTCCTAAGTATATAACTCCTTTTTTATAAATATCCAAAAACCCCTATATTATAAAGTTTAACCGAAATATTTATTTCCCTGTGCATTCAAATAAAAACCCACTATACGCCCTTTGGTTAAATATATCTTTATATTATAGTCCCGCCCCTTATGGTATTTAAATAATGTTTATTTATTACCATATAATAATAAATATTAAAACAACATTTAAACATATAATTCTATATGTTTAACACAAATAAAGGATAAAGCCCGAAGTTTTACTTTTTAAACCAAAACTTTGAAAAGATCCTCATGCCACTGTGGCTCATCCACTTGGCATCCCACCTAACGAAACCCCGCCGCGACCCCTTTTTCCATTATAATTACAGGATTAATTAGTTATCAGAACTAATTAATAACCTTTCCTCCGCCAATCATGTGCCACACGGGATGATTAATTAAACGTTAAATAGGCCGGGCCCGCGTGATAACCACCCCACTATCTCCCCGTCCTTTCCACCGTTAGATCGCCTTTCCATAGATCAACGCTCCCTATCAATTCCGCTACCCGTCCCTTGTCAGCACTTTAACACGCGGGGGAAGGGTGGTATTGGAATAGTTCACCTGCCACGCGCCCATTGCCAAATGGAATCGCTCCCCCCGCATGTAATACCACTCTTGTCCATAAGCGGTGCGGGGACTAACCGCTTACCGCCCGGCCCCCCTGCCCCACGTCAGCCCGTACTAAAGTGATGTCACTCCTCGAAAAACTAAAAACCCCCTTTTGACTTTGGAAATAAAACAAATTCGCGTGTTTTTATGTCATTTTCATCATTTGAACGCGACTATGCTTTCCGCTACGAATTTCAAATTTCCACTGAAATCTACTGTTCCATTCGATTTCGCTCCAGAATTCCGCCAGACCTGTGTTCAAGCATCCTCCTGCTACCGCTTGATACCTGTTAAAAGCCAGATTTCCTCCAAGAACATGTATTTATCTTATAGCGCTTCGAACTTTAGAAGAAAGACTGTTTTCCTTGCTTTCCACTGGATTAGTGATTAAATCTTATCACTGAGATCATTCCCTGAGGTTTTAAAACTGTGAATTGTTCCCCCGAACCTGCAATTGTGCCAATTTCCCTCATTAAAATTGAAATTGTTCCTGGCTTGTGAAGAAAAACTAGAAACCTCCGTTTTGAATCCACAAGAACCAAAATGGAAGCCCCGGCAGCTTTGAATGTAACTCCACTGAATGCCCCCCACCGAGAGTTAGAATATTTGCCTTTAGTAGATAAAGATTTCCAGATTAAAGACTTGCATTTTGATGAAAGTCCCCTTCTGAGTTATTGTCGCTGCAAAGACGAGTACTCAAAGGGGCAAGATCTCATTGGGTTGTGGGAATCCAATCTCCCGAGATATCTCATCCCCTTAGTCATTTCTTTCCCAGAAATCATCCACTATTGCCATTCTAACTATGATCCCACTTAGAGAGCTGTAATATCCCCTGAGTAGAGTGTTTTTTTCTCCATTACTCCCCAGGCTATCAATGCAATGCTACATTTTGAACCAGACCAAGAACTAGCAACTTTGTCTATGGAAGAATTGATTGAAAAATCTAATAAATTGACCTCAGAAAAGTTGGAGTCCATTTGCCAGAATTTCATGTTGCCTGAACATCAACCTAAGGGACCTCCTCCCTATGGTTTTTATTATTTCACTAAGTTGGGAAGGCTCATCCTAAATATGATATCTTTTGTCTTGGGTTTCAATACCAGTGAATATGTCGATGAGATAACCCCAGTTTTGCTGTCCATTTTTACTCCTGGGCAACCTCCTGAAGTTAAATATGATTTTGCCTCCTTCATAGCCAATAAGATCCATGATCAGTTCATGAGGCTAGATGATGAGAAAGTTCTCAAGTATTCCTCAGTTATTTATCATCTCATTATCTTCTATCAATCAGAAAAGTTCCCTTTCCCTGTTAAAAAGCTTGATGCCAAGGGAAACCCTAGGTCAGTCATATTTTGGTCTCCCATAATTCATTCTTCCTATAAGTCTCCATATTCCTATACTGAGTTCATAGATCTTTTTGTATATCCTGCAACTACCTTGTTGACAGGAGTCCCTCCTCCAAGGCTCAGTAATGAAATCAAGAATACCTTGCAACTTTCAAGGACTTATAAAGATGGAGATTGGTATTTGTATCAAAACCATTCAGTCATCAAAATCTATGGATGTGAATTACATCCATTCAAGTTGCCAAGATATGTACCCATGAGAATTTTTTCCTTGGAATATTTCAGGCAAATGAATAATTCAGATGTGATCCATTTTTGTAGTGTGAAGAAGAAAGCCCAACTAAGGATCAAAAGTCAATTAGGTCCTTTCATCTGCAACTCTAGGGAGGCCGAGCAAGAAGCATAAAACATACTACAAAACCATTGCAAGTTGCAAAGAAGTTTTCGTTGGGTTCCTTATGACCCATTTGGTTTCATCTGTGAAAAGAGAATAAACAACAAGTCATCCCCTTACATACACCACAAGATTCCTCAAATAGAACAATATGCCAATCAAGATGAATGGGTGGCAGAAACACTAATTGAAGAAGAAAGTGAAGAAGAAAAAATGAACAGAATGATGAAAGATCTTGAGAAGAAGTATGACCTAGAATCTTGTGATCAAGTGCAGGTACCTCACATTGGCACTTCTTCAGCAGCAAATCTACAGCAGACATTACAGGAAGGCAGTTCACCAGTGGCAGCAGAATCAAAAGGCAAAGGAAAGGAACCTGAAATTCAGGTAATTGAAACTTTAGTCATGTCAGAGAAACCTCAAACTTCCAGAGCACCTGACCAAACACAAGTTTCTCCCACTCAGGTAAAACATCCTGAAGTTTCAGAATTACGAACTCCATCCAACATGGAAATAGGAAAGAAAAGGCAGGTTCCAGACACTACTCCTCCTAAAAAGTCCTCAGGAATACATCAAGCCAAAAAACATAAATCAGATCCACTTCCAGATGTGGAAATCATAGATGAGGTGTTTGATGATGGAAGAGAAGACAGTCAATTAACTGGTTCTGTTAGTGTGACCCATACAGAGCAGAAAGGAAAAGCTTTGCACAAGCAGTTGAGTACTGAAGTATCCTCCTTTAGGCCACCAAAAATAGATACAGGGGATATAAAAAGAACTTTCATCAATATAAAGGCAAAGAATGATCCATTAAGAATGAAGGTCTATGATCAATACTTGAAAATGGCTCCACATAATCAGGAAAGGTTAATGTCAGCATTTGAAATTTCACAAGGCAAAATGATGATGAGCCACTTCAAGTCAAAAGTGCCAAAACCCATGTCAGCAGCTGATTATATTAGAACAAATTTTGAGGTCCTGGCAAAGGACATTCATCCTTTAGACCAGATAGAGCTGCATAAACAAACTGGGGAAATGGTGTATTCCACTCTTACTAATAAATCCATGGCAGCCCTAACGCTGCAAGATTCTTTAAATAACACAAGCGCCCAATTGCAAATTGAGAAGGCCTCTTCTCAGGCCAAAGATAACAGAATAAAGTCTCTGGAAGACATAATTATCAGCTTGGGTCACAACCCCAAAGATATTAAAAGCATTGAGGCACTAATAAAGAAGAAAGATGATGACATAGCTGCACTGAGAAAGCAGCTAAAATTGCCAGCCTCAAGGCACCCTCAGACCCAAGAAGTTTTGAAGGAGAGTTCACAAGAAGAGGTAATGGAGTTGCTCTTAACAGTAACTGAGCGACTAAGTGAAACAGAGAAGGAATTGGAACAAGCTTTACATGAAAAGGAAGCTATCAAGCAGACACCCACCACAGAAGCTACTACAACCACAGGTACTACAACAACAAAGCAACAAACAGAGCCAGAACAGGTAAACACTTCTAGTTTGAGTTCTGATGAGTTAATAAAACAAATGGAAAATTTACAATTAAGAGTCACAGAACTTCAAACCACAAAGTTACAATTAAAAGATTTGGAGCAGAAGTATGATACATCTAAGAAAACAATTGCTGATAATACCAGGGAAATCAAAAGATTGGACAGATTAGTTAAGGCTTTAGAAAAAGATCTTTCACTAGAAAAGCCTTTGAAGGAAATAAATGAAATTCTTTGGGGTAATATAATTGAGTTAATAAAAAGTATTTGGCCCTCTATTCAAGAAATTTTTGAACAAAATGACCTGATTAAAGTAGCTCAGGAAGAAATAAACAGAACAAGAGATGAACTAAGAGGTAGACCTGAGCAGGCCAATCAACTTATTTAATTTTTGAACACCCAAACAAAACAACAACTTGCAGTACTAGGAATTGAAGACAGGACCGACACTATTTTGATGATAAAAAGAGTTTTCATCAAAAGAACTTTTATGCGGAATTTAGAAAGGAAGTGTTCAGATATTTTCGCTGATATTAATGCTTTCAGAGAAAAGTTTCAAGTTTTGTTAGATAGTGGGTTACCCAGTCCAATGTTCTCACAGGACCAAATAATGGAACTGGAAACCTATGTCAAGAAAATAGGGAGCCATGCTCAAAATACAACTGCTAGTTCTATCAGTTTGACAGAAACAACGTTGCCAACAGGGAGAAATATCTATGACAGGTTGAAGAATTTATTTCATCTTGAACATGAAATAAAGTATTTGTTTCCTAATGAGCCCACTTTTTACAAACTCACAGAGGCTGATGAGACATTGAGGAAACTTAAAAGGACTATGACACCAGAAGATCAATGGTGGAATGACCTATTGGAAATTCTATGATAATTATCTTCAGTATGAAAATTTTATCTTTTTACTATTATGTGAAAGATAAAAATGAGCACAGATGAAAGAGTATCAGTTGAACAGGTTAAAGAGTATCCGTAAAGACAAAGAGTATCAAACAAGCAAAGAAATTACTCCAAGGGACAACACCGAGCCCTATTTCAGCACTTACCTCCATCACATTAGCAAAATGAGGAAACATCACATCAGCAGTTACTTATTATTCTATCCACGAGACCATTTGTCTCCTGTTTATTTGTAAATTACTCCTTAGTCACCCTAGATTATTGGCTAGGTTAGTGTGAGATTTTTTCAAGTATTTCTTGTATAAATAAACCCTCAAAGAGAGTATTGAGGGTGGATTCTATTACTTTGCTGTAACATTGAGATTTTCAGAATAAAAACATTTTGGAGAAATTTATTCGTGGCTTACTGGATGACGATTTGAAGCTCAGGACTTTTTGCAGGATTCATGTGTTGGACTGCAGTTCAATAAGTCTTTCTACCCTTTGTCTTAAGTTTTATATCGGTTTATAATATCATTATGTCCATTTTTGAATAATTTACATAAAGGATTGAATCAGAATTTACTTAATTGTACTCTGATTTCAGATGTGATTGTTCTTAATGTTTTCCTCTAAATTGGTTATAAGCATGAATTCTTAAATGCTCTTTCTTTGCTAATTTAAACATTGTTGATTACTATAATAAATAATTATTCATTGCTCTTTGTTTGTAGTCATCTTATTTCTTCCTTTTGAACATGGTGAAAGATTCTTAGCTGCCTTTCATCCCTTCAAGATCATCCCATCCACTTTAAATTTTAAGGATTGTTCTCTGTCTAGCTATCTTGCCCTGTAAAGCCATCTTGTGTGTAGAATAGAAATCCAGTAAAGCCATCCTTTGACTCCATAGCCCAATGGACTGAAAATTTTCAACCTTGCCCTTAGTTTGAGGATTCCACCATTTTTCAAACAAACTCTTGGATCTATAACTAGCCTAAAACCTTATAAGAACAAAGATAAATTATAAAGAGAGAGCCCTCTCTGGATGCAGATTGGCTAGATTCTGCATCTGAAGGTTGGTTTGTGGTTACCTCGGGTATACTTTCCTTTTCCACAACTTCAAGGAAAACCTGAGTGATAACATAGTGGCGACCATACTGGGGATCTGAATCATTTTTATTTGTTAATATTGTTCAATTATAAGCTATAGGCAGAGTCTGAAGATCAGTCAGGTAGCCTTTGAAATTGCTTTTTCTTTGCAATTGCAAAAGTAAATAAATGCTGCTTCAGTCTATCTCTGATTTAGCTTATATACTGAACCTTAGTTTCAAAATATTTAATCAGACTCTCTAGTTTAACAGATCTTTGAGAAAATTTTAATCATACATCATTATTTCTTGAAGAATTTGTAGAATTTGTATTTATTCTTTCAATTAAAATCAAAAAATCCAAAAACACATAGTCTAGGAAAACTGGCTTCAGAAAGGATTCGACATACTAGGTCAAACCCTGACCCCAATCCACCACCAATATTTGAAAATCCAAATCTGATTCCTAGGATTCTTAGAAGACAAGGAAGTCAAGAAAGTTCTGAAAGAGGAAGTCAAGAGAGTTCAGGAAGTTCTAGACCACTTTCTAGATCTGCGTCTTGTCCTGTGAAAATTATATATATTGATGAAATTCCTTTTGATGCACGATTTGAAACATCTTTATTTGTGAATTTTTCTGAAACCGAATTATCCAGATTAGTTCCAGATCCATTGTTCTTTGAAGATTTGCAATACAGATTTGTTTCATATCATCTTAACAGACAATTACAGAACTCTATTCAATCTGACCAAACCTTTGAAGAAAATTCAAACATCTCTGTAATTACTGAAGCATCTCCAAGTTCAGTCACTTTTTCTCAAGCTTTTCAAACACCTGTCACCCCTTCTACTCCTCCATCTCCTCCTGCCAGACCATCAACTCCTGTTACCCCACTATATCTTCCAATGGCCAATCGATACGCCCCTTTACAGCTACCAGCCAACCCTCCTGCTTTGCCCCAAGATTATCAGATTAAGATCACACCTTTTGATGGATCAGGTACTTACACAGCACAACAACACACCAAAAGGATGACTGATTACTTTGAGTTCTATGAAATTGACACTGATAATGTCCGAATGAGAATTTTCGTTCAGAGTCTTACCGGAGAAGTTAGGACATGGTTTAGGGCCCTTGCTCCAAATAGTATTGCTGATTTACTAGATTTATATAGGGAATTTTTGAACAGATGGGAGAAGAAGAAGGATCCTCTTCAAATCCTGTCAGAGTTAGAAAAATTAAGAAGAAGACCTAATGAAACAGTACAGGATTACATCATCAGATTCAATGAAGCATATAATGCAGTTCCTCAAAACCTAAGACCCCCACCTGACTCCGTATTGGTTAAATTTCCAGACGGTTTTGATTCTGACATTGCTTATTCCCTCAGGGAAAGAGCTCCCCAAACATTAGAGGAAATGCAAAGCATAGTGGTGAGTGTAGAAGCAAATCTGATAGAAAAACGAGCCAGAGCAAGAGAAGAAAGAAGAATGCCTATGAATGAAGAACCTTCGGCTTTTGAAAAGAAGCTGGATGCAATCATTAAAGGTATGGAAAGATTAGGAGACAGAGTGGAGACCATTGAAAGAAAGTCTTCTACTGATAATCAGAATGTTGCAAGAAACCCAAACTTTAGGAGAAATCTGAATCAAAATATTGGAAAGAATGTCCTTGACCAAAACATTAGGCCACCTTTCCAAGAAAACTTCGTTGAAGGTTCAACTTCTGAAGAACCTACAGAAGATGTAGAAATAAACAATGTAACTGATGACAAAAATGAACCAGAAGTCTTCCTATCCCAGGATGTCAAGAGAATCATATCCTTGAAACATTCCAAACTCATTCAGGTGAGACTTTTGATTTTAAGGAAGGCTATGACACAGCAATTTATGAGGTCCATAAACAGTATAATTTGAGAAGTAGATGGATTGATGTGCCAGAGAATAGCAAACAGAAAAATGCAAAACAAAATGTCAAAGGTAAAGTTAACATTCCCCCTGTACAAAACATTCCCCAAGTACAAATTTTGTCTAGGATAACTCCCAACCCTTCAAATCCAATAATTGAAGATGTATCTGACAACCAACCAAACAATAAAAAACAATCTAATACTTTTCCTCCTGTGGGAAATGTAGAAGAAACAGTAGAAGTTAGTTCAGATACCCCTTCAAAACAAAATTTCATTCATTAAAAAAAGAAAAATATTGAAGACCCAAAAAATAGAGAAAACACAACTGTGCAAAACACTAAAACTCAAATGGAAAAACCTTTCAATCTAGAGGCTGAAATAGGCAAACTCAAGATAGTTGTTCCTTTATCAGAATTGGCTAAACATGATGTCTATAGAAGTCAAATTACCAAGTCCCTAAACATTAACATTACTGGATTGGATGATTCAGTAAATATTCTTGATGATCAACCCAAACTTCTTTTTGGCCCCGAGGTAAATGGAAAACCAGAAAGTGGAGGAACTCCTCCATTTTATGTAAGCCTGAATATTCATGACAAGATACTCCATAATGAAATGCTTGATTCTGGAGCATCTCACAATTTGATGCCTAAAGCAGTAATGGAAAGATTAAATCTAGATATTACCAGACCGTACAAATATTTGTTTTCATTTGATTCTAGTCAGGTAAAATGTTTAGGTTTGATTAAAGATTTGTGTGTTACTTTGGTACAATACCCTGCTAAGTCTGTTTTGATGGACATAGTAGTGGCTGATATTGCACCTAAATATGGTATGTTATTGTCTAGATCTTGGGGTGCTAAACATGGAGGGTCTATTCAACTGGACATGTCATATGCAACTATTTCAGTATTTGGTCAGCCTAAAAGATTATATAGAGAAACCTTGATGAAATACTTAGTCAGTAGCCATGAGAAGCCTGAAAACTTCCCTGTTTACTCTATACATTCTGATATGGATTCTTTTATTTTATACAACGCTGAGTTAGATCTTCCTACTGAAATAGAAGCTCCAAAATTGGAAACCACAAACAAAACTACTGTTAAAATTGAAGAAATTTCTGAAAACAAAGAAACACCAGATGATCAAGAAAAACCAGAAGAAACAAAACAACTAGCCCCTGTCAAGAAACATTTTAAAACAATTGATGAAGATTATGAACATGAAATTATATGGCATTTAGAGTTTGATGGCTCAGTAAACAAATTAGGGGCAGGAGCTGGGATTTGGTTACATAATGTTGAAAATAATCATGCGGAGGGTCATGCTTATAGGTTGAATTTCAAATGCACTAACAACATGGCAGAGTACGAAGCTCTTTTATCAGGGCTTAAACATGTCAAGAAGTTAGGAGCTATTAGGGTATCAATCATAGGAGACTCTGAACTAATCATTCAACAGATTAAAGGAGAATGTTCAACAAAAGACATGAGACTGAAACAATACAGAGAGACAGTTGTAGAAATTATCAACACATTTCTACAAGCTCAACTTGCCAAGATTCCCAGGAAACAAAATTTGCATGCTCACAGCCTCGCAATGTTTGCTAGCACATGAAAGTTACCTTTTGATCCTAATCATCAGTTTTCAGCTGAGATTAGACATAGGCCTGCTATACCAGACAATCTTTTGAATTGGCAAGTATTTGTTAATAACAATCAAATAAATAGTTTTTTGACACTTCAAAATGAGTTTTCTAACTGTAATATAGATGAAGACATAACCATTGAGGAATCTGATCAAGAAAAAGAACAAAAAATAGAAATTTCAAGAGAAAATGCAATTCATATGTTGCACCCAACCACATTCACATAAAAAGACATGCAGAATTTGAAACACATGGAATCTGATGAGATCATAGAAGATGAGACAGACATCATCAATTTGAAAGATAATCATTTTCCCAAAGGATTAACTCCTTTGGAAGATCTGTTTGACTCAAATGATATTCCATTTAGACCTAAAATGGAACCTGTTAAGGCTGATATGGAAGAATGCAACTTAGGAACCCCAGAAAATCCTAAAATGGTTAAATTGTCCAAATCTCTTCCAAAAGATTAAAAGGTCAAATATGTTGAACTGTTGAGAGAATTCCAGGATGTTTTTTCCTGGAGTTATGAAGATCTGAAATCTTATGATACATTCATCATTCAACACACTATACCTTTGAAACCAGATCAGAAACCTTTCAAACAAAAGCTTAGAAGAATAAATCCTGTTTTATTACCCTCAATTGAAAAGAAAATTAAAAGAATGTTTGAAGCAGGGATTATAGCTCCTATCAGATTCTCAGAATGGGTTTCTAACCTTGTACCAACAAGGAAGAAGACAGGGAAAATTAGACTGTGTGTTGATCTAAGAAATTTGAATAAAGTTTCTTTGAAAGATAACTATCCTTTACCAAAAATGGACCATATTCTTCAGAGGGTAGTAGGATCTTCTAGGATATCTCTACTGGATGGATTTTCAGGGTACAACCAGATTCTAGTTCATCCTGATGATCAGGATAAAACAACATTCACTACACCATGGGGTACGTTTAAATATGTCAAAATGCCATTTGGGCTCAAGAATGCAGGAGCTACATTTCAAAGAGCAATGGATATTTCTTTTGCTAAAGAAATACATGATTTTCTGGTTATTTATCTAGATGATTTAACTGTTTTTTCTAAAACAGATCAAGAACATTTAGATCATTTAAGGCAAGTATTTATAAAGTGCAGAAAATATGGGATTTCTTTAAACCCTAAAAAGTCATTATTTGGTTTGGAAGAAGGAAAGCTTTTAGGCCATATCATTTCTAAAGATGGAATTAGGATTGATCCAGAAAGAATACAAGCAATTTTACAGATACCCCATCCTAGAAACATAAAAGAGTTGCAAGCATTCATAGGAAAAATTAATTTCTTGAGAAGATTTATTTCTAGTTTAGCTGAATTACTTAGATTGCTCACTAACATGTTGAGGAAAGATTCAAGCATTGACTGGACTGTAGAAGCCAAACAATCATTTGAGGAAATTAAAATGGCTTTAACAAGGACACCAGTTCTTACCAGTCCCAAATTTGACAGAGATTTCATTATTTTTTCATTTTCTTCTGAACATACAGTTGCAGCTGTTTTACTTCAAAAAGATGACCAAGGGTGTGAAAAACCAATAGCATTTTTTAGTAAAGCACTTAGGGATGCATCTTTGAAATACAATATTATGGAGAAACAGGCTTTTGCATTGGTAAAAGAAATTAAAGATTTTAGAGTTTACATATTATATTCTCATGTGATAGCTTATGTGCCTAATGCTGTAGTTAAAGATATTTTGACTCAAGATGGCATTGAAGGTAAAAGAGGAAAGTGGATAGCTACCATTTTAGAATATGATATTGAGATTAAACCAACAAAACTCATAAAAGGTCAAGGTTTGGCACAACTCATGACTGAAACTAATTGCCAAGCCTTAGACATTAATGAACTGGATGACAACCAGGAGATGGCGACTCCACAGATCAGTCAATCTTTCTTAGATTCACCCTGGTACACTGATATCATTCATGTTTTATTAAACCTGCAAGCTCCTCCAGGGTTGTCCAGAACGAAAAGAAGATTTTTAAAAATGACATCTTTAAAATATTGTATTTTAGATAGCACTCTATTTTGGAAAAATCATGAAGGAATCTTATTGAATTGTCTATTAAAAGATGAAACTGATAAAGTTCTTAATGAATTTCATGCAGGGGATTGTGGAGGACATCTCTACTGGAAATCAACTGCGGAAAAAATCTTAAGGGCTGGGTTTTACTGGCCAACATTATTTTCTGATGTTAAGAAATTTGTAACAACTTGTCATAAGTGTCAGATCTTTGAGGGTAAAAGAAAGTTGTTACCTCTGCCATTAAAACCAATTTCCACAGAAAGACCTTTTGAACAATGGGGATTAGATTTTATTGGAGAAATCCATCCCCCTTCTTCAAGGCAACACAGATGGATTCTTACTGCCACATACTACTTCACTAAGTGGATTGAAGCTATCCCATGCAGACATGCCAATGATTCTGTGATTATAGGGTTTTTAGAAACCAACATACTTTCAAGATTTGGCTGTCGAGAAAAGATTATAATAGATAATGCTGCTGCATTTAAGTCAAAGAAAATGATTAGTTTCTGTAGTAAATATCATATTACTTTAGGCTATTCAACAGCTTATTACCCTCAGGGTAATGGACTAACAGAATCCTCCAATAAAAGCCTTATTAATATCATCAAAAAGTTATTGGAAGAAAACAAAAAGAATTGGCACAATAAACTGACCAATGCATTGTGGGCAGACAGACTTACAACTAAGAAATCAATTAGGACTAGTCCATATGAGTTAGTTTATGGTCTTGAAGCAAAATTCCCATCATCTTTAGGAATTCCTGTTATGAAATTACTTCAGGAGGCTCAAGTGGAACCAAATGATATTCAGAGAAGAATTAGTCAAACAATTCACTTGCAACAAACCAGGGAAGAAGTATACCAACGATCTCAAGTCTTGCAGGAAAAGCTAAAGAGAATGTTTGATAAAAGGACTAAAGCAGAAGATTTTCAACTAGGTGATAAAGTCCTAAGATGGGATTCTAGAAGAGAAGAAAAAGGGAAACATGGGAAATTTTATTTCTTGTGGAAAGGGCCTTACATCATACATGCCTTGCAAGGAAACAACACATACTTTTTGAAGGATTTGGACAATTCAGAAGCTGAAGAAGGACCAGTCAATGGTCGAATGCTGAAGCATTATTTTGATCCTATTTACTAGGATATGTTGATTATTCTAACTTGCACATAATATATCCTTTTCTAATGCAGTTTTGAGTGGATGGTGACTTCTTGGAGTTGAAGCCCGAAGTGAAGACCCTAAGCTTCAAAAGTTTCACTATCATATGTACAATAAAGCTACCAGAAGAAGGAGATCACATGGTTCAGTTTAAGGCATTTTTGAGGCAACTGACCTGATGTTCTTGACTTTTCACAAGGAAAAGCCATCCCCAAGTGGAGCCAGTGTTAGTCTCCTATACCAATAGGTGTCATTTTTCATGATTGTCTTGATTGAACTATGGAATATGTTCAAACCTTTTTCTTGAGCAAAGGTGTTCCATATTCTTAAAAAACCAAAAAATCAAAAATTTTAAAAAATGTAAAGAGGGTATACCCCAAAAGAAAAATCTAAGGGTAAGAAAAATAAAATGGTCAAAAAAGTGAAAAAAATGAACCCCAAACAAAAAATAGACCAAGGAAAGTGTGAAAATCCAAATGCCACTACTAGTTCATTTTTGTAAATAAGCAATTGTGTGCAGCTTGTCAAACTTTTGCCACAATTTATGAAGGGTCAAACTGTTTAAACTTGACTTATTCATATTTCAATTTCATGTTATAGAATAGAGAATAAATATCTGACCAAATAGTTTAATCTTGGCAGATAAGTAGATAGGTAGAGTTATTAAAAGGTGCTCAACAGTTTAATCTGAGCCCTTGGATGTAATAAGTGTAGAAATAGATAGATTTATCATGTAGAAAGAAAAAGTTGAAAAGGGTTTGCAAGTCTAAATGCACCCTAATAAAGAAAAGAAAATGGTAGTAGTAGATAGGGTAGGTAGATGGTGTTGCAAAGTTTTATCTGATGAATGATGCTGCTAAATGTTTTTGATCCTTTACTTTCATCACAAATACTGAAACAGGAAATACACTGGAAAATCACAGCAAGCAAAGTCAAAATCATTAACTTCCCCCATCACTTTCCCCTTAAAAGTTTTACTAATTTCCCCCAAAGTACTAAGGTATTTGGAGATCAAAGGGGCTCAAGGCATTTCCTTGACTTTTGGAGGGACCAGACCCTCGGCCTAATGATCAAAAAGACCTAAGTACTTGAGATAATTCATCATTATAATCATTCACCTTTAACCTTTTCCTAAGTAAAATCCCATTTTGCTTAGGAAAATCATGCAAAATTCCATAAAAATCCCTCAAAATAACTTACTATTCTAAGTTTAAGTGTTGAAGATGATATATTGTAATTTACTTCAGAAATTGTCACTTTCTTAGATGTGCAAAGTATTTTGAGTTGTCTTTGTCCCTTTGTCATATTAACATTTAACTCTATTTACTAAATCCCTAGTGAAATGCCCTATCATAAGTATATAACTCCTTTTATATAAATATCCAAAAAACCCTCTATTATAAAGTTTAGCCAAAGTATTTATTTCCCCGTGCATTCAAATAAAAACCCACTATACAAGCCCTTTGGTTAAATATATCGTTATATAATACTGCCGCCCTTATGGTAAATTAATTATATCGGTTAATTTATCATATAATAAAAAAAACATATATGAGAAAATCTTTAAACATATGATATATATGTTTAATACAAAAAGAATAAACCCAAAGTTTTATTTTTAAAACCAAAACTTCGGAAAGATCCTGATGCCACCGTGACCCATCCACTTGGCATCCCACCCAACGAAACCCCGCCGCGACCCCTATTTCCATTATAATTATGGGATTAATTAGTTATCAGGACTAATTAATAACCTTTCCTCCACCAATCATGTGCCACCCGGGATGATTAATTAAACGCTAATTATGCCGGGCCCGCGTGATAACCACCCCACTATCTCTCCGTCCTTTCAACCGTTGGATCGCCCCTCCACAAATCTAAGGCTAATACTCATTCTGCTAGCCATCCAATGTCAGAGCATTAACGCGCGGGGGCTTGGTGTTATTTGACTAGTCTTCCATCCACGTGTCAATACTCCAATGGAATCGCTGCCCTCGCATTAAAAACCACCTTTTCCAATAAGCGGTGCGGGGACTAACCGCTTACCACCCGGCCCCCACCACACGTCAGCCCGTACTAAAGTGATGTCATTCCTCGAAAAACTAAAAATCCCTTTTTGACTTTGGAAATAAAACAAATTTTCGTGTTTTTATGTCATTTTCATCATTTGAACGCGACTGCGCCTTCCGCTACGAATTTCAAATTTCCACTGAAATCTACTATTCTGTTCAATTTCGCTCCAGAATTCTGCCAGACCTGTGTTCAAGCATCCTCCTGCTACCGCCTGATACCTGTTAAAAGCCAGCTTTCCTCCAAGAACAGGTATTTATCCTATAGCGCTTCGAACTTCAAAAGAATGTCTGTTTTCCTTGTTTTCCACTGGATTAGTGATTAAATCTTATCACTGAGATCATTCCCTGAGGTTTAAAACTGTGAATTGTTCCCCTGAAACTGCAATTGTGCTAATTTCTTTCATTTAAATTGAAATCGCGCCCGACTTGTGAAGAAAACCCAGAAACTTTCGTTTTGAATCCACAAGAACCAAAATGGAAGCCCCGGCAGCCCTGAATGTGACTCCATTGAATGCCCCCCACAGAGAGTTAGAATATTTGCCTTTAGTAGATAAATATTTTCAGATTAAAGATTTGCATTTTGATGAAAGTCCCCTTCTGAGTTATTGTCACTGCAGAGACGAGTACTCAAAGGGGCAAGATCTCATTGGGTTGTGGGAATCCAATCTCCCGAGATATCTCATCCCCTCAGTCATTTCTTTCCCAGAAATCATCCACTATTGCCATTCTAACTATGATCCCACTCAGAGAGATGTAATGTCCCCTGAGAAGAGTGTTCTTTTCTCCATTACTCCCTAGGCTATCAATGCAATGGTACATTTTGAACCAGACCAAGAACTAGCACCTTTGTCTATGGAAGAATTGATTGAAAAGTCTAATAAATTGACCTCAGAAAAATTGGAGTCAATTTGCCAGAATTTCATGTTGCCTGAACATCAACCTAAGGGACCTCCTCCCTATGGTTTTTATTATTTCACTAAGTTGGGAAGGCTCGTCCTAAATATGATATCTTTTGTCTTGGGTTTCAATACCAGTGAATATGTTGATGAGATAACCCTGGTTTTGCTGTCTATTTTTACTCCTGGACAACCTCCTGAAGTTAAATATGATTTTGCCTCCTTCATAGCCAATAAGATCCATGATCAGTTCATGAGGCTAGATGATGAGAAAGTTTTCAAGTATTCCTCAGTTATTTATCATCTCATTATCTTCTATCAATCAGAAAAGTTCCCTTTCCCTGTTAAAAAGCTTGATGCCAAGGGAAACCCTAGGTCAGTTATATTTTGGTCTCCCATAATTCATTCTTCCTATAAGTCTCCATATTCCTATACCGAGTTCATCGATCTTTTTGTATATCCTGCAAGTACCTTGTTGACAGGAATCCCTCCTCCAAGGCTCAGTAATGAAATCAAGAAGACCTTGCAACTTTCAAGGACTTATAAAGTTGGAGATTGGTATTTATATCAAAACCATTCAGTCATCAGAATCTATGGATGTGAATTACATCCATTCAAGTTGCCAAGATATGTACCCATGAGAATTTTTGCCTTGGAATATTTCAGGCAAATGAATAATTCAGATGTGATCCATTTTTGTAGTGTGAAGAAGAAAGCCCAACTAAGGATCAAAATTCAATTAGGTCCTTTCATCTACAACTCTAGGGAGGCCGAGGAAGAAGCAGAAAATATACTACAAAACCATTGCAAGTTCCAAAGAAGTTTTCGTTGGGTTCCTTATGACCCATTTGGTTTTATCTATGAAAAGAGAATAAATAACAAATCATCCCCTTACATACACCACAAGATTCCTGAAATAGAACAATATGCCAATCAAGATGAGTGGGTAGCAGAAACACTAATTGAAGAAGAAAGTGAAGAAGAAAAAATGAACAGAATGATGAAAGATCTTGAGAAGAAGTATGACCTAGAATCTTGTGGTCAAGTGCAGGTACCTCACATTGGCACTTCTTCAGCAGCAAATCTACAGCAGACATTACAGGAAGGCAGTTCACCAGTGGCAGCAGAATCAAAAGGCAAAGGAAAGGAACCTGAAATTCATGTCATTGAAACTTTAGTCATGGCAAAGAAACCTCAAACTTCCAGAGCACCTGATCAAACACAAGTTTCTCCCACTCAAGTAAAACATCCTGAAGTTTTAGAATTACAAACTCCATCCAACATGGAAATAGGAAAGAAAAGGTAGGTTCTAGACACTACTCCTCCTAAAGAGCCCTCAGGAATACATCAAGCCAAAAAACATAAACCAGATCCACTTCCAGATGTGGAAATCATAGATGAGGTGTTTGATGATGGAAGAGAAGACGGTCAGCTAACTGGGTCTGTTAGTGTGACCCATACAGAGCAGAAAGGAAAAGCTTTTCACAAGCAGTTGAGTACTGAAGTATCCTCCTTTAGGCCACCAAAAATAGATACAGGGGATATAAAAAGAACTTTCATCAATATAAAGGCAAATAATGATCCATTAAGAATGAAGGTATATGATCAATATTTGAAAATGGCTCCACATAATCAGGAAAGGTTAATGTCAGCATTTGACATTTCACAAGGCAAAATGATGATGAGCCACTTCAAGTCAAAGGTGCCAAAATGCATGTCAGCAACTGATTATATTAGAACAAATTTTGAGGTCCTGGCAAAGGACATTCATCCTTTAGACCAGATAGAGCTGCATAAACAAACTGGGGAAATGGTGTATTCCACTCTTACTAATAAAGCCATGGCAGCCCTAACGCTGCAAGATTCTTTAAATAACACAAGCGCCCAATTGCAAATTGAAAAGGCCTCTTCTCAGGCCAAAGATAACATAATAAAGTCTCTAGAAGACATAATCATCAGCATGGGTCACAACCCCAAAGATATTAAAAGCATTGAGGCACTAATAAAGAAGAAAGATGATGACATAGCTGCACTGAGAAAGCAGCTAAAATTTCCAGCCTCAAGGCACCCCCAGACCCAAGAAGTTTTGAAGGGGAATTCACAAGAAGAGGTAATGGAGTTGCTCTTAAAAGTAACTGAGCAACTAAGTGAAACAGAGAAGGAATTGGAACAAGATTTACAGGAAAAGGAAGCTATCATGCAGGCATCCACCACAGAAGCTACTACAACCACAGGTACTACAACAGCAAAGCAACAAACAGAGCCAGCGCAGGTAAACACTTCTGGTTTAAGTTCTGATGAGTTGATAAAACAAATGGAAAGTTTACAATTAAGAGTCACAGAACTTCAAACCACAAAGTTACAATTAGCAAATTTGGAGCAGAAGTATGATACATCTAAGAAGACAGTTGCTGATAATGCCAGGGAAATTAAAAGATTGGACAAATTAGTTAAGGCTTTAGAAAAAGATCTTTCATTAGAAAAGCCTTTGAAGGAAATAAATCAAATTCTTTGGGGAAATATAATTGATTTAATAAAAAGTATTTGGCCCTCTATTCAAGCAATTTTTGAACAAAATGACTTGATTAAAATAGCTCAAGAAGAAATAAACAGAACAAGAGATGAACTAAGAGGTAGACCTGAGCAGGCCAATCAACTCATTCAATTTTTGAACACCCGAACAAAGCAACAGCTTGCAAGATTAGGAATTGAAGACAAAACCGGCACTATTTTGATAATAAAAAGAGTTTTCATCAAGAGAACTTTTATGCAGAATTTAGAAAGGAAATGTTCAGAGATTTTGGCTGATATTGATGTTTTCAGAGAAAAATTTCAAGTTTTATTGGACAATGGGTTACCCAGTCCCATGCTCACAGAAGACCAAATAATGGAACTAGAAACCTATGTCAAGAAAATAGAGAGCCATGCTCAAAACACAACTACTAGTTCTATCAGTCTACCAGAAGCAACGTTGCCAACAGGGAAAAATCTATATGACAGGTTGAAGAATTTATTTCATCTTGAACATGAAATAAAGTATTTGTTTCCTAATGAGCCCACTTTTTACAAACTCACAGAGGCTGATGAGACATTGAGAAAACTTAAAAGGACTATGATACCAGAAGATCAATGGTGGAATGACCTATTGGAAATTCTATGAAAATTATCTTCAGTATGAGAATTTTATCTTTTTACTATTATGTGAAAGATAAAAATGAGCACAGATGAAAGAGTATCAGTTGAACATGTTAAAGAGTATCCGTAAAGACAAAGAGTATCAAACAAGCAAAGAAATTACTCCAAGGGACAGCACCGAGCCCTATTTCAGCACTTACCTCCAGCACATCAGCAAAATGAGGAAACAACACATCAGCAGTTACTTATTATTCTATCCACGAGACCATTTGTCTCCTGTTTATTTGTAAATCACTCCTTAGTCACCCTAGATTATTGGCTAGGTTAGTGTGAGATTTTTTCAAGTATTTCTTGTATAAATAAACCCTCAAAGAGAGTATTGAGGGTGGATTCTATTACTTTGCTGTAACATTGAGATTTTCGGAATAAAAGCATTTTGGAGAAGTTTATTTGTGGCTTACTGGATGACAATTTGAAGCTCAGGACTTTTTGCAGGATTCATGTGTTGGACTGCAGTTCAATAAGTCTTTCTACCCTTTGTCTTAAGTTTTATATCAGTTTATAATATCATTATGTCCATTTCTGAATAATTTACATAAAGGATTGAATCGGAATTTACTTAATTGTACTATGATTTCAGATGTGATTGTTCTTAATGTTTTCCTCTAAATTGGTTATAAGCATGAATTCTTAAATGCTCTTGCTTTGCTAATTTAAAAATTGTTGATTACTATAATAAAGAATTCTTCATTGCTCTTTGTTTGTAGTCATCTTATTTCTTCCTTTTGAACATGGTGAAAGATTCTTAGCTGCCTTTCATCTCTTCCAGATCATCCCATCCACTTTAAATTTTAAGTATTGTTCTCTGTCTAGCTATCTTGCCCTGTAAAGCCATCTTGTGTGTAGAATAGAAATCCAGTAAAGCCATCCTTTGACTCCATAGCCCAATGGATTGAAAATTTTCAACCTTGCCCTTAGTTTGAGGATTCCACCATTTTTCAAACAAACTCTTGGATCTATAACTAGCCTAAAACCTTCACAGAACCAAATTATAAAAGAGAGCCCTCTCTCGGATGCATTGGCTGATTCTACATTCAGTTAATGGTGGCACTTATACTTTTCCTTTCCACAACTTCAAGGAAATCAAGGAGACAAAGAAATAAACAGAAGAAAAAATCCATCCTTTGGAGAAGAAAAAGAAAAAGGGGATAACCTTACCCAGCTTCTTCCTAAATCTGTACATATGATTCATGAAGAGTATGAGGATATTCGGAAAATGTATATGGAATCTCCAAGAGGGTTTGATTCAAAAGCAAACTCTAGATTGGAGGAGTGTGAGCATGCAGCTACACACCATATTGTACATCAAAGTCACATGCCCAGGATTGCCGGAAGAGAGATGGGAAGAAGAGAAGATGTTGCTGGGAGGGAAACCCTTAGTGATTTCTTGAAGGAGTATGAGTTTCAAACTCTTAAATTTAGATATCATCCCCATTTTTCAGATTTTTGGAAGATGAAGGTGAATGGAAAAGATCAGCAAGATATATTTCTTCTATCTACCTTTGAGGGTTCACCTACATGTTCAGCCAAAGTTTGGGTGGAAGAGTTAGAGGCCTTCTTGTAGCAGCACAAAATACCGGAAGATGAAGACATCAAAGTTGCAGTGCTACATTTGAGAGGTAAGGCTTATGCATGGTGGATCTTTGAATCCTTTTCTTTGAAAAATGTAAACATTCCATCTTACGAAAATTTCACTAAGGCATTAGTGAAAATATTTGATAGAAGGATTCATAAAACACTCATGGTGGAGAAAAACAAGGAAACTCAAACAAAACCCTTGCATTGTAATGCAATACCACATCAGGAGGCTGAAAAATTGCACCATACTTTGTCGGAGGAGAAACTTTCTTCTCAAAACCTTGAGCAAAGAGGCATGGGGATCTCTTTTTCAAGGAGGGATCCAACTATTGGAGGGTTTCTCATTCATGTTGCAGAGATTGAGGGCAACAACATTGTTATATCTGGAGTTGATCTAGCACCTCATGTAGAGGAAAGAGGAGCCATTGCTCCAAATAGAGGGATGCTTGCATCTTTGCAAGAAGGTTCGCAGGATCTCATGAGTGGAGATCAAGGAACAATTCATGTTCCATATGTGCCATTTTTGAGGAGGTGTGAGACCATGGAGACACAAGAAGGAAGTAGGGAGAAGACCCAGCATCATGAGATGAGGAGTATACATCCCTATTCATTTTTGGAGGTTGATGCACCTGAGGAGGTCATTGGATTGCACAGTGGAAGTATGGAGAGATTTATCCATTCATATATTCAGTCATACCTTGATGATGATGTCTCATTGCATAGAGACCTTTTTCCAGGCTGACCATTGGATCAGCAAAGGAGGATGGATGCTTCACATTTTGAGGCACCAATCACTGATTTCAGGAGGTTGGAGACCTAGAGACAGCTTGATATAGTGCTGGGAGTCTGGGGTAGACTCAAGGAGGGAGAGATCATTCTCTCAACATCATCAGCACCCACTTCCATTTCAGATTCTGCGCTGTGGAAGAAGCAGTTGGGGAAGGACAGTAGCCATCGAGCTTGCACCTTTGGCATAGGGGATGTCAAAGAAGAGGATGACCATGTGATAGCGACTCTTCATGAGAGATCATCAGCATTGCCACTTTGGAGGATGGATCCATATTGGAACTCCCAGTTGTTAGTGGAGTATTCCAAAGATCTTTTTACTTGCATGATCTTAGATGTCCAGTTGCATGAGGAGGCATATTCAGTCAGAGATGGGGTCATATTTTATCATGACAAGACCTTCTTTCCTAGAGCTTCCAAGCTCAAGTAAAAGATGTTACATGCAGCTCATGATGATTTCCCTTTAAGCCACACACATTCTATGAGAGCATATCACACCATCATGGAGGGGTATTTTTGGATGGGCTTTGAGGAGGAGATCTATCAGCATGTGAGCATATGCATGGATCAGATGCAGATGGAGGAGAAACATAACTCTTTGGAGGAGTTAGTATAACCACCTCTTTCCACTTTGAGGATGAGAGGAGACACATTCTTGAGCCACTCCATTTGCATGAGCAGGGAGTATGGTAATGGAATTCATTTTTGTTTACATGAAAATTCATATGATGTATGTATATGTCCCTTAACCATACATGTGCAAGATATTGCTCCAAGTAGGAGCAACCTTTCTTTTGAGCTTCATGGTCTAGTTGAGGCCATAAGAATGATGGGTGCCCATTCCATAGGAGGACTTGGGGAAGAAGCATATTATGGAGGACCCACTCTTTGTACACCTTACATCATTCACTTCCTCCATACTTATGATGAGACTAGAGCAGCAAGGAAGTGGTTGAGAATCCACTCATTTTATCTGTCTCTATGGCAGTTGAGGGTCAAGTTGCATTGGTTACATTTGACGGACCATCATCCTTCTCATATGTTGCATATGGAAGCAATCATGATTCTCATTTTTTCTCCCTATGGTTCTATTTTTGTTGTCTTTAGGAGGAGCATGCTTGGTGGAGACACACATGGTGTGGATGTGTCCTTTGAGGGAGGAATTACTCACACTTTTTGCACTACATGTTCTGAGGGGAACATGAGATATGATATGGTTACCTTAACAACACAGTTGTCATTTTATGAGGTGAGTGATATGATGGATGAGATGCCATATTTTGATGACTTCCAACTCATCATATATGGGGATATGTGGGCCAGCATGATTTGCAGTGTTGGAGGAGATATCTTTGGAGGTCTTGTCCTCATCTTGCCACTTGAGGGCAATCTTATTGTAGCCCAGGATCAACAGAAACTCTACAATTATCATAAGTGGAGAGATGGACAGTGTGGGGTAGGCCACATTGCTTACCAAGAGCATATTTTCATCCCACCTACTCTGTCGAAGCGAAAGGTGGATGAAAACTTTCAGGAGTTACCTAGTTGAAAGGTGACTCATTTTGCATGGCTCATAGCTTGGAGATGGAGGATCCATATGGGAAAGATAGTTCCCATTTTTTTTAGATCCCATTCTTCAAGGGTACCTCTAGACATCACTTTGTTATCGTCTTAAGTATTTCACCTTTACATTATGATGGTTTGATAGCTGACTTACATGTTAAGGAGGAGCATTATGGGGATTTGATTGATGATAAAACATCACTTTCCTTGGGGGAGATCATACAGGGATGCTATAGGGAGAGGAGAAGAGAAGAATTCAGTATATCATTGCACTTGCTTGAGGACAAGCAATCTTTGAGAGGGGAGGACTGTAATGTTCCCAATTTTTCATGGAGAAAATTAGAACATTAATTTTTCCATTTTTACCTAGGAGATAAATAAAATGGGTAGCGGACTCATTTATTTCTTGGATAGAGAATAAAAATCCTCTTAGAATGAGGGAGGATCACTTTTGGAGCTTGATTTCACACCTCCATGTGTGAAAGGGGGCTTTTGCAAGAAGACTAGGTCAAGTTTGACCAAGTCAAACTGCGTAGTAGAATGAGGTGGAGAGCACATTGTGGGCCAGGGAAGTGAAAAGGAATGAAACCCTAATGAGTGGGGTCCATTGGGAAGGAGCTCAAATTGTTTAAAAGGAGGGCAAGGCTACCATTGCAAATCATCTTGAGTATTATTCATCTTTGGTCCAGTGGACTTGCAGCAACATCTTGCTAGTTAACAAGAATTGCAGAGGGAATTCTTGTTTAGGATTTCCTCTCCTTCTTGAGTGGATCTTGGAGGATTTCACTCTATTCCCCATATTCAAACATTGAGGTCAAGTATCGTCCATCTTCATCAGCGTAGATCCAGGAGGATTTTGTGCAGTGTAGCTGGGTGTTGCTGGGGAGGTTTTCCACAACACCATCCTTGGTTAGTTTTTTAGAGAAAGGAGCTTCCATCTCTTTGAGAGATCAGCAAAGGTGGTTTCTGAGCTTATTCCACCATATTTGGAATCAGGCCAACCACTTGCCATCATATGCAGTGCAGTCCCTCTCTTAGACAATGTTATTCTTGGAGAGAATTTGCTGTGAGGGGTTTATAGATAGTTGGAGGGTGAAACATTAGGTGAAAGAATCAGTCTTTCACTTTAGATTTCTCATTGGAGGAGTCCATTTCAGATTGAGGATCTCATTCAACCATTTCCTCTTATTTTGTTTATGAGTTGCTGCTTCCCAACAACTCCGGCACTATTGTATTTTCCATTTCCGTACATGTATTGTAGCCAATCATTCTAAAGATTGTTGCACTAGTGTTTTCAGGGGTTGAGAGCATGATCCCCCTCTTATTTGAGCTGGCATTGATATATCATTTTATTTACATATAGTATGCTACAGTCTCCATTCATAAATGCACAGTCATAGCTAGGGCTTGGATACATAGCAGTGTTTTGTCTCATTTCATGTACTTGTCTTGTTGGGGCTTTCATTTCCTCTTGAGTGATTGGATCCTCAAAGCATTGTACACATTTTTTGCTATATTATTCATTGTTCAGCTATTTACTTCTTCATGTGCCATGGCTCAATATAATAATGCTATCTCTCCATTGTATGTTCATACATGTGCTTACATTGTTGCAACCCTATTCTTTGGGCAATTCCTGAGGAAGCAATTTCACATAGCTATAGACAGAGTCTATGAAGGGCTAGGTAGCCTCTGGATCTCACCCTTCATTAGAAGGTGATATATATAGAAAATCCCCCCACATTCTATCTCTGGAATAGACTTGTGATATTTCGGAAAAAGGAGCTCCAACTCTAGAATATCCTTAGATATTCTCATAGTTGTAGCAAGTTCCTGAAAAAGGAACATTACAGGGGTATCAGAGCATCTTTCTTGGCTCAGCCAGTGGCCTTCAAACCCAAGAAATAAACAAGAAGAAGATAATGAAGAAGATGAGCTTAATCTCATCTATTTTTAGAGCAGAGAAGAGCCTCCCCAAGGAAGATATGCAGAAAGAAGAGGAAGATCCCTACACTTCCTATTCTCATCAAGGAGACAAAGAAATAAGAAAAAGAAAAACTCCATCCTTTGGAGAAGAAAAATAAAAAGGGGATAAGCTTACCCAACTTCTTCCTAGATCTGTACATATGATTCATGAAGAGTATGAGGAGATCTGAAGAAAGTATAGGGAATATCCTAGAGGATTTGACTCAAAAGAAAACTCTAGATTGGAGGAGTGTGAGCATGCAGCTACACACCATCTTGTACAGCGTAGTCACATGCCTAGGATTACCGAAAGAGAGATGGAAAGAAGAGAAGAAGTTGCTAGGAGGGAAACCCTTAGTGATTTCTTGAAGGAGTATGAGTTTCAAACTCAGAAATTCAGAGATCATCTCAGTTTTTCGGAGTTTTTCAAGATGAAGGTGAACGGAAAAGAAAAGCAAGATATATTTCTTCTATCTACCTTTGAGGGTTCACCTACATGTTCAGCCAAATTTTGGGTGGAAGAGTTAGAGGCCTTCTTGCAGCAGCAAAAAATACTGGAAGATGAAGCCATCAAAGTTGCAGTGCTGCATTTGAGAGGTAAGGCTTATGCCTGGTGGATCTTTGAATCCTTTTATTTGAAAAATGTAAACATTCCATATTATGAAAATTTCACTAAGGCATTAGTGGAAAGATTTGATAGAAGGATTCATGAAACGCTCATGGTGGAGACAAACAAGGAAACTCAAACAAAACCCTTGCATGATAACACAATACCACATCAAGAGGCTGAAAACTTGCACCATACTTTGCCGGAGGAGAAAATTTCTTCTCAAAACCTTGAGCAAAGAGGCATGGGGATCTCTTTTTCAAGGAGGGATCCAACTATTGGAGGGTTTCCCATTCATGTTGTAGAGATTGAGGGAAACAACGCTGTTAGATATGGAGTTGATCTAGCACCTCATGTAGAGGAAAGAGGAGCCATTGCTCCAAATAGAGGGATGCTTGCATCTTTTCAAGAAGGTTCCCAAAATCCCATGAGTGGATATCAAGGAAAAGCTCATGTTCCATCTGTGCGATTGTTTAGGAGGTGTGCGACCATGGAAACACAAGGAGGAAGTAGGGAGAAGACCCATAATCATGAGATGAGGAGTATACATCCCTATTCATTTTTGGAGGTTGATGCACCTTAGGAGTTGATTGGATTGCACAGTGGAAGCATGGAGATATTTCTCCATTCATATATTCAGTCATCCCTTGATGATGATGTCTCATTGCATAGAGACATTTTTCCAGGAAGAACATTGGATCAACAGAGGAGGATGGATGCTTCACATGTTGAGGCACTAATCATTAATTTCAGGAGGTTGGAGACCTGGAGAGAGATTGATACAGCGCTGGGAGTCTGGGGTAGACTCAAGGAGGGAGAGAGCATTCTCTCAACATCATCAGCACCCACTTCCATTTCAGATTCTACGCTGTGGAAGAAGCAGTTGGGGAAGGACAACAACCTTTTAGCTTGCATCTATGGCATAGGAGATGTCAAAGAAGAGGATGAGCATGTGAGAGCTACTCTTCATGAGAGATCACCAGCATTGTCACTTTGGAGGATGGATCCATATTGGAACTCCCAAATGTTAGTGGAGTGTTCCAAGGATATTTTTACTTGCATGATCTTAGATGGCCAGTTGCATGAGGAGGCATATTCAGTCAGAGATGAGGTCATCTTTTATCATGACAGGACCTTCTTTCCTAGAGCTTCCAAGCTCAAGGAAAAGATGTTACATGCATCTCATGAGGATTTCATTTTTAGCCACACACATTCTATGAGAGCATATCACACCATAACGGAGGGGTATTTTTGGGTGGGCTTTGAGGAGGAGATCTATCAGCATGTGAACAGATGCATGGAACAGATGCAGATGGAGGAGAAACATAACTCTTTGGAGGAGTTAGTACAACCACCTCTTTCCACTTTGAGGATGAGAGGAGACACATTCTTGAGCCACTCCATTTGCATGATTAGGGAGTATGGTAAGGGAATTAATTTTTGTTTACATAAGCATTCATATGATGTATGTATATGTCCCTTAACCATACATGTGCAAGATATTTCTCCAAGGAGGAGCAACCTTTCTTTTGAGCTTCATGGTCTAGTTGAGGCCATAAGCATGATTGATGTCCATTCCCTAGGAGGACTTGGGGAAGACTCATATTATGGAGGACCCACTCTTTGTACACCTTACATCATTCACTAGCTCCATACTTATGATGAGACTAGAGCAGCAAGGAAGTGGTTGAGAAGCCACTCATTTTATCTGTCTCTATGGTAGTTGAGGGTCAAGCTCCATTGGTTACATTTGAGGGACCATTGCCCTTCTCATATGTTGCATATGGCAGCAAGCATGATTCTCATTTTTTCTCCCTATGGTTCTATTTTTGCTGTCTTTAGGAGGAGCATGCTTGGGGGAGAGACACATGGTGTGGATGTGTCCTTTGAGGGAGGAATTCCTCACACTTTTTGCACTACATGTTCTGAGGGGAACATGAGATATGATATGGTTACCTTAACAACACATTTGTCATTTTATGAGGTGAGTCATATGATGGATGAGATGCCATATTTTGATGACTTCCAACTCATCATATATCGAGACATGTGGGCCAGCATGATTTGCAGCGTTGGAGGAGAGATCTTTGGAGGTATAGTCCTCATCTTGCCACTTGAGGGAAATCTTATTGCAGCCCAGGATCAGCAGACACTCTACACTTATCATAAGTGGAAAGATGGACAGTGTGGGGTAGGCTACATTGCTTACGAGGAGCAGATTTTCATCCCACCTACTCTGCGGGAGTGAAAGGTGGATGATAGCTTTCAGGAGTTTCCTAGTTGTAAGGTGACTCATTTTGCATGGCTCATAGCTTGGAGATGGAGGATCCATATGGGAAAGATAGTTCCCATTTTGTTTCAGATTCCATTCTTCAAGGGGACCTCTAGACATCACTTTGCTATCCTCTTAAGTATTTCACCTTTACATGATGATGGCTTGATAGCTGACTTACATGCTAAGGAGGAGAATTATGAGGATTTGATTGATGAGAAAGCATCACTTTCCTTGGAGGAGATCATACAAGGATGCTACAGGGAGAGGAGAAGAGAAGAAATCAGTCTATCCTTGCACTTGCTTGAGGACAAGCAATCTTTGAGAGGGGAGGACTGTAATGTTCCCAATTTTTCATGGAGAAAATTGGATCATTGATTTTTCCATTTTCACCTAGGAGATAAATAAAATGGGTAGGAGACCCATTTCTTTCTTGGATAGAGAAATAAAATCCTCCTGGCATGAGGGAGGATCACTTTTGGAGCTTTATTTCACACCTCCATGTGTGAAAGGTGGGCTTGGAGCAACATCTTGCTGGTTAGCAAGAATTGCCGAGGGAATTCATTTTTTGGTTTTCCTCTCCTTCTTGAGTAGCTCTTGGAGGATTGCACTCTATTCCCCATATTTAGACATTGAGGTCAAGTATCATCCATCTTCATCAACACAGATCCAGGAGGAGTTTTTGCAGTGTAGTTGGGTGTTACTAGGGAGGTTTTCCACAACACCATCCTTGATTAGTTTTTAAGAGAAAGGAGCTTCCATCTCTTTGAGAGACCAGAAAAGGTGGTTTCTGAGCTTATTCCACCATATTTGGCATAAGGCCAACCACTTTCCATCATATGCAGCGCAGTCCCTCTCTTAGACAATGTTATTCTTGGAGAGAATTTGCTGTGAGGGTTTTTGAGATAGTTGGAGGGTGAAATATTAGGTGAAAGAAATAATCTTTCACCTCAAATTTCTCATTGGAGGAGGCCATTTAAGATTTAGGATCTCATTCAGCCATTTCCTCCTATTTTTATTATGAGTTGCTACTACCCAACAACTTCAGCATTATTTTATTTTCCATTTCTGTACATGTATTGTAGCCAATCCTTCTAAGGATTGTTGCACTAGTGTTTTCAGGGGTTGAGAGCATGCTCCGCCTCTTATTTGAGCTGACATTGATATATCATTGTATTTACATATTGTATGCTGCAGTCTCCATTCATAAATGCGCAGTCATAGCTAGGGCTTGGATACATAGCAGTGTTTTGTCTCATTTCATGTACTTGTATTGTTGAGGCTTTCATTGCCAAGCTTGAGTGATTGGATCCTCAAAGCATTGTACACATTTGTTGCTATATTATTCATTGTTCATCTATTTACTTCTTCATGTGCCATGGCTCAATAGAATAATGCTATCTTTCCATTGTATGTTCATACATGTGCTTACATTGATGCAACCCTATTCTTTGGGAAATTCCTGAGGAAGGAATTTCACATAGCTATAGAAAAAGTCTGTGAAGGGCCAGGTAGCCTCTGGATCTCACCCTTCATTAGAAGGTGACATATCCAGAAAATTCCCCCACAGTCTATCTCTGTAATAGACTAGTGATATTTCTAAAAAAGGAGCTCCAACTCTAGAATATCCTGAGATATTCTCATAGTTGTAGCAAGTTCCTGAAAAAGGAACATTACAATTGGTGTATTCATACTCCTTCTGAATAACCAATAAAGGGTCAAGGAAATTGACCAATATGTTGTCAAGTTTTATCTTATCCATCTCTGAGGTAATTTACTTATGTTTTCAATATCTTTGTCTCTTACCCTTCTCTACCTCTCTCACTCCTCTCCCTCTCTCTCTCTCAGCTGATCCATTCCTTCTCTCCCCTCTCCTTCAGTTTATATCCATCTCTCCCTTGTGACTCCCCTTGTCTCGCCACCTCTATCAAACTATGTCTTTATAATTATTCATTATCATATATGTATAGAGTTAATATATATCATGACATATTGGGACCTACGATTGGGTTAATTCTACCTTTTTGCCAAGGTTAAAATGGTTAATATTCGATAGAAAAAATGTACATAAAATATTTCATCAAAAAGAGGGAATCATATGTTGAGAAAATCACAGCGGAAAAACTAATAAACACACACATAGAATTCAAACATAAAACAACAGATTTTAACGTGGTTCACCCAACCAATCTAGGCTACGTCCACCAAACAGAGGCATCGGTAATCTCATTCAGCAAAAGGAGAATTACAACAACATAGTTTTTCATCGACACATCTCTTCCACTAACCTCACATTCCTCATGCTCATAAACCTCTACGGACTTACATTTTATAGCTAGGAGTAGAAACTGAATCATAAGTTCAGTCACAACAAAATAGGATGCAATAACTCCATATTAGAATTAGATGGAGTCAATTTAGCAACAAATCCTATTGTTGTCATATTCATGATATTTTCTCCAAATTTAATTAAAAGAAATCTCAACAATCTCCACCTTGAAAAAAAATAGCCTAATACCTTGTTCCATTATTATTTTTATCTTTTCTGCAAGCCAAGAGAATCCAGACACCATCGTAGCTTCTCTAATAAAACTGGTTTCATGAATATGTCTGCACAATTTTCCTTTGTATGCACTTTTTCAAGAGAGACTCTCCATTCAGTGATAACATGTCTTACAAAATGGTACTTGATAGTTATATGCTTTGATTTACTATGATAGGCCGGATTTTTAGCCAAGTGAATTGCACTTTGACTATCACAAAATAATTTGATGTTGTCCTGCAACCTACCAAAATCACCAAACAAACCTTTCAACCAAACCGCTTCTTTGCAAGCATGTGAAGCAGCTATGTATTCTGATTCTGTAGTGGATAAAGCAAAAATGTTTTGTATCTTTGACATCCAACTTATAGCCCCACCTGCGAGAGTAAATACATATCCTAAAGTTGACCTTCTCTTATCCAAATCACCTGCAAAATCGGAATCAACATATCCACAAACAAATTCACTACTTCTGTTATAAGTGATACAATAATCACTTGTGCCTCTCAGATACCGAAGCACCCATTTCACTACCGACTAGTGTTCTTTTCCTGGATTTTCCATATACCTGCTGACAACCCCAAATGCATGTGAAATATCTGGTCGTTTACAAACCATCGCATACATCAAACAACCTACTACATTGGCATATGGAATTCGAGACATATATTCCTTTTCTTCATTTGTGTTAGGACATAAACTTGAAGAAATCTTAAAATGGGAAGCTAAAGGGACTGAAACAGGCTTCACATTGTTCATACCAAACCTCAAGATTATTTTCTCAATATACTTCTATTGTGATAGCCACAGGTTACCATTGCTCCTGTCTCTGAAAATCTTCATGCCCAAAATCTGTCTTGCTACTCCTAGATCTTTCATGTCAAACGTCCTAGTCAGCTAAGGCTTTAACCTATTGATCTTAGTTATGGTTTTTCTTGCTAAAAGCATATCGTCAACATACAACACTAAGATAATGAACATGCCATTACTTAATTTCTTAAAGTAAACACAATGATCATATTCACTTCTTATATAATTTTGACTCATCATGAAAGAATCAAATTTCTTGTACCATTGTCGAGGCGACTGCTTCAGACCATACAATGATATATTGAGCCTGTAGACAAATTTCTTATTGCAATTTTGAACAAACCCTTCTGGTTGTTCCATGTAAATCTCCTCATCTAAATCTCCATGTAAAAATTCAGTTTTAACATATAGTTTCCGTAATTCTAAATCAATTAAAGCAACTAATGCTAACACAATCTAAATTGAAATTTTTTTTACAACTGGTGAAAATATCTCATGAAAGTCAATTCCTGCTTTCTGAGAAAAACCTTTTGCGACCAGCCTCACTTTGTACCTTTCTTATTTATCATCAACACCCCTTTTCAATTTGTAAACCCATTTACATCCCACAGTTTCTCTGTCTTTAGGAAGTTCCACCAGATCCCATGTGGCATTCTTCTCTAATTCCTTCATCTTGTCCTTCATAGCTTCTTTCCACTTATAACTATTAGAACCCTCTACAGCTTCTTGATAGCTCAAAGTTTCATCATCATTAGCGGTTAAAGCAACTGAAGTAACATAATCATCATACATTTTAGGAGGACGTTTGACTCTCGTGGACCTCCTTAAAGATGTCTCTGGTTCTTCCACAATTTGCTGATTATTATCTGTAGGAGCTTCTTCATGATCTGCATCTGAAACATGTTCATGATCTGCATCTGAAACTTGTTCATGATTTGCATCTGAAACTTGTTCATCTGGACTATCATTAGTATTTGAACTGGTTTCAAACTGAATGTGTTGAAACTTAGGTACATTATCCTGTTTCAATTTCTCATCTACATCTGGATTTTCAAGTGAAGATTCATTAAATTTAACATCTTTGTTAATGATCATCTTGTGAGTAGTAGGATCCCACAACCTATATCCCTTAGTTCCATCACCATGTCCAACAAAGATATATCTTTTTTATTTAGGATCTAAGTTAGAACGTTGATGTTTCGGAATTAGAGCATATGCATCACAACGAAAAACTTTCAATTTAGAATAGTCACAAGGATGACCTTTCCATACCTCTTCAGGAATTTTGCATCCTATTGCAGTTGATGGTGATTGATTTATCAAATAATAAGCCATAGAAACTGCTTTTGTCCACAATTCCTTCTGCAAATTGGCGTTACTAAGCATACCTCTTGCTCTCTCTAAGAGAGTCTTGTTCATGCATTCAGCAACTCCATTTTTCTGAGGAGTATATAGAGTGGTTTTATGTCTTTCGATCCCAGCGTCCTTGCAATAATTATCAAATTCCTTTGAAGTAAACTCACGACCATTTTTAGTTCTAAAACATTTAATGGTTCTTCCAGTGATGTTTTCAACTAATGCTCTAAACTGTTTGAAAACTGTGAACACATCAAACTTTTTCTTTAACATATAGACCCACACTTTTATAGAGAAATCATCAATAAAAGATACAAAATATGACGATCCTCCATATTATATTGTAGGAGATGGACCCCAGACATCAGAATGGATATAATCAAGGATTCCATTACTAGTATGTTTTCCAGTTTTAAACTTCTGCTTGCTTTGTTTTCCATATAGACAACGTTTGCAGAAATCTAACTTGGAAGATTTTAAACGAGGAAGAAACTTATGATCAGATAAAAATTTTAATCCTCTTTCGCTCATATGGCCCAACTTTTGATGCCATAGACGAATAGAATTACTGTCATTTTCAGATACTGTAGAAGCATGATCTGACTCTGTTCTTCCTTCTAACTGAAAAATATTTCCAACCTTCTTTGCTTTGATTACTAGTAAAATTCCTTTATAAAATTTCATTACTCCACCTTGAATAAAGGTTTTATATCCATTTTTTTCTAGTACTCCTAGTGAAATGAGGTTTTTTCTGAGTTCAGCCACGTGTCTTACATCAGTTAAAATTTTATTTGTCCCATCAAACATTTTAATCTGGATGCTTCCAATTCCCACAATATTACTCGAGACATCATTTCCCATGTAAACCACTCCATCATTGATCTATTTATAAGATTTAAACCACTCTCTATGAATGCACATGTGATTTGACGCACCTGAATCTAACAACCAATGTTGATCATGATTAGACAAACTAATTGATAACACTTCATCACTCATACGTGAAATGGTGTCGAACTTGTATCTATCGTGTTTGCTTCTTTCTTCTCTGTCGAAGAGTCTCCTTTGGATGTTTGTTGTCTCTTCCAATATTCCTTCTTGAAATGTCCCGATTTTCCACAAAACCAACACTTTACCTTACTCTTCTTCCCTTTCGATTTTGACCGCAAGTTGTTCTGCTTACTGAAGCGTCTTTCTTTAGAACGACCTCTAACCATAATTTCTTCTGATGTAGAGGTTTTTGAATTTGACCTTTTCCTTGTTTCTTCAAATAGAAAATACCCAACAACATCATCAAACTCAAGCGTTTCTGATGAACTAAGACTTATAGAAGTAAAAAAATGATCCCATGACTTGAGCAACGAGCATAATAAAGTTACAACTTTATATTCTAACTCAAATTTTACTTCTATACTTTCTAACTGCACCAAGAGAGTATTAAAGGTATTCAAATTATCAGTAATTGATGTACCTTCCTTCATGCGCAAGCTGTACAACTGTCGCTTCAGGATAATCCTGTTCGTTAAGGATTTTGTCATGTATAACTTTTCAAGCTTTTTCCACAAACCAACAGCAGTTTTCTCTGACACGATGTTAAACAAAACATCATCCTCCAAACACAATCGAATGCCGCACAATTCTCTTTCATCCATGTCACTCCATTCTTCATCTGTCATGGCAAAAGATTGTTTGGCTTTGCCCAAAAGTTCCTTCACCACGCCTTGTTGCACGAGTAGATCATGCATCTTCACTTTCTAGATCTCGAATTTATTTTTTCCATTGAAATTCTTGATATCCAATCAAGAACTTTGTGCTTTTTCCATGTTTTGTACCTTGTATCAAAAAATATCCAATCACAAATCTTAATAAATGAACTTTTTTAAAGAAATGCCCTTGAAGTTAAAAAATGCCTTTGGCTCAATATACTAGCATATTACAATAACTTGATATATAATATCGATATTACAATCCTTAAAAACCCATTTAAATCAATATTATAATCAATAAATCGATATACAATAGATATACCATATGCATTTGAAAACAAAATACAAATCAATTTTTAAAAGTCATATAATAAACAAAACAAATCGAAATTTTAAAACAATTCCAATCGATATGTTGGCAATTTCATAAATCGATAAAAAAAAATATTGAAATCGATTTAAGTCACTTTATTGACTATGTTCCTTCACCTTTCACAGGCACTCGTTTATGATGATTCTTCACAAATCGAGCACAACAATCACACGCTGTAGATCTGACTCACGATCTTCCACAATTTTTCAATCTGCACGGCGCTACTAAACCTCTAGCTCACGGCTTCATAGTGCTGAAAATTCACTGTTTTGTGTGGTAAATCAACCATCTGGCATTAACCATTCAGTCCATGGCATTCATCACATTATTCGGTCCTCACGGAAATTAAATTTAATTTGTTGGAGCAACGTCTCCAAAGTGGCGCTGTCACAACCTACAGGTCATAACGCTGCAGCTCCACAGTCTAATATGCAATTTAAATTCATATAAAATAAACTCAAACAAGCTCGATCTGAAAGGTTGAATACAAGTCTCCATGCAATTTAAATAGTGGCTCTTCCACATGGACGATAGCTCTCCTACCTTAACGCTGGTTAGACAGCGGCTCCTCTGTTGGAACCAACAAGCCAGCGACTTTGCACATTACTTGCCTTTGCAATTGATCCACGAATTTTAATGAAAAGGAAGCGGCTCGAAGTTAACAAAAGTATCCCATGCAGATCAACAACAGCTCTAGCACTTAAATTCGTCCCAATTCCCTTTGGAACATGCAACAGCTATTTCAACAACAGGCAGTGAATCCACCTCGCTCTGATACCAATTGTTGAGAAAATCATAGCGGAAAAACTAATAAACACACACACAGCATTAAAACATAAAACAACAGATTTTAATGTGGTTCACCCAACCAATCTGGGCTACATCCACCAAACAGAGGCATTAGCAATCTCATTCAGCAAAAGGAGAATTACAACAACAGAGTTTTTCATCTGCACATCTCTTCCACTCACCTCACATTACTCATGCTTAAAACCTCTACGGGTTTACATTTTATAGCTGGGAGTAGAAACTGAATCATAAATTCACTCACAAAAAAATAGGATAAAATAACTCCACATCAGAGTTAGATGGAGTCAATTTAGCAACAAATCCTATTGTTGTCATATTCATGAGTTTTTCTCCAAATTTAATTAAAATAAATCTTAACACCATACCCTATATTCTTCCAGGCTATGCCTATCAGTCACTTGGCCTCTTCTTGCTCTCACATGAATGTAGTCTTTCTTGACTGGTACAGAAGAAAGTTTCGCATTATCAACTATTTGTATGGGACAACTTTTAGTTGTTTCAACATTGCCACATTCTAATTCAAACTTATCCTTTAAGCCATATTAGTATTTTGTACTCTCTTCAACTTTGTAGTGCTTTCCATTCCTCTCAGTCACATATGTCTCCTTGGTCTGTTAAGGGAAAAGGTCGACAACATTAGGATGTTTTTGCAATAAACAAGGGTATTTCCAGGACACAGTCAGGTGGAGCAAGATTATAAGAGCCAAATTTCTCATGATTGTGGGACACTCGAACTTAATATTTTTTGGAGTAGTTCTGAGGTGCAGACTGGTTATTAAGACTTCATCAGATGGCCATTCTCCGGACTTAAATTATGTGACAACATTTTGGTTGAGTTTTAAACTAGAGATTGAACGTACATTTGGTTTGATTGTAATAGAAATTTTCATCAATAAATGTAAAGCAATGGCTAACCCCCTAAACCCCTAACCCATTTAACCCCATAAACCCTAAACATATAACCCCTTAACCCCTAACCCATTTAACCCCCTAAACCATAAACCTCTAAACCCCTAACCCATTTAAGCCCCTAAACCCTAAACCTATAACCCCTTAACCCCTAAATCATTTAACCCCCTAAACCATATTAAACCTCTAAACCCCTAACCCCTAACCCCCAATCCCCTAAGCCCTCCAAATTCGAATTAGCTTTGAAGAAGTAATTGTTTTCTTACTTATGTATAATTCACTATATAATCAAATCATGAATGTGAGAAGGCTTCTGGTTGTAATCATGATTGTGGTATGTTGATGTTCAGAAGAAAACTACAACTTGTAGCCCTTGATCTGCTAGGGGCCAGTTACCTTGATATAATTAACGGTGGTGTATTCATACTCCTTCTGAACAACCAATAAAGGGTCAAGTAAATTGACCAATATGTTGTGAATTTTTATCTTATCCATCTCTGGGGCAAGCTGCTTTTCGACTTATAACTCCACTGCTTTTAATCTCAATTTTTCCAATTGCTTCCTTCTCTCATATGATACATGAGCGCGTTCAGTTTGAGCCCTTTTGTTCGAGGGTTACCGTATCAGTTTTATTAAGTTGTGACTGCCTGTATGCCTTGTGTACGTTGGACAACTTGTTTTCTATTTTATCCCTTGTGGCATATTCGTTCAGTCAGGCGCGTCGTGTCGCGCTATGTGAGGTCGCCCGACTAGGCGCGTTCGGGTCAAGCCATTTCGTTCGAGGGAACCCATATTAGTTTTGCTAAGTTGTGAAAGCCTAGGTTCCTTGTGCATGTTCGGGCGGCCCATTTTCCATTTTCTCCCTTGTGGCATCGTTCGGTTAGGTGTGCGGTGTCGCGACATGCGAGGTCACCTGAATGGGCGTGTTTGGTTTGAGCCGTTTTATTCGAGGGTGCTCGTATAATTTTTTCTAAGTTGTGACCCCCCAGGTTCCTTGTGCATGTTCAGGCAACCCATTTTTTGTTTTCTCCCTTGTGGCATATTTGTTCGGTCAAGTGCGTCATGTCGCGTCGTGTGAGATCGCCCGACCAGGTGCGTTCGAGTTGGGCCGTTTTGTTCGAGGGTGCCCATATCAGTTTTGCTAAGTTGTGATAGATTAGGTGCCTTGTGTAGTATGTTCAAGTAGCCCATTTTCCATTTTATCGCTTGTGGCGTATTCGTTCGGTTGGGCACGCGGTGTCGCGCCATGCGAGGTCACCCGACCGCACGCATTCGATCCGGGCTGTTTTGTTTGAAGGCACCCATATCCGTTTTGCTAAGTTATGACTGCCCGGGTTCCTTCTACACATTCAGGTAGCCCATTTTCTATTTTCTCCCTTGTGGCATATTCGTTCGTTTGGGCGCGCCGTGTGGCGTCGTGCGAGGTCACCCGATCGGTCGAATTCAGTTCAGGCCGTTTTGTTTGAGGACACCCGTATCAGTTTTGCTAAGTTGTGACCACCCAGGTGCCTTGTGCACGTTCGGACGACACATTTTATGTTTTCTCCCTTGTGGCATATTCATTAGATCAGGCGCATCGTGTCGCGCCGTGTGAGGTCACCCGACAGGGCGCGTTCGGGTCAGGCCATTTCATTCGAGGGCACCCGTATCTATTTTGCTAAGTTGTGATAGCCCGAGTGCCTTGTGCATGTTCAGGCAGTCCATTTTCTATTTTCTCCCCTGTGGCATCATTCGGTTGGGCGCGCGGTGTCGCGTCATGCAAGGTCGCCCGACCAGGCGCATTCGGGTTAGGTCGTTTCATTCGAGGGCACCCGTATCAGTTTTGCTAAGTTGTGACAGCTCGGGTGCCTTGTGCACGTTCAGACAGCCCATTTTTCGTTTGCTCCGTTGTGGCATCGTTCGGTTGGGCGCACGGCATCGCACCATGTGAGGTCGCCTGACTGGGCATGTTCGGTTTGGGCCATTTTGTTCGAGGGCACCTGTATTAGTTTTGCTAAGTTGTGATAGATCGAGTGCCTTGTGCAGTACTTTCGGGTGGCCCATTTTTTGTTTGCTCCCTTGTGACATATTCGTTTGGTCAGGCGCACCGTGTCGCACTACACGAGGTTGCCCAACCGGGCACGTTCAGTTCGGGTCGTTTCATTCGAGGGCGCCCATATCAGTTTTGCTAAGTTGTGACTGCCCAGGTAACTAATTTTCCTAGAAATAACTTTCCCACTAGCTGACTATAACTACTCCAAGATAAACACAAAAGGTCCAAAGTATCTTGTTTACAATATTATGGGATGTTATTGGATGAATTAAAAGTGCAAGTGTTGCACATGAAATCACCAAAAAGCTACAGAATCAAGCACTGTGTGTATATCATATTACAACAAAATTGTAGTACACCCTCTTAGATTCAATATCCTCGACCCAAAGGTAAAATACTTGCATAACCTCATCATACACTTTTTATGGTAACACAATACTTGCCAAGTGCTTCAATATCCTAAGATAACCATCAAAATGAGGTCTTGTCTGTACACATCATTCATTTACAAAAAATCTATGATGATTTGGATAGATCTCGCACAAGGCTGAAAGCCCATCTGATCAATGACATGAATCTTAGCAAAAGATAGTACTCCCTTTGTTAACAGATCACGAAAGCTAGTTGGATCTCTCCAGTAAACTTGATCAAGTAATAGAAACATTCCTGGGGTAACTGATTTTTGATTTGAGTCATCCATGAGTGGCACAAAAATAGAAGGATTCATTTTGAAATGGGAAACTATTTCATCTTTGCATCTGTCCATTCTAGTCTAAAGAAATGAATATAGTCTTCCTATTTTAGAAATGAATTCTTTGAACATGTAGCATTCATATTTTCTCCACTGATAATGGGGACTAAGGGCATCTTTAACAAGAACCTGTGTCCTAAATCAAATGTCTTCCACAAAATTTTTACTATCAACCCAACAATATTCACGAATATTTAAAACACATGAAGGTTCTGTATTATTTCTTTCCTTCCCATGCCTGGTCCTTTTAAAATTGCTAACTATATCACTTTTAATCATCTTGACTTGTCTAATCGGTTGCTCAGTATGGATAAGGATAGTTGCTCGGTATGGATAGAGAAGGTCGCGAAGGAGTACAAGGACATATTCACCTCTCCTACAGGGGTACCTCTACACTGTTAGATCAATCACTCCATCGATCTGACCCCGAGCGCATTCCTACCCAATGGGTCGATATATCAACATTTTATTATGGAGACTACCTTCAAGTCCAATGAGGGAAATTTTGATGGTTGTTCATGCCTTTCAAGTTGACGAATGCTCCCTCAATCTTCATGATACTGATGGATGACATTTTGCGACCTTTCACCAACTCATGATTCTTGGTGGTGCATTTGGATGACATCCTGATCTTCAACTAGAGTTACCCCTTAACCCCTTGATCTGCTAGGGGCCGGTTACCTTGATAGTAACAGTGGTGTATTCATAGTCCTTCTGAATAACCAATAAAGGGTCAAGGAAATTGACCAATAGGTTTTCAAGTTTTATCTTATCCATCTCTAGGGTAAGTTGCTTTTCAGCTAACTCCACTATTTTTTATCTCAATTTTTCCAATTTCTTCCTGCTTTTATATGATACCTGAGCCTTTGCCTTTCTCTTCCCTTCTAATTCTGTAATAGTGTCATAGTGATGCCAACCAAATTCTTTGGAAAACCTTCCTATCACACAATACTAGGTTATGAGGGTATCTCAATTTTTCCAATTGCTTCCTTCTCTAATATGATACCTCATCAGCCTTTGCCTTTCTCTTCCCTTCTAATTCTGTAATAGTGTCATATTGATGCCAGGCAACTTCTTTGGAAAGCCTTCCTAGCACAAAATACTAGGTTATGAGGGTATCATGTGTTTGTGGGTAATGCCATTATTACCATGTGTTTGTAGACTAATTAGTAAAATTTAATTAAATTTACTAATTCATAATTAATCAATTGGTACATGATTAAAGACCCCTAATTAATCAATTGATATCTATGCCAACTGCGGTTTGAACTTGTGTCTTTATCATGGTGGTGCACTGTCTCAACTACTAGACCAGACCACAGCCCAAAAGACATAATGAGCAGTGCATGGTACTACCTCAAATTCATAATTTCCCCCATCAAAGTGAAAAGGGTGAGCATATCTGGTAGGAAAGTCTCGTGCCTCTCTAGTTAGGGAAAATGAATCCATTATGTTCAAATTTTAGTCCTAAGAGTTGGCTGAAAAGGAATTTTCAGATCAATTAGAAGTTGGATAGGTGGACTCCGACTGTCCAACTGTTGAAATTGCAGAACAAAGGTCCTTTTAAACTTGTTAACTATATCACTTTTAATCATCTTGACTTGTCTAATCGGTTGCTTGGTATGGATAAGGATAGTTTCTCGGTATGGATAGAGAAGGTATGGATATACTAGGTTATGAGGGTATTATGTGTTTTTGGGTAATGCCATTATTACCATGTGTTTGTAGACTAATTAGTAAATTTTAATTAAATTTACTAATTCATAATTAATCAATTGATACATGATTAAATACCCCTAATTAATCAATTGATATCATTAATACATGATTAATCATAATTAATCAATTGAAAGCATTAATACATGATTAATGATCCCTAGCTTAGCCTATTTTTTTAAATTCCAACAAATTAGCCTAATAACCTTACCCACGCGCCCTTTTTCCAAAAATTCTTACCAACCAATTTCATTACCCACGTGCCCTTTTTCCAAAAATTCTTACCGAATCGATTTCATTATCTCTGCAACAGTGCTAAGAGTTTGATTCTCACCTAATCGGCTTCTCTATCTCTGCAACGGTGCTGAGAGTTCGAATGTTTGTTCAACCGATCAGTTTTTCGTTGGTTCAAGGGCTTAGCAGGTTCACGGGTTTAGCAGGGGACCCATTGGTTCGACCACAAAAATGGTAAGCATACACCAATCATTTAGCTGTAATGTCCCAAATTTTTTCTCTGATTGCAAATGATTTGTAGATAGGTGCATTTTATTCTGTCGTTTTAAGGAAACATGACAATGAAATAACCACCCAAAAAATTTACTGCCACCCGTTGTCTCGTCTAGAAATTTAAACCCTGCACTCCCACTAAAACCAAAAGCGTAATTTAGGGAGGGGTCTCTCATGGTATTTGGGAGTGGGGTTTGATTTTTACATATATATGTCACTCACAATGGTTTTGTCAAAAAAAAAAATCACGCACCCCACCTTCCATTAAACTTGAATAGCCTAAGGGGTGCGCAATTAAATATGATCCATCAATTTTCATGATCCAACATACACCTTTGAAAACTATAGGATTTTTAAACCAAAACGATGAACCTATCCAACTGAAAGTGGTGCATGAACCTATCCAACTGAAACCAGTGGTAAAGGAACAAAATGATCCCCTGTGGTTCATTAACCATTACCAATACCATTCTTCACTGAGATATTGGTGAAAAGAACGATGTTTATTTAGTGGGTTCCACTGCCTAAAATTGATCTGCCATTTTCTCTTAATGAATGGTGATTCATTGCGTTGAAATATGCACTTTGCTAACTAATCTCTTGGGAATACTCATCAATTCATTTCAAATCTATATTAATTCCCAATCTGTTGAGCTAGGGGAATACTCATCAATTCATTTCAATAAATTAATTCCCAATTCCTTTCAACGCATTGTGCAAAGATGTAATTCCCCCTTTGGGATCCTCCTCTTAGTGCCTTGTGTGTTGGCTTGTGACTTGTTAGACAATGAAATCATGACATTTCCTGGGTACTTAGCATGGCTTGGATTAACACACATGATTTAACATTTGATATACGTACCATAAGGCTTAATAATCATTCAAAATATATGACATTCAAGGCAATCTCTAGAAATTTGCATTTGCACCCAAAAATATTTATGCCACATTTGCACAACAACACAATAATATATTCTTTATATTTTTTTCCCCACAATTCCTTTCAACGCATTGTGCAAAGATATAATTCCCCTTGTGGGCTTCTCCTCTTAGTTCCTTGTGTGTTGGCTTGTGACTTGGTAGCTGCTAGCTGGTAACCTTGTGACTTGCTTGTTTGTAGTTGGTAAGATTTGATCCCTGGTGGACTTTTGGTGGTTGGTCAATGACTTGGAGATTAGGTGACTCAACCCAATAATTTTTTAAAAACTAAGTAATGAAACTACATATAAGGTTTTGGTGGTTGGTCGATGACTTGGAGATTAGGTGACTCAACCCAATAATTTTTAAAAAATAGAGTAATGAACCTACATATAATCTCGAGAGAATAAATAGGATTATAAAACCAAATTATTTTCATGCACAAAATTCTTAGATATTTTCACAAAAAGTTAAAAAAATTTGCAATTTCTTGAAAGTATAGCAAGGAAACAAACTGGAAAATTTCAAAGAATTTTCTCTGGATACTTTTGACATGAAAATGCTACAAAAAAACCCACAAACAATGACTATAGCTGTCATCTCGACTTACAAACAATAGTTAGCCCATTCCTATCCATTTTCTATTGAATTAGCTGATTCAATTACAACCAACGAAGTTACAATACAAGTCTGTAATGCCAAGTTCTAGGATAGTTGGACCCTTTTCCTGAAGCAAGAGTTATTCAAATTAAGAAAAGAGGAGGGTTTCAAGGTTTGAAGAGTTTAGTTCTTGACTCTAGCTGAAAAAATGGAATGAAGGGAAACCAACGAGCCTTGTTATATTCAACCTATGGAGGAGAAGCCCTAAACAAGCCAGTCAGGTGATGTAGCGCTTAGCCCCACACACACTATTTTTTAGCTTCGATCACCTTTGTATTTTTCTAGAGTATCCTGGGCAGGGCAACCTTTCCACTTTATAACACTTGTATATTTTACAATTTCTTTAATAACAGTCTCCCAATCATTCACTGCTTTCTTGAATACCACAGCAAAGTTGTCCATATCCAAATTGAGGATCACTAACATTTATTCATGGCCATTTACACTCTCACTTCTACACTTCCTCCTCCACCTCATTATAGATCATGACATATATGTTATTAAAATTTTTGTTGATCGATTGATATTGTTGTGAAGCAGTCAACACAAATAATTTGATTTAACTCTCAATTTTTCTACAACAACATATTCTAAGAGGCACGGGTTTTCCAAGATCCAAACAAATACATCATTCATTCAAATACACAACTACACTTTCATAGCCCATATTAGTACGACTCGAAAATGCATATCCAAATTGATGCCACCATTTTCAAAATTAAAAGGATTTTTCCTCCATTTCCTTATCAAATAACTCGATCCATACACTGAAATAAATATTCAAATATGAAATGGTTGTTATGATCACCTATAGTCATATAAGGGACCATTTTTATCCGAAATGAAGCACATAAGAATTATGGTTGATTAATATAGGGTCATATATAGATTTTTCTTCATTTAAGGTCTTGGTTTTTCCTCCTTTGTATATGCATGTGTTTTATGTTGTGGCTCTAATGTATCAAAATATATATAGAGGTTGACATCCACTAGGTTTTCAAAGAGGATTCTTTTCTACATCAAGCTCAAACCTCTATCTCATTTATTTCTTGAAGCTCAAATGTTGTGCGAACCCTAGGCATCATTGCACACTAAAGAAGCCCTGAGAAAAGGTAATTAATAGATACCAAATAATTATCTCTACATGGAGTTACAACACAGGAGAACAAAAAACGTATTAAGATAGGTCTAATGGGAAAATAATGTTAAACAAGAAGAGAGGCAGGTCTTAGCGAGAATAATGGAGTTGTTAGAACCACAAAATATTTGATATCATGTCATATAGAGGTGTAACTCCAAACTTGGATCATATTCCATTAACATGAATCCATATTTAATATGGTAATATGACTCTTGATTTCATCTTTCAAGAGGTTAATTGACCTGTCATGTTGACCTATCTATTCACATTTCTCCTATTATTTAGAAATGATTAAAATGACAAAAAAATGAAGAATTATATGTCTAATAGCACTGAACCCAAATTGAAGTACGATCTCAGCTTGCCAAAACCCCCTGAAACTTCTTTCACTAAGGTCTGTTGTTCTACTTGAATTCACTTTACACGAGTTCACACTTGTTATCTTGTACATGTGTTATGCTTTACATTTTGGTCTTCATCATCCTTGTCTCTCATTTTGTCTCTCACAACAAGTACCTATATGAAATGATGTCACTCCTTGGTCAATCACATTTTTCTACATAAAATGAGCTTGCCCATTCCCATCATGCACTAGTCCAGATAAATTGCCTTGTCAACCCATGTGCTGACCCATTTCACCCACTTAAATTATCAAGATAACATGCATGCCAGCTTTTTTTACCCACTTAACTTATCAAGCTAACCCATGTGTCTTCTCAACACACATTGCACCAAACTATGTCATGTCATCTTATGCTATGCTAACTCCTTGGTCACATGATTACCTCTGACACCATTTACCATCATCATGCCACATTAAGTCACTATCCAGAAATCCACTTAAACTTTCTTGCACCAAAATTTAGCCTTCCAATCATGCATAACATGCTTAATACATTTTGGTGTGAATCCCCTTGGCACTTTTGCATGCCCAAGGAAATATAGCCCACCCACTATATATCAAACACACCTCTGGTTCATGCATAACACATTGCTTTCATGAAAATAACTACTTCGTGAAATCGTGAAAGAGCAGACACCTAGACCATGACGTTCAAGGTCTAACACATCCTATTGATCAGATGAAAAAAATGGAAAGTCTACCCATGACATGGTCAACAAGTCAAATTTGAAAAGGATTTTGTCAAAATGCTTGTGTTGTGAAAATGGAGAGTATATTTTATGAATTTAAAAGTTTCAATTAATTTAAATTGGTTGGATGTGATAGGCTAGAATCACTACAAGGAAAAGAACCTCTAGTGGATGTTTTTGAGGAACCCCTTATAAAAATACCCCATACATATGTTTCTAGTGTAGGTTACTAGAGGAGGTTGGCGGGTGGATGGTTTTGCGGATAAATACACATCTGTGGTTGTACCCTGTGTTCATTTCCACTGTTTGTATGGTACTGATGAAACTAGTAGAAAGTCTACTTTAGAGGTCAGATCACTGCTATAGCAAAATGTGATTATGTTGTTTCTTTTCTAGTGTTTTGTTTCAATTTTTTTGTGATTTATACACAGAAAACTCAATAATACTGAAGTTATGAAGCTGATTTGTTTCGATAATTAATATATCTTTTGAGATTTTAAAATTTCACTATGAATAACCCAGTTTAGTCTCATTGTCAACTCGTCTCTTGTTTGTGTGCCTTAATGTGCAATGACATGTTTCCAGGAGTGAATTCAATGCAAGGCATATTTGAAACTCTAACTCTATCTTCCGGTGTCTTATTATAAATTATTTCATTTTTCATTTTGTGTTTTCAAGTTTTTACATTTATAATTTTATTGCAATGGGGAAAAATGATCAGGGCACTATAGGAACAACCCCAAGACAGGATGATCACGGAAAGGGGCCAGCGGAAGAACATGTAAAGTTCCAGCATTTCTCTATCTTCAAGTATTTTAGTTATTTACATAATTGAAATAATATTAATTTTTTTCAAATATGCAGACACCTGGCCATGGTACGCCTGATGATTTCCTATATGAGGAAGAGCTTTCTTCATCTCCATCTCCATTGCTCTTGCCGCGAAAAAAGGTGCGAAAAGTAATGTTGGAATTTGATAGTTTGGTAGACACGCCTCAAACACCTAAAACAGAAGCGAGGATAAAAAAAATTATGACCTAGCTAGCAACATATTAGGTAATAATAAAAAATCAAAAGGATATTTTTTTTGTTCTGCATGATATGAATTGTGATAGTTTGATTTTTAATTTTTACATTAACTAAACTAACAAAAAGTTCTGTTGTATGTAGCATTTCCTAACACTTGTTGAACCCGGTGTTGGTGGTAGTGGGACACAAGGGCAAGAGATTGTCGAGAAACCCTCTCGTACACCTTCTACTCCTTTAGGTGCCATCCAAGAAACACACCCTGCCCAAGCAGACACCCAGCCAACCGTTGAACGTGTTGGCAGTGATGAGGCTGATATGACCAACTATATTATTGCATTTCCTGGAGCTACACGTGTTAGCTCCACGTGGACCATTAATGGCACGTTTTTGGTGAACGATGAAGGTGTCCCCATAAAGCATGTACAACTCCTAGGTAAGTTTTAATATTTTAACTATTTCATGTACTATATCTAAAACATATTTTATCATGATTCTTATTTTTAAATTAATTATAATATCATTTTTTCTGTGTAGGAAAAAATGAGTTCTACAGGTTTTTAGAGAGCCATTTGTTGGTAATTTTTGGCCCAACCATATGCACAAGGTGGAATTCCCAGAATTCCAACCTGAAATAATAACTTCTAGATTATCTAGAAGCCCTTTTTGGGGTGGGCACATTTGATAGAACAACGGTGGCTCGGGTAGCTGGCAAATATTTGAAATATACCAGGGACACCTATAGGACGCAATTGAAATTTAACCCTAGATATAAGCATCCTCTCACAGTTCCAAAGAGTGAGTGGATAGCACTCATCCATGGTGGAAAAGAGAAAAGAGCAAGGAAAGAAGGAAAAATTCCAATTGGACCGCAAGGTAAATTACAACTTTAATTCAATAGATTTACTTTTGTCTATGTCTAAAATAAAAGTGTGCTACGTCATATCTGAATTCAATATTTTGATGATAGGTTGCTTGACACCTCCAAGGCAACCAAGGCTAGGATTGAAAAAAAGGGCCATCACAAGCTAGGCCAGGGCGGCTACTTGAAATTAGCCGCAAGAATTGTAAGTAGCTAAACATATTATAATTAATTGTATCGCCTTCCAAATTTTTTGTAATCCTATCAAATAAAATTAAAAATACACAATCATATGTAATGTAGGGTGATGACTTCGGAACAGAAACTATAGAGGAAGATAAAAATATTTCTTTCCATTTCGGCTATCAAGCTGTAGTTGAACATCACAGAAGCTTGGGGCAAGTCCCAAGATCTAGAATGCCTGATAAGGTAAAACGTTAACCTTTCAATATGTTTGTTTTCATCCATAAATTTAATGTCTAACAACTTTGTTTAAATCAGGGGAGAAACACTGTCGACGAGAAAAATAACCTAGTTATAGAGTCAGATGTAGATGTTCCTCACGTGCAACCTAATCATTGTAGTGGGGACCAAGTCAACAATGCTACTATCAGTGAGGGCCATGACGGTAATTAATTTCCACTTATAATTTTTTCTAATTATACCTTGATGGTTGTCCTTATAACGTTTTTTGTTTAAATGACAGAGAATGTTTCCCTTGAGGATCTTACCACTAGAGAGGAAGACATGGCAACAGTCCCAACAGCGACAACTGGTGCACCAGGTAAATAATCTCATTGCAATTTTTTTTATTAATATTACCGAACTAGTTCAATGATATTTAAAAACTGACAATTAAAATTTAATATTATCTATTTTTGTAGGTGATGCCCCATCATTGGATGAGACCAGACATCGTGACTACACAACTAGGTCAGTAGTGCGGGAAAGGCACGAAACATGAGTAGAGCACGATGATATTGATGATGTTATTAGGAGCTTTAGAAATAGGAAGAAGAAAAACAAAATTTGATAATGTAAAATATTGTATTATTATAAGACAAACCTTACCATACTTGGGATGTTTTTTGCGTTATATAAAATACTCATTTATCATACTATTTTTATGTCAAGCACTAATTTCAATGTTTCCTTGCATACTTTTTGTTGCATTGTTTTTTTATTAGTTATTGAATATTTTTTTTTATGCTCATGAAAGTAAAAAATGAAATATAGATTGGGTATTGGGGAATTGAGAGTGATGTGAGGGGTGGGGAGGGGCCATAAGAGCTTCCACCTTCACGTGGTTGGCCCTATTTAGTAGAGAATAATTTATTGGAGTGATTTAATCTTGGAGAAAACCTCCCTCGATCCAACGTAGCAACAAAAAAGTCACTATTGACTTAGTTGCTACTCTTTCAAATCGTGGGAGGCTTGTTCCAAGTTCATGCGACTCCAATAAATTGTTCTTGAAACAAAGAGGAGCTTATTCAGGTATGTTTTGAAATTTTCAACATATGTTCTAACATTATCATAAGAATTCATCTTATAGTAAAAAATACTACATCAATTACTTGTATTTATTGTATAGATAATGATGGATTTTGATTGACTTCGCAGTGCAGGTACAAATAGTCTTGCATCATGAGCAATACAACTTGTCAACCAGGGTCATGTCCAGGATATTTTTTCTTGTGCACTTGAACAGGTTCATAATGTCACATTTTGTAAGTTCCTTTATAGTTCATAATTCAATATTAAGCTTGTTCATGATTATTATCTAGGTTTTTCGTATGTGTTTTTTCATCTGTTTGATTGTAAGAAACTTTGCATGTTTCCTGTTGTTCACTATGATATCTCCATTTACCACTCCCAGGATAAATCCGACTTTATTGTTACATAGGTTACTTTATTGTTACTATGATTTCTCCATTTACGATTTCATAGGTTACATCATGTAAAGTTGTCAATCCCAGGTTGGTGATGAGCTTTAGTTCTCCAGATTTGAGGCTTTTCTAATATTTTCTCCCTCAAGTCATTCCTGCATCACCTCGTTGTTTGAGCATGCCAATTTTCTACCACTTGTACCAATTGGCACATGTCAATCTCTGAGTGGTGCCAAATGTCACCTATTTTCAGCCCACTTGACCACCTGAAAAACTCAAATCCACACACCATGTGTCTTTATCATGGAGTGCCACATGTCCTAGATATTTTAGATGCAAACATCATGCTTCTAATGTGTTATGTCAACCAATCACAATGGTCCATGTGGCCTTATGCCATGTCACCAGTCTGGAAGAGAGATTTGAGCTTTTTCTTTTCATGATTTTTCTATTATAATTTTTTTATTCAAGATGAGAAATCCCTTTTGCAATAGATGGTGATTTTCCCATTTCCCTAGAGTCATCTCCTAGGACACCCTTCAAGCCATCATCCAAGAGGCAATCTGCAACTCTTTTTTGTTGTCCTCTTGCCCTTGAATTATGCACTTCTAGAAGACCAATTAGGGCACTCTTCTAACCCTTATCCCATTGCTTCATCATTGTATCAACTTCTCCCACAGAGCTTCCTCTATTTTTTGTCCACTTAAAGGAAGAAAACACTTCCCTAGGATGAGGTTGCTCCTCAACTATCCCTACCGCACTTATGGACCAACTAGCAATATGAACATTTCCCTTACTTATGGAAACACCCCCTATGCTACTGCACATTCAATTCCAGGAGCTACTTGCTAAGGAACACTCCTACCCAATGCCTAACGACCCTCCAAACAATCCCTCTAACTATTTTTGTATCAACCTCCCTTTTTGGTCTTTTAGACAAAGGTGACCCTCACACCATCAAGCACATAATGCTAATCCAAGACTCAAACCCAATCCTACATATTTTCTCCACAAACTTCTCTTCCAATTCCTTAAAATGTGATTTGTATTTTTTGAAGAACTCGGCCCTGGTTAGGGCACCTATCCCTACTCAAATCCACCCTTCCTCCCACCTGTAAGCTTTCTTCTTTATGTGTTCTTGTTGGAGACAGTTGTGGCCTTATTGTGGCTAGTAAGTACCTCTAATGGCCTTTCTACAGGACAGTAGTGCATTTATATTTGTAAATGAAAATGAGCAGACATAACATGGACCTAATTTTCCCCAAGGAATAGGGTTTAGACTTGGACTTCTCCTCCTAGCCATGATAGTCCATGGTGAGTAGAATGGAATGGTTAGAGATGCTTTTCTGTTGCGCAAAAATTTGGGACCTTGCCTATTCATGAAATTTCAATGACATTGGGGCTATGGGAGCCTCCTACTCTGCATCTTGGGCCTTGGTACGGATGCATACAGTAAAATTGATCATATAAACGAACCAAGCCCTCTACAACCATATTTACAATCTCTTTTGTTCTTGGGAAAAATATACCTCTGGCAGAAACTAAATTATTTATAAGTCTAATTTCTAGTCCTGGAAGCATTGTATTCATTTTAGTCCCAAAGTTTCAATCTTAACTGAGTTTCAGCAACCAGATAATATAATTAATCTTGCAGTCTATAATCACACATAAATTTAATACTTTTGATGTCTCGGCTACACTATATGATACAACTATCTAAAACGTTAAAAATCAGATCGTGTTCTAAAATGCTAAAAATCAGATCCTCTAGATCTTGCTGGCATCTTGTGCAGGATCACCATTCAGTTCCACTTTAGGGACAACTCCATTGGCATGGTGCACTTCTTGATGAATCATGTCTTTGAGTTTAGCGCAAGTATGATTACTTCACTTTGGCCTCTACAACGTAGCTTGTCCCATAGTGTACCCTTCAAGACTCTACGTTTCGCTTCAGGACCCTCCTCTTACATCAAGAATGCTAGGGCTTCATCCTAAGGTGTGCTATATTTATGTAAGGGTCATACATTTGAATCTTCCAAACTCTCTGACGTTCACTCATGCAATCTGACACAACTTCATATTTTCTTTCATGCATATGTGTTCAAGTTTAGAATTATATATTAGCACATGGTTAATTGTTGGAAAGTGTTGATTGTGGTACTGTAAAGTTATAGTAGTAATGGCTTTTTGTTTTGAAAGAAAATCCTTGTGTAATCCCCTCTCCTTCCTCGACACATCTGGATAGAGGGCAGTTATGCCGAGTCAGTTAATTTGATTTGAACCCATGATCAATGCCTTCCCCATCAGAACCATGCCTTGGGTGGATGTTCAACCAATTTTGCTAACTATTGGATCTTATAGTTTTTTTTGATAGATACATATCCATAAGGTTTTTTACTCCATATGACCACGGCCTTGACTGTTAGAAGAAATGGACTTCCTCCATTTTGTGTTACCACCAATGATATATGGCAGGTGCCTTTGAGCATTGTTCACTCCCTATAGGATATCATCCACCAATGGATCAGTCCATTCACAGTGGTTGATGAAGCTGAGGGCAAGCCCATATCTAAGCCTCCTTTTGTTTCCCTACAGCAGGCCTTGACATCCTCTTCATCCTCTATGTTTTACTAAGCACTTAGATTTCAGGTCTCAATCATCTTTATTGTCCGTGCACATTCTCTTCTCTTGCACTCTCTCATAACTAGACATTTAGCAATTAGTTTCTTGTTTGCTTGTAGACCTTAATATTTTTATGCTTTCAACATTGTTCGAGGAGATGATTTTACACTTCTACTTTTTACCTTAACTAGATGTGCTATCTTAGTCCCTTTTACCTATTTTTGTGGTCATTTTTTGGACATTAATACAATTATCTTGTATTATTTTACATGGGAGCATTTTTTAAGTGTTGTTCTTATGCAACAACTGGTGGAGATGTAGGAAACTTTTATTATTTACCTACAGGTGGTGGAACTGAAACAACTGATCTTTTTTCTTGTTTTTTTTCATATAACTATAATCCTTTAACAACACAATAGTTATGGCATAAACACTTATTTTCTATATGACTAAATTTTTGGTGTGCTTGTACAGTCCTGCATATTTCTAACTATAGCACATGCAAATATGTTTTCAAATGAAGTATTTTCCCCAATGGAACTCATGGGATTTTTATATACACATCTAGACAGATACACAACTTAGAGATTATATAGGTATAAACTGCATACATTAAACTTGGAAATGAGATAAAGTACATAAGAAAGGTGTAAATCATTAAAATTTGAATTTTTTTCCACATGTGTAGTTGAAAAGCATTTACTTGACATCCCTAAAGGTGATCTTGACTATTCAAAGTTGGCCATGACGGATCTAATCCATCGTGGAGAAGAAAAAGAAAAGGATTTGGTATTATTTTCAACTCTTGCTCCGTACCTTTTCCTATGTGGAATTGAATAGAGCAAAGGAAGTCACTCCTTTCTTTTCCTTTCCTTATTTTCCTCCTTAAACCATCCTGCATGATTGATTTTGAGAAAGGGATAGCTTTCATGTAGATCCATCTCTATTCAATATTGCAAACAAATAGGCCATGAAAGTAGTATTAGGTTAGATTGTTGCATGATTTAAAAAATAGAACATGTCCCTATACTTTATTCAGTCAATATTAGGTTCACTGGAAATCCTAAAATTCAAGATGATTCCCATAAACTCAGTTTATAGTAGCTTTGTTGACAATCATACAATTCAAGAGAATAATGTCATTCCATCTCAAAGAGAACAGTACAATTGCCTGAAATCTGAATACTCTGGTCAAAAACACCATGTTAAAGTTTGTCAATGGTGGACAATGCATTCATTTAGATTTTATGAGCTATTCCTTTGGTTCAAACTTCGCAATGGTGTTTAGGGCATACATATTTTATTTTCATTGAAAGGGCATACATATTTTTATGAACCCTTTTCTCCCATTTGCACAAGATAGTCGTTTCATATTGTCTCACCATAAATGTAAATAAATTTTTGTTTGATTCTTTTAAAGGATTTTTAATGCCTTTTTTTATCACAACTTGTGATTATTTTTCCATCTTCATGAAATGGATTTGGTCCCATAGTTGTCAGATGGAAATCACTGATTAACTGTAAGGTTTCAAAATACATGAATTTAATTTACTTACCTTCGTAGCATAGGGACACATGAAAATAGTAGATGAACATGACAACAAATCCCGGGTCTCTCATTTCCAATAGAATATCGAGTGTCATAAATTCTTTTAGATGCTTTTGTTTTGTATAATTTGTAAATTTGTAAATATTAGATAATTCTGCATATGCTTAGTATTTGCCACAATTCCCTTCAATACCATGAAAGCGTGGAGGGTAACCAAATCTAATGCTAATGGTTCAATAGTCCTTTGTAGAGTTGAGTGGTTGATTTTTTTGCTTCTTTGTGTTGCCTATAATTATCTATGGAAACCATTGAAATAGTGGCAATGATAAATTTAAATCTTGGTGCAGAATCTAGTAATTTATCTTTTTCTTTATGCAGAACAAGCAAAAAGCAACAAATAAGAATTCATGTTCATCCGAAGAAGTTCTCAATTCTAATGAAAATGAACCTCGCAAAGAATCACAGGAAGATGAAGGGTAATAAAAAGTGTCTTCTACTATGCTTTATTTACTTTTCATTTTGTTGTCTGTTCTCTCCTTAATATAGTCTAGTTTGTTCTATATTGGAAAATTAGAGCAGCATCCAGTACATTTTGCAGAATGCCATTTATTTTCTTTGAAGAGTCTCTAAAAAAAGATGAAACAAAGTTTTTGTGGTAAGGCACAAGAAATCTATGATTGATGAAGTGAGACATCTGTGAAAATAAGGCAATAAGAGCAGTGATCATTTAGCCTTGATCTAAGACAAGGCACTAACTCTGGCTCGTGCATAATTACAAGAGTGTTTTAAGTGTCTCCATCAGCAATTATTATTGTTGGAATCACATAAAAAGGCATCTACATAGGCATCATGCCTCTTTCATGTCACAATTACATCTAGCCATAAAACATTTTTTTGTTTCTGACAAGAATTCGTAAAAGCAATATGAAACAACGTGACAACACTTTCTAGATTTTTGTGCAAGGATCCCATTGTAGGCTACAATTTAGATTGTGGCTCCTCAATTTTTTGAACCCACAAACCTTTTCCTCTGGCCCCCAATCCTAATTGGATCCTTAGTTTCATAGCCTTGCAAACCTCATCTATGAGCAGTAGCAATCTGTACTCAAAAAATGATTTAACAAATAGAAATTGTCCCTGTACTTTGTTCAGTCAATAGTAGGTTCATTGGAAATCCTACAATTCAAGATGATTCCCATAAACTTAGTTTATAGTATCTTTGTTGACAATCATACAATTCAAGAGAATAATGTCATTCCATCTCAAAGAGAACAATACAATTGCTTGAAATCTGAATACTCTGGTCAAGAGCACCATGGTAAATTTTGTCAACGATGGACAATGCATTCATTTAGAGTTTATGAGCTATTCCTTTGGTTCAAACTTCGCAATGGTGTTCAGGGCATACATATTTTATTTTCATTGAAAGGGAATACATATTTTCATGAACCCTTTTCTCCCATTTGCACAAGATAGTCGTTTCATATTGTCTCACCAGAAATGTAAATAAATGTTTGTTTGATTCTTTTAAAGGATTTTTAATGCCTTTTTTTATCACAACTTGTGATTATCATTTAATCTTCATGAAATGGATTTGGTCCCATAGTTTCCAGATGGCAATCATTGATTAACTGTAATGTTTCAAAATCCATGAATATAATTTACTTACCTTCGTAGCACAGGGACACATGTAAATAGCAGATGAACATGACAAGAGATCCTGGGTCTCTCATTTCCAATAGAATATCGAGTGTCATAAATTATTTTAGATGCTTTTGTTTTGTATAATTTGTAAATTTGTAAATATTAGAGATGATTCTGCATATGCTTAGTATTTGCCACAATTCATTTCAATACCATGAAAGCATGGAAGGTAACCAATTCTAATGCTAATGGTTCAATAGTCCTTTGTAGAGTTGAGTGGTTGATTTTTGTGCTTCTTTGTGTTGCCTATAATTATCTATGGAAACCATTGAAATAGTGGCAATGATAAATTAAAATCTTGGTGTAGAATCTAGTAATTTATCTTTTGCTTTATGCAAAACAAGTAAAAAGCAACAAATAAGAAGTCATTTTCATCCGAAGTAGCTCTCAATTCCAATGCAAATGAACCTCGCAAAGAATCACAGGAAGATGAAGGGTAATAAAAAGCGTCCTCTACTATTCTTTATTTAATTTTCATTTTGTTGTATGTTTTCTCCTTAATCTAGTCTAGTTTGTTCTATGTTTGAAATTTAGAGAAGCATCCAGGACATTTGCAGAATGCCATTTATTTTCTTTGAAGAATCTCTAAAAAAATATGAAACAAAGTTGTTGTGGTAAGGCACCCTCGACATGGCGCGACAAGGTTATTTCACTTTCAGTTTTAATTCTGTGGTTTTCTTGGATGTATGATTGTTTTCATATTTTAGTTAGATTTGGGAATGTTACAACTACTTATTATTGCTAGCAACCGATTTTTGATGCAAGCATGTGTGTTGCTACCTTACAAACCCTGACTCTACATCTGGAGATTCAAGACATGACCGAAAATTCCTCTAGAAAGGCTCTCTCAACATATCACTCTTGTTGCAATAGGAAAATAGAAAAATATCTCCAAACTCAACAGAAAATTTGCGTAGTACCCTAGACTGGACATCAAAGTTTCCTACAAAATTTCCAACAGTAGTGACAGTCATGCTAAAATCACGTCTCAAAAGTATTCCGATTATGTTTTTCTGGGTACAGTGATATCGTGTGGAGACTAATGAGTCCAATTGTTTGTCACAGTAGACACAAGATTAGCCTTAGTGACATACTGGAAGTTCATGCTTCTCATATCATGACCATATCTCGCAATTGGAAAATACAACACTCCTAATGAATAACACATTACTAGGGTCCAATCTATGGATATAAACATAAATCTGATTCACCTATGTATATTCTTATAATTTTTGTTCCATATTAAAAAATGAATATTTCTAAAATGGATTATTCAATGTTCATGCCTAAAAGAGTTCATGTTGATAAACAAACAGAGCCCCCAAATCCTATATATCATGTTGCAAATCATAACTTGGTACTCTACATCTGGAGATTCAAGACATGACCGAAAAATCCTCTAGAAAGGCTCTCTCAACATATCACTCTTGCTGCAATAGGAAAATAGAAAAATAGAAAAATATCTCCAAACTCAGTAGACAATTTTCATAGTACCCTAGACTGGACATCAAAGTTTCCTGCAAACTTTCCAACAGTAGTGACAATCATGCTAAAATCACATCTCAAATGTATTCCGATTATGTTTTTCTGGGTACAGTGATATTGTGTGGAGACTAATGAGTCCAAGTGTTTGTCATAGTAGAGAAAATATTAGCCTTAGTGACATACTGGAAGTTCATGCTTCTCATATCATGACCATATCTCCCAATTGGAAAATACAACACTCTTGATGAACAACACATTATTAGGGTCCAATCTATGGATATAAACAGAAATGTAATTCACTTGTGTATATTCTCAGCATTTTTTTTCCATATTAACAAACGAATATTTCTAAAATGGATTATTCATAGTGTTCGTGCCTGAAAGAGTTCATGTTGATAAACAAACAGAGCCCCCAAATCCTATCTATCATGTTGCAAATCATAACTTGGTACTCTACATCTGGAGATTCAAGACATGATCGAAAAATCCTCTAGAAAGGCTCTCTCAACATATCACTCTTGTTGCAATAGGAAAATAGAAAAATAGCAAAATATCTCCAAACTCAGTAGACAATTTGTGTAGTACCCTAGACTGGACATCAAAGTTTCCTGCAAATTTTCCAACAGTAGTGACAATCATGCTAAAATCACGTCTCAAAAGTATTTCGATTACGTTTTTCTGGGTACAATGATATTGTGTGGAGACTAATGAGTCAAAGTGTTTGTCAGAGTACACACATGATTAGCCTTAGTGACATACTGGAAGTTCATGCTTCTCATATCATGACCATATCTCCCAATTGGCAAATAAAACACTCCTGATAAATAGCACATTTGTGGGGTTCAATCTATGGATATAAACAGAAATATGATTCACCTGTGTATATTCTCAGCATTTTTGTTCCATATTAACAAATGAATATTTCTAAAATGGATTATTCATAGTGTTCATGCTTGAAAGATTTCATGTTGATAAACAAACAGAGCCCCCAAATCCTATCTATCATGTTGCAAATCATATCTTGTTTTGAAAAGCATAAAAGTTACCTTCATGGAATATCAGAGATAACAGGCCTATTTAAAACTGATGTCACAATAATATTTTAAAACATAATTCAAGTCCAAATCTTGAACTAATTATAATAATTATGCTACAGATTTCAACCTACAACTACCTCCTGTGGAAATTAAGTGTCCAACTTAATTCTTAACTATTCTGGGAATAAGGTAGAACCGTGTCTGGTACATATTGATCTTCGGATACATTTGATACAACTGTGTCTTCATAGTGCTGGTGTAAAGGAGGAACATCTAAAAAATAGTCCAAGCTTCATTTTTGTCAACATGTTCATGTTTGATGAATTCTTGTGGAAACAAAATTGCTTGCTGACCTGTTCTTTAATCTTTCAAAACAAATACAAAACCTTTGGTCTATTTATATCTGGAAAATTTTCATTTTACTATAGATGTAGAAGAATATTGAACAATAAGATTGATATACATAGATTTTTTCTAAAATAAGAATAGGGGATTTTATCTAATATAATATAGATTTTTGAAATATGAAATATAAATTATATAAAATGAATGCGACCATACGTTTTTATATTTAAGAAATATAAAGTATAAATATAATAAATATGAAATATAAAATATATAAAATATAAATATAAAATGAATGAGAGTCTAATATAAGAAATATTCTAATATAAAAATCTATATTATATTAGATAAAATCCGTCTGAAGACCATTCAATCTTTTTTTAAATATTTTTAACTGTTCGTCAGAAGACTGATGCTTCCTAAGCATCGGAAGACTGATGCTTTGAATTTGGAAATATTTGGCATCAGTATTGAGACGGCCCATTTAAAAAAAATAAAAAAATTAAACTTTCGTCGATCTTTCGATGCTCCAGAATAACGTCGTTATTGTGACACTTGGGAAATGCGTTGGTATTGCGACGGTTTGAAAGCGTCAATGTTACGATGGTTTGGAAGCATCGGTATTGAGACGGTATGAAAGCATCTGAAAGTGTTGGTATTGTGATTGTATGAAAGCGTCGGTGTTACGACGGTTTGGAAGCGTCGGTATTGCGAAGGTTTGAAAGCGTCGGTATTGTGACGGTTACGACGGTTTGGAAGCGTTGGTATTGCGACAATATGAAAGTGTCTAAAAGCATCGGTATTGCAATGGTTTGAAAGTGTCAGTATTGCGACAATTTGACAACGTTGGTATTGCGACGGTTTGAAAGTGTCAGTATTGCGACACATCTGTAAAACGACGGAACAAAGCATTGCAATATTGATGCTTTATGGAAGTGTTGGAATTGCAATGTAATGGCTAACCACATTTTGTCCGGCCTCAAACTGTCGCTCTTGCGACGACTATGTGTCGGAATAGCGACGAAGTGGTCATTGGAAATTGGGCCAAATTTTCTAGTGAGAACTCCCTGTTTCTCCTTAAGAAGTAATGGGCAGTCTTTGTAAACATGTCCCACCTAGTGATAACGACGACATCTAAATGGAACTCCCTCATAATCAAGGATTTGATTTCAGACAAACACTTTGTAATGCTAAATCATATTCTCCACCAAGCCTTCCTCGGTATCTAGATATACCAAGATCCGTGAAAAAGACATTCTCCCAATATCCAAAAATGATTTTTCAAAATACAAATACTACCCAAGATCATCACTGATGGGACAAAAAACGTCTTTAGTATAGAGTTGAAGGGGTAGGTCTATGAGGCAGACCAAAATAGGACCAACACCTAGTTATTCACATTGAGGGTCGAACATAGGAGACCAATGCTTCAGTATTACTGGTGCCATATTAATGTTCCAGTAATGTGAGAGAAGCCAACTCGCATGTTCTTCTCTGGTGAATCTAAGAGCGAACCAACTTTTTTGTATAGTAAAATTAGCAGGGAGGGAATATAAGAGATTTCTCTAGATTTCCTCAAGTAGGAGGAGGATTAATTTCTACCTCTAACCCTACCAACGAAAATTGTTTGGGCCATGTCCATAATCTCATAAAGTCAGATTCCTTCACCTAGCAGAAGTGCCTGATTTTTCTCCTTGAATTTGGTTCACTTGGATTTATTGGGGTTTTTCTTATGTCTCCCATATTTATCCCTAGAGGCTATGCCCCCATGTTATGTCTACTTGTCAGCTCTATCCGTGTCCATATTCAGATCCGAGATTGGTACACTATTGATTGTCCCATAACCACTTAGCTCACCCGTGGACTACAAAACCCTAACCACAACAGTATATGTAGGGGTCATTGTTAATGCAGAAGAGCCAAAGGTAAGCAAAGGACCTCGGGATATTTCCTCATTATTATCTGTTACGGGGGTGATTCATGAGGCTCATCATTCGAACCTCCCTGATTATCTCCAAAAACTAAGGTGTCATAGCAGAGAAGAGGGATGTGAGGTTTAAGACAGGACTTGGTAAATTTTAGGGCATTCGTGGGTAGACCATCGTGTAAATCTGGGAGCTCTTGTGAGATAGGTCAGCTGATAGTAGGATTTTTGAGAGGGGGATGACTTATAGACAAAGATTAGGATCCATGTAAAACATGAAATTTGGGTAGAAAGGAGAGGGAACGTGATTACCTTTCGAAAAGATTGGTAGCAAAACAAATATTCCTATTTTTTTTCTCCATATGTCATATTTGTCTCCATTCCTTGGATCTGATGTGTAAGTGTTACCACAATAGAGGTATCTGGGGTATGATCTTCAGTATAGTACACCAAATCCTCTGCCATATTGTATTTCCACTCTATCATGGTGGGAAAAATTACAAGAAATAATATAGATTGTATGTTTCTGAATAAGATTGTCGCATGTTGGTGTGCGAGAGAAATCTGAAGACTCGCCTAGTAGATCCAAGGGATATCGAGCTAGGGATTGTCGTGCCACACTCTAAGTAACATGGGAGAAAACTATTGAACATGTCAATCGGGCTAACAAATTATTCAGGAAAATGACGTGGCGAAAAAGATAGTGCGAAAAAAAACCCTAACCATCCTCCTAAGGTAGCCATAGGTGCAGTGATGCAAACCACATAGCCATCTCTTCTCATCATCTACCCAAACCCAAGCCATTAATATTACAAACCCAAGGCATTAATATATTTTTTTTGTGTAAAGTCTGAAATTAGTGAGGCTACATCATGATCATGTCCAAGAGTAACACCTAAATATGGTGGGGAATTAAACCAATGACTTAAAATCTAGGAGTGTCTTACTAGAGCACTCGATCACTGTCTAGTTAAGACCTCATGGAAAACCCAAAGCATTAATATTAAAAATCCATGTAATTAATATTATAAACCCTTGGGATTAATAAACCCAAGCCATTGATATTATAAAACCAAGGTGTTAATAAACCCAAGGGATTAATATTATAAACCTTTGGGATAAACATTATAAATCAAAGGGATTATTAAACCCAAGGAATTAATATTCTAAACCCATGGGACTATTAATATTATAAATCCAAGGATAAATATTATAAACCTAAGAGATTATTAATATTATAGACCTAAACGATTAATATTAATAAACTCAAGAGATTATTAATATGATAAACCCAATGCATCAATACATATAGCCAAGGGATCAATAGAACCAAAGGATTAATATTATAAACCCAATCGATTAATATTATAAATACTATGTTGAAATTTGCAACAAGAAACAATGAAATTGGCATCCCGAAGCAACATGAAAACACCTACACTAGTGTGGAACCACAAGTCATGTAGTGATGGGTCGTAGTGATACATTAGTGTGAAATTAAATTTATTTAATAAATTGGATATGTGTCAAATTTTATTACCCCTTAATTAAATTGGACAATAAAATGTAATCTTATCTTACAATCACTTGTAATACTTAACTGAGTCTGATAAATTCAGTTAGATCATGAATTTCGAGTTGAGGGTGGTTGGTGAGGCATGCAGAGTGATTCTATGTTTTTTAGAGTTCAAGTTGTATTTAAGTGCATGAGTTTAGTGCATGAGTAATCAGTTAACTCGGTTAGGTGAGTTAAATTCAGTTGAACTAGTTGTAACCATTTGTTTCACTAGTGAGAGATCAAGTGAATTAAATAATATTTAATTCACAATCAGGGATCTGCCATGCAACTGATGATTTACTATTAATATTTGCATGCATGCCAGTTCCAGTGGAGACCCAATTGAGACAAAGGTTAAAGGGAAGATAAATATCAGTTGTGATATTAGCAGGCTGCCTAGATGCAGTTAAAACACCACAGGATGCCCATGATACACAGCGTAGTTGGGAAGGCTGAAATTCCTAAAGAATAGGGATTGCATTCATTAGGAATTGCGTTAGAAATTCAGACTAACAATTGGCTAAGTGTTGGCCCGATTTTTTTTTTATTAGTATGAGACGATAGGCAAATTGCAAGAGACTCTTGTCAGAAGATTGCATTGTAATTGTTTCATGATTCCTTATGGAATATATGATATATGATAGAGGGGTTTTAAGTAGCAAGCTTTCCCCAGGAAAATATCTGTGTTGTGGTTTGATTTGATTCTTTCTTTACTTGTTGTGATTGGTGATCATGTTTATTTTCCACAATTGTTTTGTAGAAGGATTCAATATCTAGCTTTAGTACATCGCTTGATCGGATTGAATCCAATTATATACATATGTTTGTATAATTTCTACATGGTATCATATCATAGGAAATAACTATAGTGTAGAAGAAATTGAGTTTGTGACTGAATATAATTTGAATTTTCAAAATTATTCATGGTGCAACAGGTAGATCAAGATCAAAATGGTTTTCAATAGCTTGATATTGGAGTATGCACTCGAGGGTAGCTCTGACTCTATTGCATGGAAAGGTAGGATGGAGGTAGTACTGAAGGACAATGGGTTGAAAGAATTCATTGATAATGACATTCCTAAACCCACAGCAGCAGATGCCACAAATATTGTTGCTTGACAAAATAAGGTTGCAAGGGCGAGGAGGATCTTATTATAGGGAGTACGAGACCACAATATCTCAAGTATCCATGGCAAAGTGATTCCATATGAAATGTGGAAGGCTTTGACAGATCTATTTCAGAGTAGCAGTGACCATAGAAAATTGGCACTGAAGGACAAGCTCCAAAACATAAAAATGGAGAAAGATTACACTATTAGAAATATTTAACCAAGATTTTCCAATGTCGAGATGAGGTTGGAAGCATTGGAATTACTGTCGTGGATGATGACTTGATGAGCCTATCTCTTCTAGGAATTCCCAAGAGTTGGCATAGCTATCAGGACTCTATCAATGGGAGGGAAAAGCTGCCAAATTTGGAACGAAGTTTGTTGGATTTTGTTCACAAGAGTCTCTTGCAATACCAGGGATGGATCTTCATCTAACGAAGATGATGAAAAAAATCATGCCTTGGCTGGTAAGGTGAAGAAGGGTAAGGGAAAGAAATCCTTTTCCAAATCTGTGACCGACGAAGAAGGCAAGGAGCACGACATGTCCAAAGTGAAGTGTTTTCACTGTCAGGAGCATGGAAATTATGCCACTAATTGTCCACAAAAGAAGAAGAACAAGAATGCTTCAGGATCTATAGCTGGTGAGGATTTGGCCTCACAATTTGAGTTGGACTTCCTACTCATCATGTGCATTGTGTCAAGTGCACTGGGATAAGGGTGGTACTTGGATAGTGGTGCATATTTCCACATGATGGAAGACAAAGAAATTTTCAGTACCTTGGAGGAGGACCTCCAGATGCATATCGAAGTGGGTGACGACAAAATTTATAGCGCTACTGGGATTGGTACAGTTACTTTCCAGAGAAAATCAAGTAAACAAATTTTATTAAAAGATGTAATGCATGCACCGGTATTGAAAAATAATTTAGTTTCAGTTGAAATGTGGGAGGATAGAGTCTATGATGTGGTTTTCAGTGAAGGACAAGCCAAGAATATTGGGATTCGTGTGAAGAATCTCTATAAAATTGATGTAGAGAACTTTACAACATTGATGGGTAAAGCAGACAAAGTGGTAAGCTGGGATGAGGATAAGTCACACCATGGAGCCTTGAAGTCATGCATCAAATTTCTACAGAGCTTCAAAAGGGTACTCTTGTGCAGATAGAAACATGCAAGGGATGTACCATGTGGAAGTGTGAGAAATCCATGTGTTTGTCCCTTGAGAGGGAGCTTGATTTGCACGTAGCTGAGGAACTCTTGGTTCCAAAGAATGAACCCCAAGATGTGGAGTAGCCACATGTGGAGGATTAGGGAGTGGAAGAAACCACTCAAGAAGAGAAATTTCAACCCAGATGGGCAAAGGGAGTACATGCATCTATACCTCGAGGTGTGAGGTGGGGTGAGGTGCCAAAATTAATCCTAAGAAAAAAATTGGGTAGGGTCCTAGACATGCTGTGTCTCATGGATCGAACCTAGCTATGAGGAGCCCCTAGAGAAGCAGTAGAAAGATAAGTTAGATTGATGCAGTCATATATTTGTAGGACAAAAATCAGAGTGATAGATGTCAGATACTGGAGCACAAATCAGAGTTGGCAAGAGTGCAGAGTGCATGGATGCATATGTAAACAATGCAGAGAATCCAATAAACATGTGCAGTAGGTACCAGCAATCAGAAGAATCTAATGACAAATGCATTATACTAATTCATTTGTTTGGAGGTTATTCAGCTTCGGAAGTGTTTCATGCAAAAGTTGCATGTGCGAGAAACACTAGAGAAGTGTTGCATGCAAAAGTTGCATGTGTGAGAAACAATAGAAAAGTGTTGCATGCAAGAGTTGCATGTGCGAGAAACACTAGAGAAGTGTTGCATGCAAAATTTGCATGTCACATGCAAGAGGTGCATGTACACAAGCAAGGGAATTCTTTTCTTGTTGAGAGGGATTTTTTAGGTTTGCAACAAGAAATAGTGAAATTGGCATATGAAAGCAACATGACAACACCTACACTAGTGTGGGACCACAGGTCGTGTAGTCATGGGTCGTAGCGATACATTAGTGTGAAATTCAATTTATTTAATAAATTGGACATGTGTCAAATTTAAATATCCCTCAATTAAATTGGACAATAAAATGTAATCTTATCTCATAGTCACTTGTAATAGTTAACTGAGTGTGATAAAATCAGTTAGCTCATGAATTTCGAGTTGAGGGTGGTTGGTGAGGCATGTAGAGTGATTCTATATGTTTTAAATTTCAAGTTGTAGTTAAGTGCATGAGTTTAATTCATGAGTAATCATTTAAGTCAATTAGGTGAGTTAAAGTCAGTTGAACTAGTTTTAACTCTTTGTTGAACTAGTGAGATATCAAGCGAATTAAATCATATTTATTTCACAATCATTGATCTGCCATGCAACTGATGATTTACTATTAATATTTGCATGCATGTCAATTCCAGTGGAGACCCAATTGAGACAAAGGTTAAAGAGAAGTTAACTATTAGTTGTGATATTAGCAGGCTACTTAGATGTAGTTAAAACACCACAGGATGCCCATGATACTTAGCAATTGAGGAAGGCCAAAATTCCTAGATAATAGGGTTTTCATTCATCAGGAATTGACTGAGAAAGTCAGGCTAAGAATTGGCCAAGTGTTGGCCCGATTTTGTCTGGATCAGTGTGAGACGATAGGCAAATTGCAGGGGACTCTTGTGAGCATAGTGCATTGTAATTGTTTCATGACTCCTTATGGAATATACAATATATCGTAGAGGGGTTTTGAGCAGTAATTTTTCCCAGGAAAATATCTGTGTTGTGGTTTGATTTTATTCTTTCTTTACTTGTTGTGATTCGTGATCATGTTTATTTTCCGTAATTGATTTGTAGAAGGATTCAATATCTAGCTTTAGTACATCACTTGATCAGATTGAATCCATTGATATACATATGTTTATATCATTTCTACATACTAAGATTAATATTAAACCCTAATATTAACATTATAAACCTTAAGATTAATATTATAAACCGTAATATATTATTATACATATTAGAGATTAATATTATAAACCCAAGTGATTAATAAATCCAAGGGATTAATATTATAAACCAAAGGGATAATAGGTTGGAAAATCCATATAATTGGAAGTTTAAACGATTTTCCTTACTAGGACATTATCTTGTGATGTTTACATTATTAATATTAGATATTGCAATTTATCTTTTCTTATCATCAAGACTAATTCCAAACAAAAAATATAAGATGACGCAAGATGTATGCACAATGCCAGGTGTTGGGCCGTGAATACGACCACTTTTTAACACTTATTTAATCCATTTTTACTCTTCTTTATCATGTCATTTATTATAATTTATCATATAAATCCATTTTATAATGATTTATGCTCTTATGGATGAATATTATTTCTTCTCCTTTATTTTTAATAAATGGATGATTATTATGCATAATTTTATCAATGATGGTTTATTAATATATCTTGTACCAACACTCACCATTTTAGCCTCCAAGATATTTTTCAGATTGTAGATTTGATCTCCAAATCATCATCAAATATTCCATCTTAGAAATTCACTGGAATAATAAGTGAAAATTTTACGGTTGATATTATGGGAAAATAAAGAAGAATCTGAAAAATCCGAAACATGGGTTTTGTCCAGAATAGACCAATTAAATTTAAGAAAGAACGGTTTGCCCAAATTCGGCCTGTATTGAGAGAAACGCAAGGTTCATTGAGAACTCTTTTCTTAGATTTGCTGTTGCGGCCGTCCTCCAAATTATCTCAGCTGCAAATCCAAATTCGACTTGCTCTTGTTGAAATATGGATGGAAATATATTTTTCTTGTTGATCAATTGGTTAGGAACAATCCAATATTGTTATGAGAGATCATATTTACTATTTAATTTCTCCTCTTTCTGATTATAAAAGGAGAGCATGTATTATGTATTGAGGGACGATGGAGGGGAGATGGAGAGATTTCCTGTTGTAATTATACAATTCCTCATCGACGCTCATTGATTAAATAGAGATTGACTTTTTGTAAACACTGTTATGCATGATTAATACAAGAACGTGTTGTCGTTTAATTTTTTAGTTCTGCAGTAGCCCAGCGGCGTTTCACCAGTGGTTGAGGGCCCGGCTCTGGTGCATCGATCTGCTATTTGTATTTCTGCTCTTTTAATTACAGTGGTGTGATAATTATGATTGGTTTTATTACAATTGTAAAGTTAATTAAGTTGTTGTTGAATTTCTTATTGCTGTGTTGTGTTAATGAATTGCATTGTTGTTCTATTTAAACAAGAATCTTAATTTTGGTATTATTCATATTTTTATTGCTTATGAAGCTTTGCTATTCAATATTTACTTCATTTGCTATTCCGTTGGATTGCTTAATAACGTTTTTTGTCGACAGGATTGGCAGGATTAGCTATTTTATTCCTTTAAGTACAGAGTTGCTGTTTAGATTTATTATTTAGTATTTGCTGTTGATCATATCCGATTCATTAGTTTCAGATTGCAAAAATATTTTTTATTTAAATTGTTACAATTTTTTTTTTATGCACATATCCATTCAATTATAGATTGTTATTTATTTATAATTATTTCTTTTAAAAAGAGTTTTTCTTTGTTTACTTTCAATAGCAGCTTTAGTTCAATTTCTATTTCCTTTTAATTTCTTTAAAGCAAGACTGTCAATTGTAGAGAACACTGGTTATTGCTTCCAAGTTCCCAGATTGATTTCCTTGTTCAAGTTTGATTTCAATTGCGTCAATTTCTAGAGGAATGAGTTATTGCTACTGTATCCTCAATTGATGTTTGCTGAGTGAATAGTTGGATTTCAGAGCATTTGAGTTTATGTTAGATATTTTTTCCAAGCATCCATTTACTTTTGCATTTAGAACACTGTACTACATATTGAAGAGCATTACTCTTGGATAAATTGCTGCCTCAGACTGAGTACACTCTTGAAATAAAAAGTCGTTCCTAGATTGATAATTAATGTGAGATAAATAGGTGTTAAAAAGATACCTTTTATACCTTAACATTTTGGTGTCGTTGCCAGGGAGAGTGTATGCCATTTAGAAAGAGTGATGCATATTTAATTTTTTTTGCTTGGGAAGAATTGGGTATTAAAGACGGAAGGTAAAAACCTGCGCACCGAGAAAGGAACACACTTGTTCACTGACCCACTTCACAGCAGAATTGAGTGAAAGCTTAAGGTAGAAATGAATGCTTGCGTTCTTTTTTGAATTTTAGAGGTAGAATTTTTTAAAAAATCTTGTAATTCCACTCGAGTGGTGATGTAAGCACCACCCATTTCACTAACCAATTGACAGGAACATTAGAAGGAGGATCCTTAAAGAAACACATGAAGAACATGTTTTATTATGGTAAGAAATGGCTCACATTGAAACTTTCAAATTCCCTATCAAGGATCTAGGAGGAGTGACACAAATGCACATAACTCCCGGATTGTCTCTACCAAATTTTCATGGTTTGACAAATGAAGATCCAGATACATTCTTATTTGAGTTTGAAATACTTTGTAGAGGATATGATTATTGTACTAATGATGAAAGATTGAAAGTCTTTCCTCTTACTCTAAAAAGAGAAGCTCTCCGATGGTTCATGAGCCTAGGTGGGAACTGCATCCAAACATGGGAGGACATGAAGAACATATTCTTGAAGAAGTACCAAGACTACTACAAATCCAATGAATATATTTTCGGTATGATACAAGGGGAAGATGAAAGCTTGGAGGACTATGTAGAGTGATTTCAATATAACCTTCAAAAATCAAAGCATAAGCATTTGGAAAAAGAGATCTTGAAAACACTCCTTCTTAAAGGAATCAAAGATGAATTTTTAGAACTCTTAAATCTGATAGGAAAAGGTGATATTTTTCAGTTATCATATGATGATGTTTGTGAATTGTGCATAAGGTATTCAAGAGGAATTTCCAAGGCTGGTAAGAATTCTAGAGAAGTTTCTTCTTTCTTTTCCAAATTTACTACAAGAACAAGAGACATAAGAGCTGAAATCAATGTTTTATTTGGAAATTTTAAATATGATTTTATTAGCTCTCTAAATTCACAATTGAATGTTTTGCAGGTTCGAAAAAATCAAGAATTTGATGAAGTGTTTTGCCCTCATTATCGAAAGGAGAATTCCATAGATAGTTGTTCTTCCTTATCTAATTTGGAAGTGACATATCAAAGAGATGGGGAAGCTCCAACAAGGTTAACAGGTATGGTTCAAAACACTTCCTCTCCATTCTCTTACTTGCATAATCCATTATGGAATACTCATATGTTAGGGCAGCCATGCCAATCTCAATATAACCACCACCAATCTTGTCTACAAGCTTGGCATGGTTCACCTTATGATTGCATGACTACTCTCCCTCATCTTGTAGCACAAACACATATTCCAGCTCTTCCACAACATCTTGCTTGCCTATCAAAATCATCCACTCAACCCAATCAAATACATCATCAAGAGGCTCCATTCCCGACACAATTTCCTACTCAACTCATTCCACACCCTCACCATAATAAACCAGTACAACATGCTTACAGTGTTGAACTGCAAAATTTACCCACCCTTCCCACCCATTCTATCTCACATGCACTATTGGAGAAAACTTACACTGAGACTCAAAATGTATCAAATCCAAAAATTGTAGAAGTTATGAAAGAAAATGAGGTTTCTTCTATTTTGCACCAACAAACCATTTTAAAAGCTCAAGAACTTCATGATACGATGGCTATGGGAAATCAAGAAAGTAAGGGATACATTGAAGATTGGTTTCACTCCATCATTTGTTTGCAACATCACTCCATGCTTCAACAATTTTTGGCACCATCTTTTCAAGGGAAGTTGGCTTCTCATACCCTAATTTTTATCAACATGCATTTTTCAAATTTGGGTATGTACATACTAGATGCCTTATTTCTAAAATGGTTCCACTGGAAATACTCTTATACATAAACATATTTGATTCTCAAAGAAGAGTAGGATAGTGGAGAAAATAAAATAAATAAGGAAATAAAATAAACAATTTTTTTTTATTTTTGTAAAAATAGTTGTTTTTGTTGCAACACGTTGTGGAAATCAACATTGATGATAAATATTATAATTTATTCATGTAAGTAGATGAATTATATTTCAAATAAAAATTCTACAAACACTCATATCCATTTTTATCACCAATATGGAAAAATTGCTTGAATATCATTTTTTTGGCTTGTGGGCTTGATGAAATTTCTGAAAACAAAGTTGGGACAGTCATGTTTTGAAGGACCAAAATTGAATATTTTTAAAACATGTTTCTATCCTAAGTACAACTTTATTTCTACTTTCCTACCCAATTTGAATCACTCCATTTGGATTTGAAATGAAAACGTTAGAACCAAAACATTGACAGGGTGTCTAGTAGGCAGCTCAAGAACAGAGTTGGGACAGTCAGTTTTTGGAGACCTAAATGACTATATTTTCAAAACTAGTTTATATGGTATATTCTTCTATGAATATAGTTTACAACGCAATTTGAATCACTCAATTTCAATATCTTATGAGGAATTTATGACCAAAATACTGTCTTCCTATCATAAATCAGCACTCTTGAAACTTTGTTTTCTCGGTTGTTCACTAGCATATTTGACCCATCAATTCTTCTTTTCTTCAAAACCTATTTCTATTTCATATCAATAAATGAATATAATTTAATCTCCAATTTGAATCGGTTTAATCCGCCATCAAACGAAAAAATTATGCTTGAAATATCAACTGTTGGTCTAAGCTGTAAAATCGAAAATGACTCTATTATGCAGGTTGTTCTAAGAATATTCAACATATCATATCATTGAATTTTTAAAACCTATTTCTATTTGAGATAAAAATTTGAATTAGCTCTTATTTTGCTTTGGAATCACTCAAATCCGACGAAAAACAAAGAATTTATGATTGAAACACTGCAGGTTAGCATGATTGGCCACTGCTCTCCCGCAAGTAATAAATTAATTTTACTTTGTCCATGGATTTTTTCTACAGAGCAACTGATTGTTAGTTTTTTGCATAATTCTTAGATTATGGGAGCCTGATCACTTCTCTTTCTCCATGATTTAATGTTTTATTGTAGGTAGACACTCGTTTTTTGTAGGTCTTAGCAGAACAAAGAAGGTCAATTTATGGACGAATGATTCTTAAGAGAAATTTTAGTAAATTAAGGGCATTTCATCCAATTAATTACCTAACAGATTCATAATAGAAGAAATGAAGGATTTGTTTCCAGTTGAAGATTCATGCCACTACTGCCAAAACATTTTTCAAAAAGATTATTTTTTTCCATTAAAAGATTGATATTCCCTTAGGAAATAATATCATAGCTGTTGTAACTTAATAAAGTGTTGTTTAGTTTCTAATTTCTTTTATGTTTTTGTGTTTCAGGTGTTGATCCCTTCAAATTATATTTTCATCTCCAGTGGCAATTGAACAATAAGGACCCCACCATGCAAGTTTCAATTGCAGAAGACAATTCTTCGGTAGCACTAATTCTGTAAAAAATTACTTTTTCTTGAAACCTGTACATAAAGTTTGTTTTCCTTTACTTTGCTTGTTTTTTTGTATAGAATTTTTTTTCTTGAACCGTTCTTAATTTACTTGCTGCGAATTTTTGTTGTTCCTTTCCAAAGGAACAACACTTTTGATGTTCCTTTCGAAAGGAACAACTATATTGCTGTGAGTGTTTTTGTTGTTCCTTTCCGAAGGAACAACACTTTTCTTGTTCCTTTTGAAAGGAACAGTAGTATTTTTGTGAGCGTTTTTGTTGTTCATTTCCAAAGGAACAACAGTTTTCACCATTTATTTTTGTTGTTCCTTTCGAAAGGAACAACATTTTCGCAGATTGTTTTTGTTGTTCCTTTCCAAAGGAACAACACTTTTTGAGTGCATTTTTCTTGTTTGTGAACAAATTTTTGAGGATTTTTGTGAATTCTTCATGAATCTTTTACAGGCAAACATACAATTTATGCAAGGATACACAAATTAGAGGTTACTGGAATCAACAAATCAAGAGAAATTGTCATTTTTAAGAAAAAAATTTGTAGTGATAAGAAAAGGAAATGACACAACTATCTATATCACTTTGTGTCTTTATTTTCACTAAAACTAATATGATCAACTATCTTTATTATGTTGGTTCTTTCCTAAATCTTCATAACTCTCTTTGATTTTTATTTATTGAATAAGGATAAGAGCATACTTTCTCTATTGAGATTTTCAAACTTTTTCCACTATCCCTACTCTTAAGGAGTGTTGAGCCACCCTTTATATATAAATAGGAAAGTGCTATATGTAAAGAAAAAAAAGAAAACAAACTCTATATGATTACTAACAATTCTATGATATGGCAGATGGAGGATAGAGGGTCTCATCAAGAGCTAGCCTACCATGATCATAAGGGAGAAGTGAAGTGGCATTCCCATTATGGCCACCACACCAGATATATGATCCAATGGACATCTTAGAAAAATAAAAAGTCCTTGGAACAGGAGGTCTCATCATGAGCCGGTCTGCCCACCTTTCACTCCTTCCTGGTGAATGGCATTGTGATTCATCTGGTTCCCAAGCTAGCACAGTGGCCTCCATCATGACATCACACAACACTTCCCTAGGCATAAATAAAGAATAATGGTTCCAAGGGTGAGAAAGCAACTTTGTCAAAGTTATAGACACATGTGGGAAACAGAGCTCTGCTGATGGTATTGGAGTCACATTTTTCACAAATCAATAGTAATGATAAAACCTTTTCTTATATCTTTGTCTAATATCAAATGAGATTATGCCCCTAAACCCTTTGTTCGGAACCTCTTACACATGAAAATTATTTATAAATCGATCATAATGGTTTATGTGGATAATGACCGCATAAGTATTTTTTTCACATCAGCTGGCCTTTTCCCTTATTTTCGAATCATTACATAAGCATTTCCATATCTACTCACGATTTCAAAATATGCATTGATTTCAGTAATGTGATAATTTTTTGATCATATCATAAGTATTTATGCCTTTCCATGCTCTACAATTGTTGTGTAGTATGCTGCTCTTCTATTTTGCTGATTTGCCACAATATTGATACTGCATTTCTATAGAATTTTTGTTGATTGAACTTTTTGCATACATATTATCTGTTGCCATTCCAAACTAAAACTGTGGATTCAAGAAAATTACATACAGAATCATGATTTGTTTACAGGAAAACAAAAAGTATGGGGGACAATTCTATTCGCAGCACGCCCACACTATTACAACTAATAGTAAAGGCCCACACAACTTGCGAACACGCATAATTCTTCAGACATGATGTGCTTGCATGACTTCCACCTTTTGCATCACTTTCAATATCCACTCAGCCTACATCAACTTCAACAAATGCCAGTCCCTACATGTCATTCCACATTTTTTTGGAGGTAACACTTGAAGTAAAATAGCATAATTTTCTGATTTATTATGAATTTAAGAGAATTTCATGAAAATCTATTGAGCATTATTTATCATCATTCATTCCACATCTTTACCACTTCCCATTTTTTTAGACACATCTTATCTTTCAATTTGGGGGAGTGTTGATTTCCTTCATTTCTTTCTTCTGACCATGTCAGTAATATTTTTTATCATCCATTGATATTCTTATTCATTCTCAACACCTCCCTTATTCCATGTTGTTTTACACCAAACATAGATTTCAACAGATTATAGCAACCACCTCTCTTTGTCTTCTAGCATTGCATGAGGACATGCTAATTCTTCAGTTTGGGGGATGAATTGCTATATATGATGGATTTTTTCCACTTTCTTTCTCATTTAAGACATACAATTTCATTTGTATATAGTGTAGAAATTGATTTGCATATATCTTTAAAACTATGAACTAAATTCTTGTGATTTCTGGATAACAAAGAGGTATCATTAAAATACACAAACCCAGATAATTTCACACTAAATTAGTTCATAAAATTTCAAAAATTATGCATTATCACCTACAACCATTTTTATATCTCATGATCGGTGCATCAAAACAATCTGATTTTTGAGAAAATGGTTAATGAAGTTTGATGTTATTTATATCACATTTTTCTGCAACTTCATAGATATATAGTTGAACGTCAACTCTAAAAATTGTTATGCATTCATCAAGATTGCTAAAATTGAATATTCATTATTTGAGGAAAATTCATTTGTTCCATCCATTTCATGAGTTGGGATGAACAATTTTCTTTGCTAGGTTAACACATGGGTTTTGTCTTTGGGTTGCATGAGGACGTGCAATATATTCAGTTCTAGGTTGCATGAGGACATGCAATATATTCAGTTTGGGGGTATGTTGGGCCGTGAATACGACCACTTTTTAACACTTATTTCATCCATTTTTACTCTTATTTATCATGTCATTTATTATAATTTATTATATAAATCCGTTTTATAATGATTTATGCTCTTATGGATGAATATTATTTCTTCTCCTTTATTTTTAATAAATGGATGATTATTATGCATAATTTTATCAATGATGGTTTACTAATATATTTTGTACCAACACTCACCATTTTAGCCTCCATGATATTTTCCAGATTGCAGATTTCATCTCCAAATCATCATCAAATATTCCAATTCATAATTTCGCTGGAATAAGAAGTGACAGTTTTGCGGTTGAGATTATGGCAAAATGGAGAAGAATCTGGAAAATCTGGAACATGGGTTTTGTCCAGAACGAACCAAATTAACTTTTTAAAGAATATAATGCCCAAATTCGGTCTGTATTGAGAGAAACGTAAGGTTCTTTGAGCACAATTTTCTCAGATTTACTGTTGCAACCGTCCTCCAAATTATCTCAGCTGCAAATCCAAATTAGACTTTCTCTTGTCGAAAGATGGATGGAAATATATTTTCTTGTTGATCAATTGGTTAGGAACAATTCAATATTGTTATGAGAGATCATATTTGCTATTTAATTTCTCCTCTTTCTGATTATAAAAGGAGATCATGTATTATGTATTGAAGAGTGATGGAGGGGAGATGGAGAGATTTCCTGTTGTAATTACACAATTCCTCATCGACTCTCATTTATTAAACAGAGATCGACTGTTTGTAAACACTGTTATGCATGATTAATACAAGAACGTGTTGCCGTTTAATTTCTTAGTTCTACAGTATCCCAACGGCGTTTCGCTAGTGGTTGAGGGCCCGGCCCTGGTGGATCGATCCGTTGTTTGTATTTCTACTCGTTTAATTACCGTTGTGTGATAATTGTGATTGGTTTTATTACATTTGTAAAGTTAATTAAGTTTTTGTTGAATTGTTTATTGCTATGTTGCATTAATCAATTGCATTGTTGTTCCATTTCAACAGGAATCTTAATTTTGGTATTATTCATCTTGTTATTTCTTATAAAGCTTTGCTGTTCAATATTTACTTCATTTTCTATTTCGTTGGATTGCTTAGTAACGTTTGCTGTCGACAGGATTGGTAGAATTTTCTATTCGATTTCTTTAAGTTCAGATTTGTTGTTTAGACTCATTATTTAGAATTTGTTGTTCAATTCCAGAGTGCTGATCATTTCCAATTCATTAGTTTCAAATTGCAAAAATATTATTTATTTACGTTGTTACAAGTTGATGTTTATGCACATAGCCATTCAATTACAAATTGTTGTTCATTTCTAATTCTTGATTTTAATAAGATTTCTTCTTTGTTTACTTTCAACAACAGTTAGTTCAATTTCGATTTCCATTTGATTGCTTGAGAGCAGGATCATCAACTATAGAGAACACTGGTTATTGCTTCCATGTTTCCAGATTGATTTCAATTGCATCAATTTCTACAAGAATGAGTTATTGCTACTGTATCCTCGATTGATGTTTGCTGAGTGAATAGTTGGATTTCAGAGCATTTGAGTTTATGTTGTTGTAGTTAGATTTATTTTTCAAGCATCCGTTTACTTTTGCATTTGAAATGATGTACTACATCTCTCAAGGCATTACTCTTGTATAAATTGCCACTTCAGACTGAGTACACTCTTGAAATAAAAAGTAGTTCCCAGATTGATAATTACTGTAGGATAAATAGGCATTAAAAAGACACCTTTTATACCTCAACACCAGGAAAGAACCCCTTTCAAGGGGGAAACTTGATCAAAATTACTCCTTCAGTAGATTCAAGATGAGATGACCAAGACCCTAACAAACTAGAGACTTCATCCATCAAGTCATCCTTGTTCTTGAAGTGACAACCATGTATTTTGAAGTAGCAACACATTCCTTCTTACTTCATTCTGAGATGACACTGAACCCTTAACACTATAATAGAAGCAAGCCCTTAACAATGTAATAGCACCAAGCCCTTAACAATTTAATAGTACTTGAGATCATGGTCATATCACCAAACTGAAGTCACTATACTAGTTATGAATAGAGGTGGCACCAAAATTGTGAGACTGAAATAGCATCGAGTTATTACAACATATCATTGAATTTTTTTTCACTGTAATCCACAGTCTATCTCAGAAAATGTATGCCTATAATATCCAGCATATCACTGAAATTCTGTCCAATGTAATATGCATTCTGTCTCATAAATGTATGTCAACAATATCACTGAGGCTTGTCTCTATGATTACAAAAAAATTATCTCTGTAATTTTGTTCCAAACTCATGTGGTGTTAATGCGAAACCACAACCTGGTATATATAGTATTTTTCCATTCGAAAATAAGCCAACATAAGTTTATGAAGAGTTGTTTCATTTAAAATTGAACCGACATGCATTTTTGAACAGTCATATCTTTATATTTAAGTTAGGCCAATTTTTATATTCTTATGGAAGTTGACTTGATGTTTCTTCTTTTGAGGCCAACACAAGGTGATTTGATGAACGAGGAGAACAACATGACAAGACAAAATTTGCCTCAATCATGAAGCCTTCAATGGAGGCTTGACCTATAACCATTGACCCAAGCATGAAACCCATGGTGTAACAAGTCAATTCAACCATAATTAAATTATTTTCTTTTGAAAAATATATTACATTTTTTACTTCAAGTATAATGAAGTCCAAACCTAGTTACATTTTCCAACACCCCCTCTTGACTAAGGAGGTATTAATATTTACATATAATCACATAGCTACATGGAAGATATCAACAAATCATCTATGAATAATTTTAGGCACCACAATGCCATGGAATAGATTCCTGACCATGGAAATATATCCATTGGTCTCTTAAAAATTTAGGCATCACAATGCCACCAACTAGATTCTTGACGAGAGAAATCTATCCAAGTGGGAATAATATGGGTTGACGCTTTCAGCCTCTCTAGGTACCATCAAGCTTACTTTATAACCATCAACCCAAGAATCCAGGTGTGAGGCATAGCTTAATGACCAACACCACCTTTCCAACTTCGGTACGTAGATATCAATACAAAGTGTTGACTAGGTGTCCTCCCAGGAAATTTTTCACTCATAAAGCCTCATCACCCCTTGATCTAGCAGATCAAGGATTATCAATCTCTCCCAATAAAACTAATTGGTGACCAGCATGATATCAAAACATTCGAGAGATTCAATTATACAAACACAACCCCAATCAATAATATACTTTCATAAGTACATAATCAAATACAAACCTCTGGGGTCCTTCTAGATATTCCTCCTTAACTCAATAAGGGTATCAACTAAATATTTCATAGAATATTCCTCAATTATAAAGTTTTTCCTTTCCTAATTCTCACGCAACAACATATCCTCAAAATTTCATTAATCAAAACCAATTTATGCCCTCCCTCTCAACTAGGAAGCATCTCTTCATCCGATCTCCCTCTTAATCTTAGGGAGATCTATTCTATGAAGGCTTCCTTAGGGAAATAATATTCTTATTTTCTTCATTGGAGAATATTTCACAGCTTCCAACTATTTCATCAGAGTTATTATCATCCTCATCATGCTTGGCACAACTAGAATCTTCACCAAGTTGAAGATTGTGTACCTGCAGAACTTACATAGAAAATACAACCAAAAATATAGAAGCATGAAGTTAGCCATATCAGAATGAGCGAAGCATTTAAATTTTATACATATTAGATACCCAGACTTAACTAAAAACAAGAGACATATAATTTTCAACGTATTGATAGGGACTCTGTCATAAAACCTATACTAATTCATAACAACCTTCATTCCATCTAAGGTTTCACATCACACATACTAGAAAATTTAACTACTACTAGGGTTTAGTTGAAAAAACCTATATTTCCAAATATCATCATCCTAGAATCTTAGAGAAGGACTTCCATTAAATCCTAAAACTTATGACCACCAATACAGAGGTCAACGCACATATTTAGGAATTCATAATCACCCATAAGCATATAATTCCTTATAAGGTTATGTTTTCCCAGTCATACCAAAATCCAAAACATGACACCATCAATACAAATTAAAACAACATTTCATAATATCCCTAAGTAGTTTAGCATAACCTTCTGTTAGGTTTTTCCATAATCTACAAAATCACTTAAGAATATGAGTGGGGTGGTTAGATTTATCAAGAGACAAATCAGCCAAAACGATAATCATAGTTATTAATGCAAAAAAAGATGATCATACTTTAAGGGAATCTTGTAAGGTGTATGGTTTGATACATACCTAGAGATATTTCTTGGAAAACCTAATACAAATTCCTTGAAGTGTTAAGTCATCATATTTTATACATATAGAAAATACTTACATGAAAAACATGTGATGCCGAAGACATAATTTAATTTCTTAAGTTATATCTTCTACATAATCATGGAGGAGGAAATCATTCAAAAATCAAAGGGGCCTTTTATTTGATATCCTAGGTTACTTGGAAACCCTAGAGGATAAGGACTAAAGTTCTAGTTTATTTTATAGAGTAAAATATTTTTCCTAAGCTAGGATCAATTAAAAATATAAAAGATTATGTACCTTTTGATTTCATACCTTGTGCATCTTGACAATACTTACTTGAATTCCTAGATTTTGTACCTTGTACTTGTGCTTGATAGATCTCCACAGGGAGACCGAACTTCAGACTGGAGCTACTTCATAACATTATTTCTGAGATTTATCGAGCTTGACGTATGGTGGTAGAACAAAATATTGTGACATTTGAATTATGAATCCACACTTGCTTCTTTTTTGAGTTCAATACAACTTCATTCTGAAATAATACGATTTATTTTTATTCCTTCATTGTCATATCTGAAATATATACTAATATTTATGTCACTGATATTGCAATGATACATAATATCTGCAATGCTACCAAGAATGAGATCCTATCACTGTGATAGTACTGATACCTCATCACCAAAACTTCATTTGTGGTAGCACATAGACCCTTTTGATGTGAAGACACTAAAACTTTCTTATTGTTGTGAACCCTTATTACTGTAACCACTTGAGGACGTAGACTACATCCAAACTATGTAATTCTAATGATATTTTAGAGATTATGGAACTTTATTTTCTCCGTTATAGTGTGAGCTTCTTTGATCGCTGAGATCATCTCTGTAAAATATAGTGAAGTAGTATCTTCATTAAACTCTTCCATTACTGAAATTTTTATACTGTGCCTCCACCGAAATACTAAGAATCGAATATTTGGAAGGATCTAAACTATCTCACTGAGAATTTTTCAAATATGTATGAATGTTGTTCCAACTACCTTTGACTTTGACCATATCTTTGATACCATGTTGGAAAATCCATATAGTTGTAAGTTTAAATGATTTTCCTTATTATGACATTATCTTGTGATGTTTACGTTGTTAATATTATATATTTCAATTTACCTTTTCTTATAATCAATAATAATTTCAAACAAAAAATAAAAGAGGACACAAGATGAAGACATGATGTCATGGAAAACTCCCCTTCAAGAGAAAAAACCGGTAAAAATTATTCCTTCAGTAGATTCAAGATGAGATGACCATGACCCTTAAGAACTAAAAACTTCCTCCATCAAATCATCCGTGTTCTTGAAGTGATAACCTTGTCTTTAGAAGTATCAACGCAATCCTTCTTACTTCAGTATAAGATAGCACCGAGACCTTAACACTATAATAGCACCAATCCCTTAACATTGTAATAGCACCAAGCCCTTGACACTGTAATACAACCAAGCCGTTAACACTATAATAGTACTTGAGATCACTGTCATCTCACCAAAATAAGCCATTGTACTTGTTTGACCGTAGAGACCTTGATCATGGTTGACCATGGCTAGTCATGGTTGACCATGGTTAATCATGTTTGATGTTGGTTGACCATGCTTGGTCATGCTTAATATTGGTTGACATCGTTGACCATTGTTGATCTTGCTTGACCCTGTTCAACTATTGTTGACCATGGTTCACCATGGTAAACAATGGTTTACCATTGAGACCTTGATTGACCATTATGGTTTACTATATTTTACTAATGGTTTACTTTTCTTGGCTATGTTTGTTTAGGTATTCCTAATGTGGTTGACTCTGCTTGGCTATTAATATTAATCAATAATATTAAAAGGTGATTACGTTTAGCCAAAGTTGATGTGTTGACTGACAAACATAACTCAACATAATCAACAACATTAGTAAATGTGGTTGACATATTTGTTAATGTCGCATTGAAACGTTGGATAATTGTGATATAATATAACATTGTGACAATGTTAAATTGTGATGTAATATAACATTGTGACAATGTTTGTCACATTGTGATGTTGGATAGATTTTTATACCCAATATTATAAACCCTAATGTTATAAACCTGATATTATAATCCAAATATTATAAAACATAATATTAAACCTTAATATTATAAATCTAATCTTCCAAACTATATTTTGAAGAAAAATAATGTAAGGTATAGTGTGATCTAGAGTTGATCGTGGTTGACCCAAACTATTAAACATTATATTAATTGTATATATTAAAAACTCAATGCTATAAAACCTAATAATAAATCGAAGATTATAAACACTAATATAAACATATATTATAAACCAAATATTATAAACAATATTTTAAGGAAAAAACACTACTACACCCACGGCAATTTTAAGACATTTTTTTAAGACAAAAGAAATCTTTTGTCTTCAAAAGTCACCTTTTATTTTAGTTATTTTACGTTAAAATTTAATATGAATTGAATTGTATTAAATATAAGATTAAAGACAAAAAGAGTTTGAGACAAATTTTTTAAGACAAAACTTGATATTTAAGACAAAAATAGTTTAAGACAAAAATATTTTAAGACATCTTTAAATTTAAGACAAAAACAATTTGAGACAAAATTATTTTAAGAAAAAAATTGATATTTAAGAAAAAAATAGTTTAAGACAAACCTTTATATTTAATACAAAAACAATTTGATACAAAAATATTTTAAGACAAAAACAATTTAAGACAAAACTTTATATTTAGGACAAAAACAATTTGAGAAAAAATAACTTTAAGACAAAAAAAATTATATTTAAGACAAAAACAGTTTAAATCAAAAATATTTTAAGACAAATACTTATATTTAATACATAAATAATTTGAGACAAAAATATTTTAGGACAAAAACAGTTTAATACAAAATTATTCAAGACAAAACTTTATATTTAAGACAATGGCCAATTAAGACAAAATCAATTTAACACAATTAACAATTTAGACAAAAACAAATCAATTTAAGACGATATTATCTGGCAATTGCAAAATTGACTTTGACAGTGCGCCCTAAGTCCACCAACTTGCATGCTACTATTATTTTTCACCTAGCCAACTCTAAAGAATGTGACAACATTTCCTAGAAAAATTTCTTAGACATCAATTCATCTGATGTCCCTTCGATATTTGTTGATACAATTAGAGATAAATTATCTTTTGTTGCATTCAAAAGTACTACAAGGAGGGGGCTTTTAAGACAATTTTTTAAGGAAAAAAGAATATTTTGTCTTAAAACTTTCAATCTGAGGCGTTATTAAAAGAGGTAAAGTTAAATGATTACGAGTCCATATTTATGTTGTTGATGGGTTGTTCAGGAAGTAGAGCAATGGAGGCCGACAAAAACTGATGGGATATAGTGGGATGGAGGCTAAAAACAGATGTATGCTTCATTAGGAGAGTAATGGAGGCACTTTAGCTAAACGTGGATAGGCAGTAACATAGTTGGAGTACTTTTAGGGGTATTCATTGGTTGTGTTTTACTATTTGTTTTTTTATTGTTTCATTTATTTTGAACGCTACTTTTTTTCTTTTTTCCAAAAGAAAAAAACACTAAATTTGTTATAAAATATAAGGATATTACATAATTCAATTTTTTTTCATTATATTACCCTTTCAAATATCTTTCCTATGCCCATTCATTTCTATTTTCCTCTTCTACAAAAAGTGTCTTTCTTAACATCAAACTATAGTTTATAACCCTTACATTTTCATAAATGAACAATTTAATTATCTAAAGATACAAAACTTCCATCAAAATCAAGTATGTGTTAAAATGTCTCCTAAGAGTAGTTTATGTTTTCAACATTTACCATGATACCCTACTTGAAGACTCAGAAAAAAAATTACATGTTTCCCTAGAAATACCTCTTTTAGATAGGAGGTATGTTGTCCAGTTATGTTCTCTTTATATATGTTGGAAATGTATATGATTAAAAGTACTTACCAGGTTTTGAATCCTCATCCTACAATTTTCAAGTATGGGGGCATTGAAATTAGTATGAGTGTTTACCTAGTCAATGATTCCTTTTGCATCTCCATATACCTAAATTTTTTCTAACCTTAGCCATTTTGTTGCGATAAGGACTCCCAACAATGTTGTAATCTCTGATTTTGTGTTTGATGCCAAACCTCCATACCACCATAAGTGGAAGAAAATACCAGGCTCAGTAAGCATGACCGCACCACATCTGCATTTCCTTCTATTTTTGGCTCCGTCAAAAAACCCAACCAGATATTTTTTCCTAATATCAATGCATTTTTATTTCTTTTTTCTATTATACTTGATCACTGAACCGATATCATTGAAAAAAAAAATTGTCTTGATAATTTATTCTCTAGCAATCATAGTTTTCTAATAAAAAAAATGCTAGTGTTCCTACTTATCCATATAATACATATGATATATAATGGGAGGGACATGTGCTTCTTATGTGAAGTGAACAATGACAGAAGACATATGAAAAAAGGTTGATTAGTGTCAACTAAATGAAGCTTCATTTCCTCCATATCCCTATCCCAAATCAACCTCACATATGAGAATTTTATCAAAAAATTGGATCTGTATCTCCCCCCATGCATAGAGGGCATATTTCAGGACCATTGAACACATGATTTTTTAAGTTTTTCCATATTAATATACGATCATGTGTTTCCATCCAACAAAAGCATTTTAATTTTTCTGAGAGATTCCCTCTCCTTATTTCGACCTGTAGATAGTTATTATAGTCATTGATCCTCTCAGGCCTTGGAAACTTCAAGTAGATATCTTGGACCATCATATTTTTATTTTTCATTTACTCTCCCTATAGCATAAATTTGTGCTTATCACCAACAATGGTGCCAACAGATTGAATATGCGCTATGTATGACCCCCATTCCTCATGATATGTCTCTGGTATGCCAAGATCTTCAAACCTTATATGACTTTGATGACTAATGTTTTGATTCCCTGATCAATATATATCTGTTGCAAGCAGATAATGTCTTTTTTGTGAAGGATATGCAGAAATTGAAAGGATAATGAATGATTTCTAGCCTTCCCCATGATGGCATCTAATCCAATTTTGATCTTGGATCTATCTCTAGTCTTCCAATGGATAAACCCCAACATCCAGTGTAGAGTGTGTTGAAAAGTGGAACTAGGTTTGGTCTTCATAATTACATATATAAATATGATTTTATGTAACTGATTTAAAGAATAAAATATAATTATTTTTTTAATGCTTTAATCATGGGTTTCATGCTCAAGGAATTTAAGTTGAGTTAAGTTTCCCATTGTGAGCCTTTAGGTTTTTCATCGAGTCATAATAGTTTATTGATTCTATGTTATGTATGGAAGACCCTTCTTGGGCATGTTACAAATATATGTGAGTCATTAAAATATTCAAACAGACCCTCCAAGATCGAGCTCAAGCATATCCTTCAATTTGGAATTAAATGAAATTATGAAGCTTCACCAAAGGTCATTTCAACTCACACACAACTCAAGTTGACTAATTTACATGGGCCAACCAATATACATAGGGAAGCTCAACTTCATTTCAATGATATAATTTTGGTCAAGGAGAAGTCTGCAATAAGGAGTGCGAGAATCAATAGGAAAGGAGCCTCTTAACCAATGAAGAGAAGGAAAGGAAGAGTGATGTCATTAGATTTATTTTTGGGTTTGTTTTGAGTTGAATCACTCCAATGGTGAAAATTATAGACACTATCTATTGCAGAATAAGTTGAAGTACTGCAATCCCTTTTGAAGGTCAAGTCAAGGAGAAAACTAAGAAGTATATCAAGCCGAGTTGTCAAGGAGGCATCCTCCACCTAAAGTGAAGTAAATCAAGATACAAGAGAAGGTCATCTACATGTACTATGGTTTTTGAATTAGGGCTGAACATTTGCAGGTCTGAAGCAGAGAAAAGGAAGTTGAAATATGAAAGGTAGCATAGGAAGAAGTAAGAAACATGCAGTTGACTATCATTGTCTCTAGTAAGAAATAGAGGTCAAAATAAGAAGCTTGGTGTCTTGGTCTTTCATAGGTCAAATAGGTCACGGGTCTTGGTATTGGTAATCATCAATTGAAGTCTCTATAAGAATAATAATTCTTTTGGCTTTTCCTCTCAAGTGGGAGAGGTTTTGGCCCTACGTGATCGCCTTTATTATGTGTCTCTTGTCTCATTATTGTTTATGCTTTGCTAGTTGTTTGATGAAGATATTATAATAATATAACTAAAGAGAAGGTCACAATATAAAGGAGTACAAAGAATTCATAATCAATTATAATTGCAAGAGAAATCACCTAATTGTTAGGCCCTATATTTCTCATTAGAGTATGCATCATACTTCTCCATATGTGTGATATAACATATTTCTTCTTCGCACCGGTGCTAATCCATGAGGAGAAAGTTTGACCAAACATATATTTTTCCTTAATGATATGAGACCACACACCATTTCCAGACACTACCATCCACATGTTGTTTATATCAAATATTTGTTAAAAGTGGATGTATATATGAAACCCCAACCTCCTTCCTCCATTGGCCTTGCAAGTGCTTACCATCGTACCATATGAATTTTGTCTTGTAGTTTTGTTCCATCCCATATGAAGCGACTCATGATAGATTCTATCTTATGGATGATTTCCCTTGACATTAAATAAAGGTGCATCTAATATACTACAAAAGTTTCTAGCATTGATTTCATCATTACCATACTTCCTCCTATCGTCAACCATATGTAATTCCAACTATCCATTTTTTTATGAAATATTTTGATTAACCATGCCCAATCCTGGTTACAGTATCCTTTCAGTTTCATATTTAACTCAAGGTAGGTGAAACCATCATCCAGGATTGACAATGCTACCCCAAACAGATCACATATGTCCTTTGTCACATTTTCCTCACTGTTATCAAGTAACAAGATCTATTTTCCTTCATTTATACACAAACCAAATGTAACTCCAAATAATTTATGAGGTCCCTAATGTTTCTCCACTCCCCCACTGTGGATTCCCCACCAAGTAAAATATCATCTATGAAAATTAAATGAGAGATTTCAATATTTATTATCACTTTTATCCCTTTAATAATTCCATTATCCTTTGACACCCTCATTTTTCTACTGAAACAATCAATAAATATGAGAAATAGAAATGGAGACATGGCACAACCCTGTATAATTACTATATATGCATTGAAAAAGTGTGAAATAAATCCATTAATAATGACAACAATTTATTTAGTTTTGTAGCATGCCAAAATCCATTTAATTTTAAATAAAGACGTACGGGATTTTAATAGGACTAGGAAGAGGAATTCCTAGTCAGTGCAATCATATGCCTTGCTCAAGTATACCTTTAGAAGGAAAACTATTTGTTTCTATTATTTAATGGAGTGGATAATCTCCTCGGAAATACCAATTACATCTTGTATTTGTGTACCTTCAAAGAAATCAAATTGTTCCTCTATAATATGCTTCGACAATACCTTCTTCAACATACTCACAATAAATTTGGATATAATTTTGTACACTTAGTTGCAGAGATATATGGGATGATAATATGGAAATGTTCATGGCTCCACCCTTTTGGATATTAATGCTATGAAATTCACATTTATGGCCCCCGAGATGAACCCATGAATCCTAGATTCTTCAACTATTGCCAACAAATCCGGGATCATCAAATAAATGAAGTGAATAAAGAGTTCAACCCCCACCCATCCAGGTCCAAACTTGTATCCTTTTCACATTCCTTCAATATCTTCATCAATTCCTCCCTTGCGGTTGGTTGTCCCAATTTTCCATTTTCCTCCAATGTGAACATGTTTGGAACTTCTACGATGAAATTCATTAACGACCAAGAATATGTCTCTTGTGTCAAGAATTGGCCTTTGAAATGTCTGACCATCACTTGTTCAATATATATCTGTGAACTGAATATTTTTCTGGCATCATCTCTTATCCTCCTTATGGAATTGATATGTTTCCTGGAATTGAATTGTGCGTCGAAATATCTAGTATTTTTATCTCCATATTTTATCCATGTGGCCCTACTCTTCATGTGGATTTATTCTTCCCATGAATGGAGCACATCCCTTCTCTTACCCTCCAATTCAATGATCTTGTATCGGTATTCCTCTGAGAATAATAAAGGGTCCCTAGAATCATTGAAATAACATAGGAAAATGACAATCTTTGTAAGAGCTTTAGTTTCACCCTCCTTCATCCCCCTAATCCATTCCTGAGCTTCCTTTTTCAGCTCTATAAGATTTCAATATATGGATTTAAAGTGATTCTATGGAGGAGGATGCAATGACTAAGACCAAACATTTTAGACTAGATCCCCAAATTCATCCATTTTAAGCCATTTCAGGTTGAATTTGATGGGTTATCATCTCTTATGTTTCCCTTCATCCCATGTCGGCATAATGGCAAGTGATAAAAAATAAATGTTGGAATAATATAAGATCATATATCTATTAGATGATTAACCATAGTCTGATTAACCAAAAACCTTCCCATTCTTTTTGAGATACCCTCCTCACTAGTTCTCACATTCCTCCAAGTGGGGAAAAGAGGATATGGTGTCACATATAATAGGGAAAATCCCTCCACCGAACCTCTAAAATAAGCAACCACACTATCAATTTGAGACTTATATCCCTAAATATCTTCCCTCCCCATCGAAAAATTGAGATCCCTCCCGATGATAATTGAAATTAATCGAAGGATTCCAAATTGTGCAACTTGGTCCCAAAATAGTCTATGCCCCACATATGGAGCATATGAATTGACAATTCAAACCCTTTGACGGTTTCCAATCATAAGTCCAATCATGATAATCCATGCACATGACATAAATGCATGCATATCAATAATATTTGTATCCCACATGACCCCCAGACCACCAGATAATCCAATAAAATTAGTTTCCACTGCATTCCATGCAGGGCACATAGAAAACATTTCCTCTGACATCCTATCTCCCCAAACCATCATTTATTGGAAAAGGATTAAAGAGGGTTTATGAACCCGAACAATACCTCTGAGGGAGCTTAATTTTGGGGTTTCTCTAAAAACCTAGATGTTAATGGAAATAGTAATCATGGAGGCACCACATGCATAGTTACATCCCCTATAACGAATCAAACTCCATATAAATTAGAAATATAGGCATTCCCAATAGTAAAATTAGAATCAATATCAAACCAGTTATTTCTAGATACAGCCTCATCGGCATAACCCAATTCAATCGTGTTACAGACCGAAACCTTTTTATATTTAGGGGGTTTCTGCTTCTTATGTGTGACATTTTTATATGATTGACCTCCAAAATCTAGATGATGATGGAAAAGGGATATTTTAATAGAAAGGGAGCCAGATTCCCAGATGAGGAAAAAATAGCCTCCAATTCCTTGTTAGATGTTAGTATTGATAGATACAAAAGGAGAGCTTACAACCAAGGCCTTGATGTTGGAGGTGTCCTTTGGTGAAAATTTGAGTCCTTCACCAAGGTCAAAAGCATTCCTTCTCCCGAACACTTAGGCTTGATTTCATCCATGGGGGTTCGTCCCTTAGAAAGTGAGCCTCTGTCCTCCTATCATGGGCTCCCAACCTCTTCTCCCTTCCTATAAATTCACATCCCTCATTCCCCCAAGTTTAGGGCTTGGTTGATCATTTTAAGACTAATTTGAACTCTCATCCGTTTACTGCTAGCATCGTGATAAAGCCTAAGTGTTCGGGAGAAGGAATGCTTTTGACCTTGGTGAAGGACTCAAATTTTCACCAAAGGACACCTCCAACATCAAGGCCTTGGTTGTAAGCTCTCCTTTTGTATCTATCAATACTAACATCTGATGTTTTCTTTCCATATTTTTCTAAATGTTTGTGCAAATATTTTGGTACTCCTTGATCTGCTAGATAACTAATGTTTACGTTTATTATGTATTGTATTAAGTTTTATGTTGTTTCTTAATCATCTATAGGTATTCGTGTGTCATCAGTAGTAGGCAGTAGGCCTACAAGGATTGTGGATCAAGGCCATCATCAACATAATCAAGCTTAGCATTTGGAAAAAGGAATTTATGTCTCTTTCCTCGTTGCATTGTAAACATTAGTTAAGAGAGATTTGCATTAGAAATAATCTCGTGTTGCTAGACCCGCTCTAGGGCTAGAGATATTTCCTCTGTCCGCACAGGGGATTTATCTTGACAACATAACTGGAAACTCCACTCGGGAGCTTAGCCTTTTTAGTCCTCCTTCCCCGAACTAGTGTTGGATCGGTTTCACCAATTTTTGAAATTTAAATATGCATAGGCCTCTTTCAGCTTCTATAAGGATTGATAGTCACTTCACCGTGTCAGGTCTAATGTTTGTGTGAGACTCTTTTTATTTTTTCCTTCTTTCTAGCGACCAACACATTTTCTATTTGCATAGTTGAACCATCAGCGTTATTCTATATAGTAAAATTGTGTTGATTGGCCTTTCAACACCCTTATGCTTAGCACAGAAGCGTTGATCTCAGACCTAGGAAAATTTTAGTTTCCATTTTGATTTTGTAGTGTGTTCTGGCCCTTTAAGTAATTTTGTAAGATCTTAGTGATCTCCTTGTTTTGTGTTTGACTTGTCTTCTCTGAGTAAGTCCTTTTCGTCTTTTTCTAATTTGTTTGTAACTTTGGGAATTATTCACAATTTCAAGCACCCTTTGTCACATTGTTCTCGCCTTGTTTAGAAGTGAATTGTTGTAGTCTATGGTCATCTCTGCATATCTGATTTTCCTTTCAGTTTAGTGTCAAACAGAGGATCACAAAATCTTTGATTCAAAAGTCTAGAAGAGTGTGTTTTTCGTCTAAATTCAAAAGAAATTGGAGGTGATTTTCATTTTAGTTTTTGATTTGGATTATCCTTATCATTTTAAGAAGAGTGAAAAGAATTTCATTCGTGTCTTCTTTAAATATATTTTTGTTTTGTTTGATTGAAAAAAAAAGTGAAATTATTCTCATTTCTTCTTTCATTCATTTGTTTTTCTTTTTATTACATTTCAAATTCAAAAACGAAAAAAAAATATTTTTCTGCATCTTAGTGAAAATAAAAGCATTTTCATTTTTCAATAACTTGAAACTTTTTGGGAAAAGTGAATTCAATTGAAAAGAATTTCATTTCATAAGTTTGAACTAGTTTGGGGGGCATTATTGTTGTTGCATTGATTGCATTTTTTCTTGTCTCTCTTCCCTAAATATTTTAGGATTCATCGAAATGGAAAGATTTCTTTTTCACATTTACTTTGCACTATAAGGATTCAGGTGACACTCGTTTTGAGCCTTGAAATTGAAACTTTAATCAAGATCACCTTAAAATGAACCTAATTTATCTTAAGGAGCATTAGAATTAATGATAATATCTAGTGGTATAGTCTAGAGACATGTTCCAGAGTCATTAAACGTAGGAGTTGTCGCTAACGGTGTGTGTTACAACTGGAGGGTGATACCCCGTCCCACATATGGAAGTATATTGATGTATGATAAGTATATTTGGGGTCCTCTCATCAAACGGCTACACATTAGACAACACTACTATGGCTGAACTCCCACGTACCATCACGTATATTTGGGGAGACACCACTAGGTTGCAAGCTTGCCATAGGTAACCAAGTCAGTCGCCTTGTAAATGTGATACACCGAACACAACATTTAGGAAGATTGGATGCCATACATTAAGTCCTTGGTCATTTTTCTATCATTTGATCACCAAGGTCTATATCTCAGTTCATGGATACTTGGTAAATGGCTAGCACACTTTTTTTATTTTTTATTTTTTTAATTCTAAAAGTAACTTCCCACAGAAACATCTCACCCATGCAGTTCTCCAGCCTTATTATTTCTTGGTGAACTGTGATTTTCTTCACTTCTTCCTTATTTGATCTTAATTTGAAAGTTCATCGTGGTTGGAGCATCAGATTTTCCCATTCCATCCTCTGACGTATCTCAAGAACCTCCTCCTAAGGTCCCTTAGTTTTAGGTTGGACCCATTGAAGCGCAAGGTGAGGAACTCATAATCGTTGTCAGTGTTCAACTCATATCATCTCGACCACCACATGACAATTCTACTTGGATGACATCAGAAGAATCTGATCCAGAAAGGCCCAAAGCATCTACAAAATTTTCGCCCTTTCCTTTGTTGGCCAGATAAATCGATAGACAAGACCGATCTCCCTAGTATCAAAAGATAGTCTAGCAACAAACAGACAAATAAACCTATCTTTCTCTAGACATATGCGATTTATAAATAAATTATACAAGGGTGTTAAGATCTTACCTTAGATCCAGTGCTCGTTCGTAGTAGTCGTCCTCCAGTCGCCTAAAAGAGTTATCTTTGAAGACCTGCAGTCACAAACAATCAAACATTAAATAGCACCTGCATAGAAAATATTATAAATCATGCCTATTATGGTGATCAAGGAATCCATAAAATAAATAGTTAATTAACAGCTTATTGAGAAAAAAATATATATTTGTATTAACTTTGAATAGTAGAAGAACCTTACAACCTTTTCAGCCTTGATGTTGAACAAGTCCTTCCTGGGGTCCGAAGCAAGAATTTCCTTTACTTTGATAAGTTTTGCAGTCCTCAAACGAGATACATAGAGGTATGTGACCTCTCTTCATGAAATCTCAACTAAAGAAGTCTAAGTTCCAACAACACTTTTCCTCAAATAACACTAAAGCTTGAACTCCCTTTGAGGCTGCCCAATGCCTCTTTTTATAGTGCAAAGGAGGAGGTTAGAGTTCCATCTATTAAGGGATAGTATCCTCCTTCAAAGGGATAAGCTCCTCACATCAAGGGGTTAGCTCCTTAAGGTATGGGATACATGAACTTTAAAAGAGTGTACTTGCCACCTCAAGATTCTTTCTAGAAGCTTCTAGAAATGACTGAAAGTGAGATTTTGAGTTTACTTTGCACCCTTTTTAAATTTTACAGGGGTTTGCACCCTTTACACTGAGAAAGTTCATTTTGGAACGCAAGTAACTTGACCATTAGGTGCGGGACCACACCTAAGATAAAGAGAAAGTGCGTTCTCAGAGTTTCGAAGATTTTTAAGGGTTTTTCTCTGATTTTCAGGGCTTGACATGAGGAATTGATGTTTTAGACTTGAAAAGGAGGAAAGTATGAGTGATAATGAATTCATACACATAAAAAAATGTCAAGGTGACAATTTTCAGTGCAACAGATTGCCCCCTAAAGTGCGAAGTCTGTAATAGATGAAGATAGAGTCTGTCATGTATGAAGAGTGAGGTACTTTATCATTTCAAGGATCATCCTGTGGACACCCCGGTAAAAACCTGTAAAAACATTCAATTCAAAACATATATATGTAGACATATCATCACTGAGGGAGGCATTCCCATACTCAGATCAAAACTAACTAGAAAACTGACTATACTCTTATGATACAGGAATGATTTTGTAATACATCAATAGTATAGACATGTGTAAACAGAGTATGGACGCAGCCATCTGTTTATGAATAGTCCACTGTATAATGAATAACAAAATTCCTTGCAACCTGGATGGTAGAAACTAGATCCAGGGTCTTGATTTCCGTTCCCCGAACTAGTACGATTCTATCCATGTGAATGAATGTGTTGAAGTCAAACATGGTAGAAAACACTTGATTACTAGTCAATGATGTGGACTGTTAAAAAGTGTGAGAGAAACCACTAGTAATGACAATGGTCCTCAAAGTACTCAGTACAATCCATGAAATGTGAATGAATGAGCTGAAGTCAAACATGTCACGGAATCATTCGATTTTAGTTCAATGATGTAATCTGTTATCGAAGGTGAGAAACCTACCATTGAGGCATGCAGATTTCAAGGTCCTGAAAATTTCTAGATCAACTTCCTAGATAATGAGTTGTCGTCCATAGAAAGCGATCCATCGTAGGCAAGCCCACAACATGAAATCATAGATCAAGTTTTGAAGAAATATATTGGCAAGGACTGACTCAGGGATGGTCAAAATGGATGACAGATATTTTGCAGATGAATGGTTTGTTCAAACTGTCCTCTTGAACACATAACGACACTGCAGATGGTTTGGTAACAATTGACCCAAAGCTAATACCCAGAAACCAGCTGAAGACTTTCAATGTGGTTTGATTAACTGTTAGGCAAAGTATTTTCCCAACCCAGGTGATCAAAAGTGTCATGTTCAAGAGTGGTTAATGGCTTTTTGAAAATCAAAGTGTAACAAACAGGTTCGTTTTTATCTTTTTTCCCCCACCATTTCTGGAAATTACCTCTTTATTTTTGACAAGCTTGAGGAGGATAACATTTGCTTGTTTATAAGCTCATCCTTCGGATGAGTCCAAATTAGTTTAAAATTCAAACCCTAAGAAGGAGTGGTTTTTTATTGTTTGAAATTGAACAGGTCCTTTACTGTTAAATTGTAATGAGTCCAGTATAGGAGAACCTTGGTGTTTTTCAATTTTAGGGAGTCAGAAGAAAAAACTTAAGAAAACTCCATGGGTGTAATTTTTCATAAATTTAGTCCCTCAAGCCCAAAAAAGGATAAAATAATGTAGGAGAGAACTCTATTGACTGTAATTAGTCAATGTATACCTTCTTCGTAAATAGTCCATGTCAGTCTATAAAAGGGGTAAACCTATACTGAAGGGACGACCATTCATTTATTTTAACGAGTTCGGATAATCAAATGCTCGAAAATATTTTGAATTTTAGAGAGTCTGAGAAGGGCTTAAAAGAGGACTCCAAGATTTCGCTTTTTCATAAATTTTGAAAGAGTCCAAAAAAGTGATAAAAGTATGCTCTTTCTTGAAAAATGATCAATTTTCCCGAAAAATCCAATATTCTGCACCAAAACTCAAAACATTACACATACCTGTTTAAGATAAATAAAAATGTTTTCAAAAATTACCTTTTTAAAGTGAAAAATAAACAAATTAAAAATTCATTTATTCGAAAAAACTTATAAAAAGGGCTTTTCTAACTTCATTATTACCATTTGAGTTCAGAGTGAAAAGTGAGAGCTTTTGGGTAAAAAAATTCCTGTGAAGATTCTGGAAAATCCATCCATCGGAATCGAGAACCGTCAGCTCCAGGTAATCCACGTCCTCCTTATATTACATTCTATCCATTTACATTTTGTTTTTAGGATTTAAATTCCATTTTTGAAGGGAAATTATGTTCAAAAAATCGCTTGCAAGGGTCTGCAGGCACAACACGTCGGCCCTGCGGACCCCGACATTTTTCTAGAAGGAAAAAATTCATGGGTCCGCACCTAATGCTCAGCACCCATGCATACCTACACACTGTTTGTAAGCAAAGGGTGCGGACCCCACGCAATGAATTTAAAAAAAATAAATTTCTCAATTTCTGCCCAAAATTCTTCAAACAATTTAGTTCTAATATGTCTCTTTGTGCATTGTAGGACATTAAAAATGCTTACTTGGCGAGAACGTGAGCACGAGGATGTAGATGACACCGCAATGAATCATATGCCCACACTGCAGGCATTGACAACATGCAGATTGTATAAGTTCTGGGCCATACAGGGCATGAGGGCCCAAGTAGACCTCCTAACATTGCTAGTAAACAGATGGAACACACAGGACCAGTGCTTCGTAATTGGCGGCCACCAGCTCGAAATCAGGATGGAGGATATATATTTTTTGACTGGTTTGTCCAAGAAGGGCGAACAAATATCTCTTTTCAGGACTAGGCCAGGTGGCCAGTATGTCGCTAGTCTCCGAGCGGAGTTTTTTGATGATCGAGCAGACCCCAAGGACAAACGGATTGATATGAAAACTATCATCCATCCTGAGCTTAAAGTTATTGAATTCACTGTTAGTAGACTTTGCAGGAGTGCGGCATTGGATGTGGCTACTAGGTCCCAAATGTAGATGGTAGTAGACTGTTTTCAAGGCACCATATTCAACTGGTGCGAGGCTGTGTTGGCAAATGTGAAAGGCCAAATAACCAGAGAAAAGAATGGAAAGATAAAAAAATTTGAATATGGATCCATTTTAGTCACCTTTTCTCTAGATATGATCCCCATGTTATCCCCGCAACATATTCCTATTGATGCTGGTCATCCTTGAGAGCCTAGAATGGTTCGTTGGGTTGCTTTGATGGCCTGTCACATTGAGGGCATAGAGGTTGTTCGATTTCTTCCTGCATATTTTCGTTGGTTGAACAACCAGCTTTTCGTGATTGAGGACTTTCCATACATTGGGATGGATTACCATGGCGACCGAGACATGGCTCTTCCTCCAGGAGAGCAATGGGATGATTCAGGTAAAAACCATTTTCAACAATTTCTAAGTTCTAATTTTTTTGTTTTATTTTAAATCTTCCAAAACTGAAAACCAAAGTTTAAATGCAGTCGTGGGCCCACGACGACCAACCACTCTCTAGCCTTATGAGAGGAGACACCCAGCTGCAGCAGCACCAGCCCCATAGGGCCAATCAGCAGAGATCCTGACCGACCTGTAGCATCATCTAGAGCGCTTGACACTAGATATCCTAGAGACTGACATATATGATATTCCACTTCGGTTACAGAGATATGTGATTGGGGTCCCAGGACCTTTTAGGAGGTTCCTGTGTAGGGTGGCCCGAGTAGTAGTTTCCTATCGTGATCATCACCATGGATAGGATGATCGATTTTGTAGACTCATGACATTTTTGACTTCTTGTATCATCTTTTTTTCCAATCATAAGGTGTTTTCCAACCTATGATCGAAGACGATGTATATTTTTAAACACACTTCTATGCTATGATATATAATTATTACCAGCTATATTGTGTAACATGTTATCAAATCTTGTTAAATTTACTGTTTTGATTATTGCGAATGTCTATTTATCATACTAGAAGCAACTGCATCTGCTAATGTATTTAAATGTCTTGGAATATGCTGATATTCAATGTAATCAAATTCACGTTCCAAGAGATGAAATTTCAAAAATAACCTTAATAACACTGGATTTCTAATGGAATATACCATGTTAAGCTGTAATACAACGAGTTCAGAATCCAACCTAACAATCAAACTCCGAATCCCAAACGAGATGGATTCAGATAATAACTCAATCACTGCACTATACTCTGCAATGTTATTCGTTGTTTGACTGAGGCTTACCCCATGCATAGATACTAACTCTTCAAAGGGTGAATAGATAACCCAAGCTGCGGAAGACATGTTCCATGTACTATGACAAGCACTATCAGCAAAACCAATGTATGTTTGAAGAGACGTCGACATCTGCAATATCAAGATTAAAACTCATATAAGCAGGAATAGTGATAAGAGCACACTTTAAACTAGGCACGCATTTCTAATCTAAGACACACCAACAGTAAAGAAAATAATCTAAAAAAAAATCTCCACTTAGAATTTAAGCATAATATCTTTTCAGATAAAGCCCATTTCTGGGTTTATCCAAAGGGACACCGTCAAAATATATCAGTTCATAGGCCCCTTTTACCAGCTTTCACTTAACAATGTAAGGATCATGCCACATAGGTACAAATTTTCCAGCCCCTAGTTTATTGTTTTCTTGATCGTATACTAAAACTAGGTCTCCTTCTGAAAAATTGCGAGGTGTAACACTTCTGTTGTACTGAGATTTCATCGATTTCGCATGAGTTTCATTTGCCAATGTAGCAGTGCGACGATTCTCATCTAGCTGAGCTAAGTACAAAAAATGTTTCTCTTCAGAAGTAGTTGGGAGTAATTCTATGGCTAATTGTAATGACGGAATTTCGCATTCAATAGGTAGCACAACTTCCAAACTGTAGACAATTTGGAAAGGAGTGAAACTAGTTGATGATTTTACTGAGCTCCGATATGCCCAAAGTGCTGAAAATAGCATGGTATGCCAATTCAAATTATGAATACCAATGATTCGTTTGATCATAGTGACTAAAAATTTATTGATAGCTTCAACCAGACCATTAGCTTGCGGGTAGTATGGAGTAGAACTATCGTGGCACAGGCCAAGTTGATCTGTCAGTTCAGTCATCATGATATTTCGAAAATGACTTCCATGATCCGTAATGATAGCTTGAGGAACACCAAATCTAGTGATTATATGATTAAATATGAAATTTGCAGCAGTCTTGTCGTCTTCCGAAAATGTAGGCATTGCCTCGGCCCACTTAGTAAAATAATCTACCGCTAAGATAATATACACATGCCCCCCGGCCGAGTGAGGGTTACATGTAATAAAGTCAATACCCCACTTTGTGAAAGGACCGGCATCAATTATAGGGTGAAGAGAAGTGGGTGGTGCATGCATTTTACGATAAAAAATATGACAATTGTGGCATTTCCGGATTGCATAGATACAATCTTCGAATAAGGACGACCAGAAATAACTAGCGCGCAATATCTTTTGGGTTGTGGCATACCCAGAAATATGACCGCCACATGCTCCAGAGTGGAAATCATTCAAAACCTTCTCAGCTTCTTCATGAGTAAGACAATGTCGGAAAACAGAATCCACTCCACGACGATAGAGTGTATCACCAATAATATTGTATTGTTGGGATTGGAAACGTATTTTCCGTCACTGAGATCATGAGATTTCAGGCTGAAAAGATTGGTTTTGTAGATAAACATTAATATCCCCATACCAAGGATCAAGAGTACTGATAAGAAATAAGGATTCGTCCGCAATGGGCTGCTCCGCCACAGTTTTAGTATCAGTATTCGGGAAATCACACATGAGTTCGGCAAAAACCAAAGACTTATTTTCCTTGGATTTTTCAAATTCCAAGTCAAATTCATGTAGGATAACTATCCATTTGGAATAATTTCCCCCTATCAATTTTTTAGTCAAGATATACATCATAGGGTTACAGTCAGAAATCACCATGGTTTCGCGTAATAAGATGTAGTGATGAAATATTTGGACAACTTGGACAGCTGCCAAGGCCAATTTCTCCACATGCGAATATTTAATCTCAGTCGGATGCAGATTGCAACTAAGATAGTAAATCACATGTTCATTGTTGAATTCATCTTCCTGAACTAAAACAATCCCAGTGGTGGAATGAGAAACGGCGAGATACAAAAAATAATCCTGGTTGCAATTGGGAGGACGCAATAACGGTGCATGGGTCAATGCGTGTTTGAGTGCATCAAAATATTGATCAGCGATCTCATCCCAAAAGAATGGAATGTTCTATTTTAACAGCCTGGTAAAACGCTTTGTTAACTCGGCGTAGTTAGGAATGAAACGACGTAAAAAGTTTGCTTTCCCTTGCAAACTTTGGAGTTGGCGCAGAGTCGAAGGAGGAGATAGATTGACGATAGCTTCAACCTTCGATGGATCGACATGAATTCCAGCCTTTGAAACGAAAAATCCCAGTAAGCGACCCGATTCTACACAGAATACACATTTGTGTGGATTCATCCAAATTCGATAATTCTGTGATCTCATAAAAATAGCTTGTAAATGAGTGAGATGATTAGCTCTACGCGATGAATGGGTAGCTAAATCATCAAGATAAGGCTATACAATGTGCTTGATGTCATGAAATGTGTAAGACATAGCCCTTTGAAAAGTTGCCCCAACATTGTTCAATCCAAAAGGTAATTTGCAATAAGAAAATGTCCCCCATGGACAAATGAAAGTTGTTTTAGGTTGATCAGCACAGAGTATGTTTATTTTATTGTAACTGGAAAAACCATCCATAAAAGAGAAAATTTCATTGCTGGCACAATCATCAATAATTTGATCGATATAGGGGGTTGGATAATTGTCTTTGGGAAAGGCTTGATTAATATCCCTATAGTCGATACATACTCTTATTGTTCCTTGTTTTTTGTTAACAGGAACAATATTCGATACCCATTCGGTTAAAGGAATTGGATAAATGAAACCTGCGTGAAGTAATTTCTCAACTTCGACTTTGATAGCAGCAAATTTTCTCGGATGTATTTGACATAAGCATTGTCGTACAGGTCTAACATCCGGGTAAGTTTTAATTTCATGGAAAACAATTGAAAGATCGATTCCTGGAATTTCTTCATATGACCAGACAAACACGTCACAAAATTCTTGAAATAGGGCTTTATAAGTTTTTATTTCATCGTCCGTACAGGAAGCACCTATATGATTTTTTTCAATAATTCCTGGCTTAACTGAAATGTCAATAGGAACCATTCGAGAGATATTTTCCAAATTTAACTCAGACTCAGAATGTTGCAATGGATTTTGTGGTTCTTTGACATAGTCAATAGTGAAAATAGAAGAAAAATCATTTTCAAAATGATCAAGCTCAGGTAAAAACGAATATCGGTGATGAAGATCTTCCCATGGTAAATCATCAACAGACAAAAGTTCACAAATCTGCTCATCAGTATGAACAAGATCAGAAATTGTTGTTGTTGCTGAGCTAGATATTGAAAGTGATTCCTCATGGACCACATTCATTGGATCAATTTCGGTTGAAGAAGGATCAGAAAATGACTGTACAACCTGATATGAAATTTCAAAGGGACTCAAAGGCATCACGCCATCAAATGAATCGACCTCAAAATCGGAAGGTACGATCCAAGGATCATCAAAAGTAACAGTATTCGATGAAATCATATGAATATTTGCGATAGAAGGCGATACGTTAGGAGCAGGAAAGGAAAAAGTTCCCAGTAAACTAGAATCTTTAATCAAACCTATGCCAACATCCTTGTAAGGGATAGCTATTTTACTGATGTGCTAGATAGTTTCTGTAGAGGCTAGATTGGATGAGAAATATGTCAGCTGGTCTATCATAAGGATATTTCCATTATGAGGAAACTTGATAAGCTGAAAGACCGATGAAAAAATAGCAGTCATAGCATAAGACCAACTGTGACCCAGGAGAAGGTTGTAATCTAGAGGGGCATCAACCACTTCCACATCTAGATTCATAGTTTTTCCTTCGACCCCTATAGGTAAATCTTGCAAAATACCAAAAGGATGGAACCCTCAACCATCAAAAGCCTTTAGAATTATTGAAGACTGATTGAGTGTGGGAGAACTAAGAGATTTCCAACACTGGATCGACATAATACACGTAGAAGCCCCTTCATCAATCAAATTCCAAAATATGGGTTTGTTTTTTACTACTACTGGAATCTGGAAAGCCATTTGATGGGGTAGGCAGGGTGTACAATTCTCTAAATTGAAGATTATTAGGCTCAAATTCTGAATATCGACAACTCCTATAGCAGAAAATAGTAATATACGTTGTGCTGGGCACGATTGCAGCACTTCCAAAGCCGACATTGCTGAAGGGGAAATAGCTAAGTCCTCAACAATGTTGTAATTCTGAGTAGCTCTCGCATGTGGATTGAAAGCTAATTTACGAAGTACACCTTTTGCAGGTGGTTTGATTACTAAGTCTGAGTTGGGTTTCTCGATTTGTAGCAGATCAGAAATAAGAGGAGGTGTAGTTGATGTGTTTGAATTAGAAGATTCTTCTTCTTTACCACCAACAGGATTTTTACTACCATAATCTTGCGATCGCGTCCCAATCCTGACATGAGACATCATCATAACGGGTTCTTCTGAGGCGTTCGAGGTAGAACCAATCATCTTACTATCTTGAGTTGGAAAAGGATCCTTCAAGACAGCAGGCGTTTGAGAACCTTTAACAAATTTCGAAACCTTTGCTCGATGTGGACATTCCTTGTTAAAATGACCCTCGTCACAAATGAAACAAGGATAGCGAGGTTTGCATTTTTCATCAGTATATTCATTTTTATCTTTTTTATCTTTTGAATTTTGTTTGTTTTTATTCTTCCCCTTCTTTTTACCAACGGATTTTGATTTGGTCGTAGATGACTCTATGACAAGGATGTCGGTAGAAACTTCAGCGGAAGAATCTCCTTTCGGGGAATCAGGTAAAGTTATTATAGGAGGAAAATTATTTAAATATTTCTTCTTACTTTTAGTACTAACTGAACCAATCATACCATCAGCGGCATGAGACCCTGAAGGAGTTGCAGTTATTTGATCGTGTTTTGGAAGATCATGGATTTTTTCATGTAAAGTACCTGACTACGTATAAACAAGGTCAAGGTCCTGAGCTTGAGCAATTACTTGCTCCTCAGTAACAATTCCTCCCTTAGCTACATCTTTAGTGATTTTGGGTAAGAATGATTTAATTAACCATTCCGCCAAAATTTGATCGTGAATGAAAATTTTCAATAAACGGCTTCTACGTCGCCATTTGTGAATATGATCAGAAATATATGTGGACGTGGATTGTCTCAATGAAGTTAATAGTTCTGTGCCATTGTCATATCTGACAGGCAACTAAAAATGAGTTAAGAAAGCAGTGGCTAACTAATTGAAATTATTAAAAGAGCCTTGTGGTAACTCAATGTACCATTTGGCGGCAAGACCAATAAGAGTTTGTTGAAAAAGATGCAATCGAATTGAATCATCAATGATTGAATTAGATGCACACCAGAGGTGATAAGTCATAACTTGATTTGACGGATCCTCTCCTGAATTACCCTATAATTTCGGTATATCACTGGGCAACTTATTAGGCATTGGTGGCCAATACGGAAGATAGAAAATTAGATCGTTCATAAGGCGTGACAAATCAGGTAAATCCAAAGTTGCAATAAACAATAACTAATGGTTGGGGTCGCGAAAACCTTGAGTAATGAGACCAGTTCCGGGAGGAGGATATACAGGATAGCCTGGAATGGGATTTGCATTAGGAATGGTATAACCTCCCGGAAAATGAGGATTAACCAGACCAAATAGGGGTTGTTGAGGCTATTGATAAGTATAGCTAGGATATGGTTGATACTGATAAACTGAGTTTTCTGTAGTAGGACTGAATTGATATTGTCCCTGGTACGGTTGATATGTGAATTGCAGTTGACTTGTAGAAATATTACTTGTACCAGCTTGTCCTACAGGCATCTGGACCAAAGTCTGAACTGTAGGTCCTGACTGAGGCACAGAGACCTGAGGAATTTTCACTGATGCAGGGATAGAAGAAGTCAAAGCTACAGATACTCTAGAAATAGGTGTTGTAGGTCGAATAGAATTTGCAATAGTTGTAGCAGTTTGAGGTGGAGTCTAAGGTGTACTAGGCCCAAGCTGCTGAACTGAACCAGGTGCAGGGATTTGAACAGTAGGCTCGACAGGTTGCCGGGTTGCACCAGAAACCAAAGGATGTCCAACTTGATTAGGTAGCTGCACATTAGGTTACATAGTCTGTTGAACTTGAGACAGATTCCACACCATGTTCATTCCGGGGTATGAACTCATAGAAGGTTGTGCATATAAAGGACCATAGCCCGGTTGAACGTAGGGTTGATAATTAAGCGGTACATGTTGGGTGTGGAGCTTGATTATCTTGTTTACTTTGTATCACAACATTGGACCCCTACACCTTAAAAGGGGCGGCAATGCCGCCCATAATTAATCGCTGTCGTGGTGGGTCTAGGGGGGGCGGTAGCGCTTTTCGGAGCCCCCCCTTGGCGGGGGTTTTCGGGGGTAGCGCCCCTGAAGCTAAAAACATATGTAAAATTGCCTTGTAAAAGTATAGTAATTTCTAGTCAATCTGGGCCGTTCATTAGGAAAATGATCTGACGGTGGAAGTTATGTTTAGATTAGGGTTTTTTTCCCTAGAAGGCAACCCCTCGATTTTATGAGGGCATTCTATTGCGGCTGTGCATTGTATGTGTACTATCGGAGCGAGAAACAGAGAGGGATACTATGAGAGAGAACAAAGGATATTACAGCAGATTTGCTGTAGGTTTTGTCTCTTCATTTTTTGCTGGATAATAGAAAGGAAGGACTGGCTGTTCGGGGTGGACGTAGCGCAAACTGGGTGAACCACGTATATCTGTGTCTCTCTAGTTTTATGTGTTTTGTGTGCTTTTATTTTCCGCATATTTTATGTGTTGCATTGCTCTGTAATATTTAATTTTCTAACAACTGGTATCAGAGTTGACGATATATTTGGCTAATAAACTCGCAGGAAAGAAAGGTTCCTAGTTCGAGTGGGAGCAATGGCAGAAGATGGTAAGTTTAGGGTTGAGAAATTTAATGGCCAAAACTTTCTGCTGTGGAAGATGCAGATGGAAGATTATTTGTATCAAAAAGATCTGTACCTACCATTAAGCAGAAAAACAAAGAAGCCGACGGCCATGAGAGACGCGGAATGGAACATTCTCGATAGAAAGGCACTCGGAACAGTACAGTTGTGTCTTGCAGCATCAGTTGCCTTCAATATTTCGAAGGAAACAACAACAGAGGGTTTGATGCAAACATTGGAAAAACTATATGAAAAAACCTTGGCCTCAAACAAGGTATTTCTTATGAAACGATTATTTAATATGAAGATGTCGGAAGGTGGATCTGTTGCAGACCATTTAAATGAATTTAATACAGTTACCAGTCAGTTAAGTTCTGTAGGGGTAAAATTTGATGATGAAGTTGGAGCTTTGTTATTCTTGTGCTCATTGCTAGAGAGTTGGAATGGTTTAGTAATGGCCATTAGTAACTCTGTCTCTGAATCTAGTACTTTAAAGTTTGATGATGTTTTTTGTGCTATCCTTAGCGAAGAAATGCAACGGAAAAGCTCCGGTGAGACATCAGGTAATGCTTTGAGTGCAGAGTCTAGGGGAAGAAGAATGGAAAGAGGAAAGAGCTCAGGATATCGTAGTAAATCAAGGAAAGGTAGATCCAAGTCCAGATCGGGGATAGTGTGCTGGAATTGTGGAAATAAAGGAAACCTAAAGAAAGACTGTAGATCTTGGAAGGGAAAAGAAGGAGACACACAGCAAGAAAAAAATCATGAAGCAAATGTGACAGGTGATGTGTTACAAGATGCTTTGATTCTTTCTTTCGAAAAGGTTGCTAATTCTTGGGTTGTAGATTGAGCGGCTTCATTCCATTCCACACCTGATAAGAAATATTTTCATTACTATGTTGAAGGAGATTTTGGACAAGTTCGTTTGGGTGATGATAAACCCTGTAAAATTGTTGGAATGAGTAAAGTTATTGTAAAACAACAGAATGGAAACCAATGGCTACTAAAGGAGGTAAGGCATGTTCCAGACCTGAAGAAAAATCTGATTTCAATAGGGCAATTAGGTGGTGAAGGTTGTGTGACAACTTTCATAGATAAAACTTGGAAGGTAACCAAAGGAGCATTGGTAATAGCAAAAGGTGAAAAGGTTGGTACATTGTATTTATGCAATGGTATTTCTAACTTTGTTAATGCTTTAACTTCCAAAGGAGAAGATGCAACATTATGGCATCATAGGCTCAGACACATGAGTGAGAAGGGAATGAAGATTCTTCACTCAAGAAATTTGTTGCTAGGTTTTAAGAATGTTGATTTGGATTTCTGTGAGAATTTTATTTATGGAAAACAAAAGAGCGTCAGATTTCTCAGAGTTGGGAAAGAAAAGAAGAGCGAAAAATTAGAGCTTGTGCATACAAATGTATGGGGACCTGCTCAAGTATCATCTCTCGGTGGCTCTCATTATTATATTACTTTTATTGATGATGCAACTAGAAAAACATGGATTTATTGTATTCAAAATAAATCTGATGTATTTGATACTTTAAAGAAAAAAAAATCTTTGGTTGAGATTGAGACAGGAAAGAAGTTGAAGTGTTACAGATTAGACAATGGAGGTGAATATTGCAGCAAAGAGTTTGATAGGTACTGTTCAGAGCATGGAATTCGTAGAGAGAAGACAGGTCCAAGAACACCACAAGAAAATGGTGTGTCAGAAAGGATGAACAGAACAATCATGGAGCGTGCAAGGTGCATGAGATTGCATGTAGGATTGCCTTTACAATTTTGGGCAGATGCTGTAGATACTGCTGTTTATCTAATAAACAGAGGGCCTTCAAGTTCCTTGGATGGTGGTATTCCAGAGGAAGCATGGATAGGTAAAATGATAAACTACTCTTTTTTAAAGCATTTTGGTTGTGAGGCCTTTGTCCATATTAATAAATAAAACAGAACAAAGCTTGAGGCAAAATGAAAGAAATGTACCTTTATTGGATATGGTGCTAATTATTTTGGTTATCGCTTATATGATTATGAAAATCACAAAATAATTAGGAGAAGAGATGTAATATTCAATGAAAAGTTCTTGTATAAGCATCAGTTCAGGAAAAGAAACAGGAAAAAGAAAACAAGGAATACACGGTTCTTGATGAGATATTTGAAAAAGTAAAGGTGCCTGAAAATAATAATAATCAAGAACCACAGCAGCAGCAACCACCACAACAGCAACAGGCACCTCAAACACCTGAAAGTGGTGTTAGAAGATCTACCAGGATAAGTAGACCCCCTGAACGATACTCTCCTTCATTATATTATTTATTTCTCACTAATTCTGGTGAACCTAAATGTTATGAAGAAGAAATGCAGGTTGAAAGTAGGAAGAAGTGGGAGCTAGCCATGGAAGAAGAGATGGACTCCTTAATGCATAACCAGACTTGGGACTTAGTCAAGTTTCTTGCAGGTAAAACTACATTGCAGAATAAATGGGTTTATAGGCTGAAGGAAGAAGATGGAGGAAAACAAAGGTACAAAGATATAATTGTGGTGAAGGGGTTTGCACAAAAGAAAGGTATTGATTTTGATGAAATATTTTCTCCTGTTGTTAATATGAATTCAATCAGAACTATCTTAAGTCTTGTAGCAACGGAATATTTACATCTTGAACAGTTAGATGTAAAGACAACATTTCTCCATGGAGATTTGGAGGAAGAGATATACATGCAGCAACCAGAAGAATATGAGGTAAAAGGGAAAGAAAAATTGGTGTGCAGGTTAAAGAAGAGCTTGTATGGCTTAAAACAGGCTCCAAGGCAGTGGTATCTAAAATTTGACAAGTTTATGTATGAACAAGGTTATACTAGATGTCACTCTGATCATTGTGTTTATCTAAAAAGGAAAAATGATGGCAACTATATTATATTGTTATTGTATGTAGATGACATGCTTGTTGCAGGATCTAACATGCAGGAAATAAATGTGCTCAAAAGAAAATTGGCAAATTCATTTACAATGAAGGATTTGGGAGTTGCAAAACAAATCCTTGGTATGAGGATAACTAGAGACAGGAAAATTGCAAATTAACACTGTCTCAGAATGAGTACATAGAGAAGGTGTTGAAAAGATTTAATATGCACAATGCAAAACCAATCAGTACACCTTTCGCTAGCCATTTCAAACTTAGTAAGGAGATGTGCCCAGAGACCCAAGAAGACATGGATTATATTTCTAAAGTTCCATATGCATCATCAGTTGGAAGCTTAATGTATGCAATGGTCTGCACAAGGCCTGATATTGCACATGCAGTGGGAGTTGTAAGCAGGTACATGAACAATCTAGGAAAAGAACATTGGATGGCAATAAAATGGATTCTCAGATATTTGAGAGGTACCACAAATCAAGCATTATGCTTTGGTGGTTCAAACATTGCTCTACAGGGATATGTTGATGCAGGTATGGCAGGTGACAGAGATAACAGGAGGAGCACTACAGGATATGTATTTACCGTAGGTGGAAAAACTGTCAGTTGGGTTTCAAAAATCCAGAGTGTTTTTGCACTTTCAACAACAGAAGCAAAGTATGTTGCTGCTATAGAGGCTAGTAAAGAAATGATTTGGTTACAAAGGCTTATGGGTGAATTGGGTAAGAAGCATGATATGGGCACACTATATAGTGATAGCCAAAGTTCCATTCATCTTGCAAAGAAGTTAGCATTTCATTCCAGGACTAAACAATACATCTCAAGTACCATTTCATACGGTCAATATTAGAAGATGGAGAGTTGAAGCTAGAAAAGATACACACTAGCCAAAATCCTGCAGATATGCTAACAAAAGTTGTAATCAGGGAGAAACTGAGAATGTGCTCAGTTTCAATTGTTCTTCAAGGATGACGATGAAGATGAGGAACAACTAGGTCCAAAGAGGAGTCATTGTCTAGCAAATGAAGCAGCGATGGAGTTGCTACAAACAGTCTCCAAGTGGGAGATTGTTGGGTGTGGAGCCTGATTATCTTGTTTACTTTGTATCACAACATTGGACCCTTGCAACTTAAAAGGGGAGGAAACGCCGCCCATAATTAATCGCTTCCGTGGGGGGTCCAGGGGGGGAAACAACGCTTTTCGGAGCCCCCCCTTGGCGGGGGTTTTTGGGGGCAGCGCCCCCGAAGCTAAAAATAGATGTAAATTTTCCTTGTAAAAGTATAGTAATTTCTATTCAATCTGGGCCATTCATTAGGCAAATGATATGATGGTCGAATTTATGTTTAGATTAGGGTTTTTTCTCTAGAAGGCAATCCCTCGCTTTTATGAGGGCATTGTATTGCGGCTGTGCATTGTATGTGTATTCTCGGAGCAAGAAACGGAGAGGGAGACTGTGAGAGAGAACATAGGATATTACAGCGGATCTGCTGTAGGTTTTGTCTCTTCATTTTTTGCTGGATAATAGAAAGGAAGGACTGGCTGTTCGGGGTGGACGTAGCCCAAACTGGGTGAACCACGTATATCTGTGTCTCTCTAGTTTTATTTGTTTTGTGTGCTTTTATTTTTCACATATTTTATGTGTTTCATTGCTCTGTAATATTTAATTTTCTAACAGTACATTTCCAACTCCTTATAAAAATGATTGACCAGAAGGCGGTTGGAAACCTTGAGTTGGGTACTGACCTTGAGGTTGATAACCCTGAGGCACATACTGAATATAGGGTTGATAAGGACCCTGAGGAATATACTGAGTCTGGGGTTGACCTTGGGGCATGTACTATCTTGAAGGTTGATAACCTTGAGGTATGTACTATCCTTGAGGTTGTTCTCCAGGGAAGTAATACTGTCCTACAGTTGGTCCTGGAAAAAATTTACCTTGAGGTTGCCCCCTATGTGGTAACGGACTACCTTGAGGTTTCCCTCCAAGCGGTAACTGACTACCTTGAGGTTTTCCCCCAGGCGGTAACTGACTACCTTGAGGTTGAGGATATGGAATATTATCAGATAGATTTGCTCTGTGTTCAACGTTTGAGCTCCATTAATACCAAATGATAACAATTGTTCAATCAGTCGAGGAGTTGCTTCTGAGAAAGTACCAGTGAGTGACTAGTACCCCGAAGGAACAGAAGGACCATCGTATAAAAATGTTTTCGGTGATTGGGAAAACATAGATGACTCTCCTGACATGATCAATGAAGGATAATAACCTCTTGGTGTAGGATGAAAAGGAATTCGAGGTGGTGAAAAACTAAGACCCGGATTTTCTAAAAAAATTGTCAATGATAAATACCAAGCGTTAGTTCTAAAAGGACTGTAGAATATCTATTCACGCTCCCTAAGATTCAAAGTCCATGGGTTTTCGGGAAGAGTTACGTCTTCGTCTCGACTGAAAACTTATTCAATAGATATGAGGCTAGGAGGAAGATCTTCAGTAATGATATTTCCTACCTTAGGTGAACCAGGATCACTAGAAGTTGGAGTAACAAATCCTAAAGACAGTTCCAAAATAGAAGGTTCAGTGTCAAGCTCTGAAATTTCAGGTTCTTCAGGTAGTTCATTGGAAGGAGAAATACTACCAGTAACTTCGGAAACTGAAACTGGCTTAGAAATATACTCTGTTGTTGGTATTTGACAATCAGGATGAACTACTATAGATGACTCTCCAGCTTCTGTTGATCTAATTCTACTGTCACTAGATGATACTAGAGATCTGAGCCCTTCAAGTTGGCTTGGCGTATACTCAGGGGGCTTCCCCTGAAGTCTACGAGACTGTCTTGGTAATTCTGCCACGATTAAATATTAATTATTCACACACAAACAAATAAAATTTCAATGAAAATACCTAAAGTCTCTAAAGAACCAAACAACTGAATCACATGTCTAAAAAAATCTAAGAGTTCAAACCACACACAAACAGTAACTTCCCGTACTAAAAAAACTAGTTGGTGATGAAATCCAACTTAGTAGAAGTTTAATACAGAAAGGGCAGTTTGGAACAGTTACCTCGACAACCTGCTTAATGAAAAAGACTGGTACAAGTTTCTTCACAAAACCATCTCAAGTGAAGAGAACCCCCCAGAGAGTCCAAGTGAGTATATTCAACATCTTCCCCAGGTACAGTGAGATCTTTCCTTCACTATCACCTTAGAAAATAATGTTAAGTTTATGGACACTAAGGTTACCAACAACAAAAAATACAATAGGGGGAACAATCCACGATCTGATTCTACACGCAAGGGCAGAGTAACAAAGCTCAATCCCCTTGAAAGCTCCTCGACATGGTCAATCCGAGGTTTTCCAACAAGTGACCCCAGGCTCCTCGACAATGGTCAATCTGAGGTTTACCGTTTGTATTGCGCGCAGATATTCTATCTTTCCAAATGAAACATAATTGATTGTCTCAAAGGTTCGGACATGATCTCGCGATTAACTCCTTTAAGAGAAGCTTCCCAGAATGTATCAATTACAATTGGATTTATTTCCTACCGCAAGATTTATCTACTTGTTTGTTTTAACTATATTGGAGATTTAATTACTCCCTACTCCAAGATACTAGCCTAAGCTATATTGGTGATAAGAGCCCTAGAAATAGAAAAGATTACTAGATCAATTTTAATTAAGCGTTGTTTTTATGGGTTGTTCCTTTAAGTTGATAGGTATGAAAATGAAACTTTGATGGTGTGAAGACTTGACTCCAAACACACTAAAAATGCACCTAAAATGATAAGCGTTTATTTTTTCTTTCAATGCAATTCTAGCTAAAAGAAAGAGTTCGAGAATGCAATTTATTAAGAAACAATTCTTTCTCTCAACATGAAAATGAAAAGAAAATATTTTTGTTTTTCAAATGAGAACTCAAAACGAGACAAACAATCAATGCTCACAATAAATCCCTTTCACTTTCCAAAGCTTGAAACTAGAAGAAACAATTTCCTTCAAAAGTGATGTACAAGTTCTAGAAAGGCACTCAAAACTACGAAAAACAATTTTGAGATCTAAAAACTTAAAAAATCTAATTGAATAAAAGCTTCAATTTTTTTTTTTTTTTGAGGATGTTTTTCTTAGTTGTTTAGTAAACTAAGGATTCATTTGCATAGAATAACAAACAAATAAAAAAACATCCAGATATTTTTTCTTTTGTAAAAATGAAATTCAGAACTTATAACAAAGTTTGTTCAAAGATTTGCAAAGAGAAAACTAGATCTCATAAAGAATTATTTCAACCACTAAGCCAGACTCATAAAGAAGACAAAAGACACTAGAAACCAAAGGTATTTCAAGCTTCTAATCTTTCAGTAACTACAAAGACAAACTAAAAACCACTTCAGGCATGCAAAACTTCTAGAAAATCACTCAAAACAAAAAATACTACTAGAACTCACTCATAAGAGATTTTTTACAGGAAAAATACAGATCTGGGTAGACACTAAGAGTCCTAAATCAAATATAAACTTAATTGGAAGAAGAAATCGTGAGTTTTCAAAAAAATTTAACAAGGTTCGCAGACTTCAGAAGAAAGAGGTGCGGTTCCGCACTGTTTACTCAAGGAAAGTGCGAACATGCCCACATTGTCTGTGAAGACAGAGTGCGATCCCCTGAAAAATTTTAAGAAAAAATAAAAATACTTCAAAACTTTTGAAAGAAAAGTAAAGCTAAGCTACCCAAGCCAGTATACATCAATCAAAAACCAGAAAAAACAATTTTCTCAAATCAAAACAAAGGAAAACCAAAATCAAATTATTTCCCCAGCGGAGTCGCCAATCTGTTGGCCGGATAAATCAATCTTGCAGACAAGACCCGTCTCCCTTGTATCAGAATATATTATAGCAAAAAACAGACAAATAAACCTATCTTTCTCTAGACATATGTGATTTATAAATAAATGCTACAAGGATGTTAAGATCCTACCTTAGATCTAGTGCTCGTTCGTAGTAGTCGTCCTCCAGTCGCCTGAAAGAGTTATCTTTGAAGACCTGCAGTCACAAACAAGAAAACATTAAATAGCACCTGCATAGAAAATATTATAAATCATGCCTATTATGGTGATAAAGGAATCCATAAAATAAACAGTTAATTAACAGCTTATTGAGAAAAACAAATATATTTGTATTAACTTTGAATAGTAGAAGAACCTTACAACCTTTTCAGCCTTGATGTTGAACAAGTCCTTCATGGGGTCCAAAGAAGGAATTTCCTTTACTTTGATAAAATTTTCACTCCTCAAACGAGATACATAAGTCTAAGTAAACAATCTCCTCATGAAATCTCAACTAAATAAGTCTAAGTTCCAATAGCACTTTTCCTCAAATAACACTAAGGCTTGAACTCCCTTTGAGGTTTCCCAATGCCTCTTTTTATAGTGCAAAGGAGGAGGTTAGAGTTCCATCTATGAAGGGATAGAATCCTCCTTCAAAGGGATAAGCTCCTCACATCAAAGGGTTAGCTCCTTAAGGTATGGGATACATGAACCTCAAAAGAGCGTACTTGGCACCACAAGATTCTTTCTAGAAGCTTCTAGAAATGACTGAAATTGAGCTTTTGAGTTTACTTTGTGCCCTTTTTAACTTTTACAGGGGTTCACACCCTTTACACTGAGAAAGTGCATTCTGGAACGCAAGTAAATTGACCATTAGGTGCGGGACTGCACCTAAGACAAAGAGAAAGTGTGTTCTCAGAGTTTTAGAGATTTTTAAGGGTTTTTCTCTGATTTTGAGGGCTTGACATGAGGAACTGATGTTTTAGACTTGCAAAGGAGGAAATTATGAGTTCGTTATCACTTTGAAAGGAAAGTATAAGTGATAAGGTAAGCACCAGAAACCCCAGTCTCAGCCTCAACCTGATGCTTCATATCAATAGATTCCTCAGTACCAGCGAGCTGAGTTAGGACCTCAGGTTGGACTATATGTTCAACACAGACCACATGTTGGACCCTATGTTCAGTAGGGACCTCAGGCTGGACCCTATGTGTTAGGTCCCTATATTACTAGTGTAGTCCATTATTATTTTAGTGTAGACCCCCTTATTGTTATTGTTGTAACCCTGTAACCCCCATATTGTTATTATTGTTCCTTTACATTATTATTGTCAGATCGGCTAGGATTAAATTGTGGCCCCATGGACTCCTATATATAGAAAGGAGGTTTTTTCATTTGTATCATCCAAGAATTTTTCATTCATGTGATGTATTGGAGGTTTCACCCTCGAAGTGGCTTATTTATAAGGCATTGATATCTCTTTTATTCTATTTTTGGAGCTGGTTTCAATACATTTGGTATCAGAGCCTTTGGATTTTAGGGTTTCACTGCTTCAAATAAGTCATCGTGGAATTTTAACTGTAACTATTTTTCTATGAAGGGTCCGAAGCTGAAATTTTTAGAGTGTGAAGAAAACATCTTGAGGAACATCGTCGAAAAATTTCAGAGGTTCTTAATATTTTCGGCGATATGATCAGTGGAAGTTAGGTCATTTTGCAGGCTCATGAATTTAACCTAAACATGTCATCCTGGAATTTTCGCTATAACTATTTTTCTACGATGATTCAGAAGCTAAAATATGTAGAGTGCAAATTTGAAACCCTAAGTAACATTGTCACAAAATTTCATATCTTGTTTCACGACATTTACGGAGATATGATCTGTGGAAGTTAGGGCAGTTTCAGGCTTCGAAATTTCATCTCAAAGAGGTGATCATGGGAAACTATTCATAGCTCTCTCTCTCAGCATCAGATTGAAATGATATAAAAAGTGGCCACAAGTGCATGGACTGTATTTTTATGTCTATAAATTTCAAAGCCAAAGGAGGAAATGGAGACACATGGCAAGTCGTACAAGTTTGCTCTACTGAACCATTCCATAATTGGGTCATTGTGGGAGATTGGACATAACTTTGTATTGAAGAATCCAAATCAGATCGGACCTATGGCATTTGAAAGAAGCTTCAGAGGGCTACTATAGGGTTGGATTTTAGATATTGAGGATCCACAATTATAGATATAATTCAATTTCAATATAGAGCTCCTCAAAAGCAAGTAAAAGGTGTGTATTTTTTTTTCCGAATTACATAAGTCTTGTTTGAAGAATCAAGTTGAATTGATTCCAAGGGCATATTGTAGAATAGATATCAGTATTGGATTATAAAATGGCCCCTAAAAAAAATTCAACACCCATTAAGCCCTTAGAAGGCTCTACTATGACTCATGAAGATGAAGAATGACAACATGACATATCAAAATTACAAGGGCAAATGCAACAAATTTCGCTCTCGCAAGGAGAAAAAAAAAATGACATGGAAGTCTTGAAGAAAGGTGTGGAAACTAAGATGGATTGTTTGAATAAAGGCATGGAATCTAAGATGGATGGTTTGAAGAATGGCATGGATGGCATGGAAGCTAAGATGGATGGCATGGAATCTAACATGGATGGCATGGAAGCTAAGATGGATGAAAAAATGGAAAACATCAAGAATGATCTAAAATCAGACATGGAAGGTTTGAAAAAGTTGATACAAGAAATTTTTCCTAATGGTGAAAAGATATTAGAGGAAACTCATGATGAGAACAAAATAAATGTTAATCATGATTTCATAAACACTAATGTTGGAAGGAAGAACAACCATATTCCAAAAATGGATATGAGGAAGTTTGATGGAAAGGATCCTGTAACATGGATACTATAGATGGAGCAATATTTTGATCTCAATAATGTGCAAAACACACAAAAGGTACACATTGCAACTTTACATTTAGAACAAAATACAATTGTATGGTATCTATATCTTTGCTCCTGTAAAAAAATTGGCACGTGGTCAACTTTTACAGAGGAAATGATAGCACATTATGAGGATACAAAGAGAAACACCTTCTTTAGCCAATTGATAAATCTCAAACAAAAGTGTTCAGTGGAGGAGCACATTGAGGACTTCCAAAAATTGAATATAAGGGTAATTAATATTCCAGAGGAACACAGGATTGATCTCTTCATAGGTAATTTAAATGATAACATCCAACATGAAGTTCGTGTTTTGGAACCTGATTCATTGGAGAAGGCATTCAGGTTGGCAAGAAAAATTGAATGTAAAATTATGGCGACAAGGAAGCCTACCACTCACTTCTATAAAGAGGGGAGTGTTGCTACTCCTAGATTTCCACAACCTACAAGGTTGACACCACAACAATTGGAAGAAAAAAGAGCAAAAGGGCTTTGCTATAGTTGTGATAGAAAATACACTAAAGGTCATAAGTGTGCTGAGAAGAAATTATTTTACATAGATTGTGAAGAGGAAGAAGAAATGAACAAGAAGAGGATATACACCAGGAACCAGCCCTAGAAGAGGAAGAAATGAATCCGACCATATCGTGTAATGCACTGGCAGGAATTACCACTCCTCAACTCTCAAGATAGAAGGACAAATCAAGAAGAAAAAGGTAATAGTGTTGATTGATTCAGGTAGCACCCATAATTTTATTCATCGTAAGGTAGCCAAGGAATTAAATTGTTTCCTATACCCAGCACCAGAATGTCAAGTGATGGTTGCAAATGGAGGAACTATAAATTTCTCTGGAAAATGCCATAATATCAAGCCAACCATGGGGGAATATGTATTGACTAGTCCAATGCTTTCCATTCCTATGGGAGGTGCTGATGTTGTACTAGGAGTACAATGGTTACAATCTTTGGGGACGGTAGCTTTTAATTTCGAAGAACTTTTCTTGCAATTTTTTTCAGAAGGAAAGGAAGTGGAATTACGAGGTATGGCAGGGAAGCCAGGATGGATAATAAGCTCTAATGTCATGACAAAGCTTCTAAAGAAAGAACAACGAGGCGTAATTGCACAATTATGCTCACTAGAAGTTCCAACATCAAAATCATCTATTTCTGCAGATCTCCAACAAGTCTTGGACAATCATTCCAAGGTCTTTGAAACTCCCAAAAGGACTCCCACCTATTCGTGATCATGATCATGCTATTCATTTGATTCCAAGAAGTGTTCCTCCAAACATCAGGCCTTATAGATATCCTTACTTCCAAAAGAGCGAAATTGAACGTATGATTGCAGAAATGTTAGAGGCGGGTATAATTCAACCCAGTCAAAGTTCTTTCTCTGCTCCCGTAGTATTGGTACACAAGAAGGATGGATCATGGCGAATGTGTCCAGATTATAGGGAGCTCAATAAGCTCACCATTAAAGACAAATTTCCCATTCCTGTGATCGATGAATTATTGGATGAATTACATGGAGCAATTTATTTTACCAAGTTGGATCTTCGTTCAGGATATCATCAAATTAGAATGAAGACCGAAGATATTCCAAAAACAGCATTTCGAACTCATGAGGGTCATTATGAATTTTTGGTCATGCCTTTTGGCCTTACCAATGCACCTTCTACATTTCAAGGGTTGATGAATTCCATTTTCAACCCTTCCTTAGAAAATTTGTGCTAGTATTTTTTGATGATATACTAATCTACAACAGGTCTTGGAAGGATCATGTTCAACATGTTGACAGGGTGCTCAAACTATTTTAGGAGAAACAATTATATGCAAAAACATCCAAATGTTTCTTTGGAGTACAAGAGGTGGAATATCTGGGTCATATTGTATCTCACGAGGGTGTTAAGGTAGACCCTAACAAAATTAAAGCCATTAAGGAATGGAAAGTCCCTACAACCATAAAGTAGTTGCGAGGATTTCTTGGGTTGACAGGGTATTATCGCAATTTTGTTAAGAATTATGGGAGAATAGCAGCACCTCTAACAACATTATTGAAGAAAGATGCATTTTCATGGACTCCTGAAGCAACTAAGGCCTTTGAACATCTTAAAGAGGCATTGCCTAAGACGGCTCATTAACAGCTAGACTCTCGAAAAACCTTTATCAGGAAATGATGCCTCAAGAAATGGAATTGGTGCTATTTTAATGCAAGCAATGTAGACCCATTTTCGGAAAATAGTCCAAGAAAAGGAAAGTATTGCAGTTATTTACCGAAAGTGGTGTCGTTAGCAACACCGGTGATGCACTAAAGCAATGGCTATCTTACCTAATGAAAGAAACTTCAAGGTAAAAATGATCATGATAGTCTTAAAACTCTGAAAACAAATACTATCTTCAGAAGAGCAGGAAAAATGGGTCACAAAGATGTTGGGTTATGACTTTGAAATAATCTACAAAAAAGGGAAGCTAAATGTTTTTACAGATGCACTCTCAAGAAAGAATGAAGAGGTGGAAGCATTTCTTTGTGCCATTTATATTATCCAACTAGATTGGATAACCGAGGCAGGGGATGAATGGAATAAGGACGAAGAAGTGTGGACACTCATTCAAAAGTTGCAGCAAGATCCTAGTACATCTGATACATTTAGCTGGAAAAATGATTCCTTATGGTACAAAGATTGCTTATATATTTGTAAGAATTCCCAACTAAAACAAAAGATTCTTTTGGAATTGAACACTTCTCCTTTAGGAGGAAACTTAGGATTTTTAAAAACTTACCACAGGGTGAAGAAAGAATTTTTTTGGGATGGCCTTAAATCTGATATTCAAAAGTTTGTGGCAGAATGTTTGGTTTTCCAGCAGAATAAAGTTGAGACAATTAAGACCTCGAGTCTTCTACAACCTTTATCCATTCCAAGTCAACGTTGGGAGGAGATCTCAATGGATTTTATCATAGGTTTACCTAAGTTGGAAGGAAAGAGTGTCACCATGGTGGTAATTGATAGACTTACCAAGTATGCACACTTTTGTGCATTATCTCATCCATTTAGAGCTAGTATAGTTGCTACTACATTTACGGAAATAATTCAAAAGCTACATGGAAACCCAAAGGTTATTGTGAGTGCCAGAGATCCGATTTTCACTGGAAATTTTTGGACGAAGTTATTTTCTTGTTTGGGTACTCAATTAGCTCATAGCTCATATTATCATGCTCAATCCAATGGTCAAACTGAAATAGTAAAAAAATGTTTGGAAGGATATCTTCGTTGTTTTTTATTTGATAAACAAACACAATGGGTCAAGTGGTTACCTCTCGCTAAATGGTGGTATACCACTTCTTTCCATACTGCAGCAAAAATGACCTTATTTATGGCTCTTTATGGATATCACCCACCATCCATCACATCATATTTAAGAGAAAATTCGAAGGTTCAAGCAGTGGAAGATCACATCGAACATCAACAAGAAGTTCTCCAACTCTTTAAAGGATAACCTGAATTTGGCACAAAATTGAATGAAACAACAGACAGATCAACATCACAACGAGAGAAGTTTTGATGTAGAAGACTAGGTATTTTTACGGCTACAAGCATACAAACAAAAGTCCCTCGAGCAAGCTAAGAAGGATAATAAATTATCAAAAAATTACTATGGTCCTTATAATGTGTTGCAAAATATTGGTACTATGGCATACAAATTGGAGCTTCCTACTTCTTCATGAGTGCATCCAATTTTCCAAGTTTCATGCTTAAAGAAGGTTATAGGTGAAAATCTTCCAATTCAAACAATATTTCCTGAGCTTGATGAAGAAGGAAAAATCATATTGGAACCTGAAGTGGTCATGGAAAAAATAACTCAACAGCTGCAAAGTCGATCAATTTCAGAGTATCTCATCAAGTGGAAGAACTTACCCACTGAAGATTCTACATGGGAGGATGAGAATTTTATACAGAAGCACCCAGAGCTACTCAAGCATTGAGGAAAGGACTTTTTTGAAGGATAGGGGCATGTTAGGTCCCTATATTGCTAGTGTAGTCCCTTATTATGTTAGTGTAGACCCCCTTATTGTTATTTTTGTACCCTTGTAACCCCCATATTGTTATTATTGTGCCTTTACATTGTTATTGTTAGGTCAGCTAGGATTACATTGTGGCCCCACTAGGATTACATTGTGCCCCAATGGACTCCTATATATAGAAAGGAGGTTTTTTCATTTGTATCATCCAATAATTGTTCATTCATGTAATGTATTCGAGGTTGCCCCCTCGAAGTGGCTTATTTCTAAGACGTTGATATCTCTTTTCTTCTATTTTTGGAGCTGGTTTCACAACACTATTTTCAGTAGGGACCATACTCTAGATGCTACTTTCAGCAGGGACCACAAAATGGACCTCATATCCAGCAGGGACCTTATCTTGGATCTTATGTCCAGCAGGGTCTGCAACCTCAATTCCCGGAGGGGTCTTATCAAAAACCCCAGTAAGGTCCCTAACAACAATATTTGGAGCAAGGTCCTTACCATCTATGGGGTTAATGTCTTTATCTGAGATAGAATCCACCCTATTGGGGGAAGAATCCCTGTTAATAAGGTTAGAACCCTAGATCTTTTTGTCCCCATCATCCGCCCTTGCCATTCCTGGCTAGGTTAAAATTGGTGGATGTGTCAAAGCTCACAAATGACCCCATCCATCATTAGTTGCATTGGTCGCTAATTCCAACTAAGATTCCAAGATATTTTTCAAAGTTCGAAGGAAAATTTGGGGAAGACCCCAAAACCCATGTTATGACATACCACTTGAGGTGTTCCTAAAATTATTGGGTCGAAAATTCTGTTCATCCTCGTATTTTCCAATGTATGTTGACTGGTACCATGACCAAGTGGTATATTGAGATCCCTTGAGGAATTTTATTCAATTTAAATTCGTTGTCTATGGCCTTCCTCACTCACTTCCAGCTACCTATCTAGTATGAAACTGACATCCATATTCTCACTTCATTGAAGTAGTCAAATGCCACGCATATTTCAGATCACATTCATGAATGGCAGCGTGACCATTTCCTTATCAAATTTGAGGTCCCTGATCAACTTTTGACTGAATGGTTTACGAAATCATTCATTCCCTGGATTGCTAAAGATCTTGGCATGGGTGTGTGTGTCACGATGAGGAGGTCATTTCCAAAGCTCAATACCTCGATTTGGTTTATTCCTAGTCCCTGACTCTATATGAGTTATTACCTAATGTACCATGACCTTTGGCTGATCCCGCATCATCTCAGTCTCCTGTTACGCCTCCAGTGGATGGTGTTATTGGGAAAATGGCTCATACTGATAGTAGTGTGCCTAAAATTTCTTCTAAGTCTAAATCCACTGCTTCCATTATGCCCCCTACTCCTTCCAATGAACATAATAATCCTAGTAAAACCTTAGAGGTAAATTTTGTTCAATATACCGCAACAGATAAATCATTGAAAGGTAAGAGAAAGGGTAAAGGCAAGTCTAAATTCAAAAACCCTAAATAGGATTCAAATAAGTCATCTATTGATGATTCTTCAACACGTAAGCCCAAATATCCCTGCATGATATATGATGATAATAATTACACCGAGGATTTTCCTCGGCATGCCCAAGTTTCCCATCATATAAAGGGCACACCCGAGACTTCGAATGTTTTGAAAGAACCTTTCCCTTATCAACAGATGAAAATGGTAAATCAAGCTCAATCGTCTGAAAAATCTCATATTTTCAAGGCCGGAACACAGTATATTTACATTACCACGAGAATGAAAGATTATCCCAATCTGTCTAAGGCTCCTGTGGAATCAGAAGTTATAGATCGCCCTTCCTCTTCTGTGCCCCCTACCTCTAGTCCTCTCCAGATTGAGAGACCAAGTAGTGACTCCTGCATCCAACCACCCCAAAAATATGTTCTTCGGAAATCACCTTATAACTCGAATGCGAGAGCAGCACAACACTACAATATTGTAGAAGATATGGCTCAAGATCCTTCGGCGATGTTGTCTTTGGAGGTTGTTCTGGCTTTGGAGGTCCTTCAGTCCTACCCATCACAACGGAATGCAATACACTCTGCTATTGGAGGGATTGATCCTACAGATTCTAATATTATTACTTTCGATCTCGATAATTTCATTCCTCGCCTCCCATATTAGGTAGATTTTATGGTTCAAGTCACCATTATGGGAAAGAATATTCATCGGATTGTCATGGATGAAGGTGCTTCGACCTACATCATGTCTATTGTATGCTGTAAAGCCACAAAATATCTCCCATTGAGTAAGTCCTTGAATACCTTAGAAGCTTTCAATGGTAGAGTTTCTCGGCAATACAGTATTATCAAGGCGTTGCCCATCCCGTTGGAGGGGAAAATGGTAACCATGGAATTTGAAATGGCAGACACCAACTTAAACTATAATCTCCTTCTCGGACGTAGTTGGACAAATGATATGGTTTTTGTGGTCTCCACCCTTTTCTCTATCCTCTCTTTCCCTCATTAAGGGAATATAGTGATTGTCGATCAGTTGGATTTATCCCCTCTGATTCTTCAGTAGGAAAAAAATTGTATGTTGGGAAGATCACTACTCCTTATGAGAACATCGGGTCGGGTTTGTTCAAAGACTCACCCTTTATGGGAGTTTTTCCGCTTCCACCTCCAAATTTCGCCTTTGTCAATATGATTTCGTCTAGTCACGATGCATGGATTTTTCCCAATCCCAACTAGCTCGAGAGTTTTGGTGACGTTATGCCTCTAGGCCTAGTTCATAAAATGTATCAAAGTATTCTCACAACTTCTAAGGCTGCATCCGAAACCAAAACTCATGTGGTTTCCTCTCTATACACTTATTTGCATTCTCCCTGGTTTGGTTCTTGTGACTATTGATCTCGTGAAATTGACCTTCCCCATTGACGAGAGTATCGTGGAGGTAATGTCTCTCGAAGAAACTTTGTGGGATGATGAACATCATCGTTCCTCATTTCTCCCAATCCCAGGTGACATCTTCACCTATTTGTATTTGCATGCTTCACCACTACCCACTGACCCAATTTAGAGTTTGGCTTTGATTTATGAAGTGTTTTCTAAAGGCAACATGGAAATTATCACTCTGAATATTCCATTTGACATCTCTGTGATTTTCGAGAATGTCTTTTTCTAGGTTTCTTGTTCTCCTCATGAGCTCAAGATTTTCACTTCTTTCCTCAAAAAGCGTGAAACACCCACACCCTTCGACCTTGTTCTTACCATTTGGTCATTTTCCCTTGGGGGCATTATTTCCATGCTTCGTAACCCTTACTCAGCTAGGTGGCATTGGCACTTCACCGCTGCTGTGAATTTTCTCACAAAATTGGACAAGGTAATGCCTGCACATAGTATCAACGGTAGAACTGTGGGTTTATTTCTATTAATCATGACAAAATTTCATCATTTGAGTTCATTCTTGAACTCTATATGAAAAAATATTACGCTTAATCATAAGTGTGATACTTTGTACATTAGTGTTGTATTCATTAGTGTGCGTTGAGTTGATTTTTGGTGTGATTGTTTTCCTTGCAGACATGTTTCCTCTGCTCAACTTGTGTAGCATGGTTTGTAGATGTATTCCAATGATTACGTTGGTTTTGTTGGTGGGGATTTCTGTAGCCCACAGAATTTGTCTTCCGCAGCATGGGCACTCTTTTCTCTTGATGGTGAGTTGATTAATTTACAAGGTATTTGTTTGGGTCAAACAAATAACTATATGCTGAGTATAGTGTGGTGATCGAAATATTATTATATGCCATTTATCTTGGGATTAGTTATTTGGTTGTTAACTTAGACTCATAACTCGTTGTGTTACAATTAAATGGGCATTATTTTGTGCGCAATCCTCAAATTTTGCATATGTATTTGCGTGTTATATTATTGGAAAGACATTTTGATTTTATCACATATCAACATGTTCCAATAATTTAAATACATTAACATATACATTAGCAAACCATGTATTAGATAGACATTTGCGCAATATGTAAAATCAAGACATCATCATGATACACAAGTAACCATAGAAACATGCATATGTATATATATATGTATATATATGTGTGTGTGTGTATATATATATATATATATATATATATATATATATATATATATATATATATATATATATATATATCGGTCTGTCAAGTGTGTTACATCCAAAATCATAAAAAATATGTGTTCTATTACAAAAATGACTCTCTGATCCTACATCAGTACAAAAAAGTAAAAATAGGGTTGTTCCACCCACATGGTGCTCATGGTAGTAGGTGACTACTCGAATTACTCGCCAAAGTAATCAATGTAGTCTACCTAGAACTCGCATTGTATGTCTCTGAAGGTGTAGAGGAATCTTATCAAATGTATCATATTTTGGAATGCCTCTCGTGAGGCCAACCAGGTTCCGCTCCATCTCAGCTAGTGTATCTTCTCCCTCCTCAAAAGGAGCATCCTCTACTGGATGAGCTACCTTCTATACCATCAATGACATGCTTGGAGGTCTTTAAGCACCCATGTCTTTAAGCCCATCATAATTTTACGTTTCAAAATACATAAATAAAAAACATTCAAAAAGTAAAAATGTTAAAAAAAAAAAAAAATTTGCCTTCATCGCTCCACTATGTGCCTGGGGGAATAGCAAGATCTGGTTCTCCTTTGAAGTCGATTCCAACATATTCCTAGTCCTTAAATATGATAAGTTGATGCCGCAACCAACTAAAAAAGGTTGTGGGTAAATGCATCTCTCGGCTCCCACCTTGTCATGGCATAATGTCGCACCATCTCTTCAGCCTCAGATCCCTCAGGGCTAGATCTTGGATCTCTAGCCACTGGTACTGGAACATGGGTACTCTCTCTAGAAAGAATGTCACTAGAATTGACTCGTATCTGAACTGTTTTAGTTTCTTGGTCTTGCACTTGGTAAGCTGGCTCTTCATGTTAGCCAGTAAACCCTTGCACCAGTTGAACATCATTGGGGCCAAGCAATCCACCGCACATTAGAATTTAGATTTTGTTGCCTCATGCCATTCCTGGGATCCTATCACTCTCATGATGAAATTTAGAATCGTGTGCAGGGAAAGCACTCTGATGGAAGAAATTTCTACCTTCTCGGTCTCTATTTTTCGAGCCCCAAGATAGTATCTCTGGATGAGCATGTTGGTACCCTCATCCCCTGCGTGAGCTCCAGAGAGTTTGATTCTCTCCCCTCTCCTACAAAATCTAGTGATGAAATATATTTCCATCACATCTAACTCTAACTCTTGGTCCTCGATGACCAAAAACTGTCGGTCCATGTCCCATATACTAATCAAGTATTAGAGTAGATCTAGTTGAGCTCTTATTCGAGATGTTTGAAATAATTTCAGCAACCTGCAATTGGGAAAAGCATCAATGCAATTTTGATCCTAAAAATCTTGGCGGTATTCGATCTCATGGCCTCATTCTTTCCATTCGATCGACATATTTGATGAAAGCACCTAAAAAATAAATTCAATTGGCTTTTTAGGAGTTTCCATTGGAGTATTTTTAGAAATTAACCATGGATTTGGGTGGATTTCTTGTTTTAAAATCCTTCCCGTGGCTAGTGCGATTGTCCGAATTAATTCGGCGTTGGTGGCACACTTCCTTAATGAGGTAAATGCAACTAGCACGACCTTGATAGCTCAAAATCGCACTGGTCACAAGTGATTTTAAAACTTGAATTTCTCCCCATAATCACCCTAATTCTAAAATAAAATGGCAAATGAATGGAATCAAAATGAAAGGGAGGTTTAGATCTCTTACCTGACACTGACAGATCGACGAATGGTGTCTTGAATTGGCCTCACTGGTGATATGAAATTTGAAGGGAAAATGGATAAAATACTCTTCTCAAAATAGAAAGGTAAAAATAAATTTTTTTTGGGCCTATTTATAGATTTTGTTTTTTAAATTCGCCAATATTTTATTATTTTTTCTCGATATCTTTGATGTTTGTTGTATATGTGTAGTACGGGACTTCGACACTGTTGATGATTATTTCTAATGCAAAAAAGTTGTATTTTATCTCTTTTTTGGGCTCGTTAAACGTTTTCGAAAAAAAACCCACTGGAGTCAACTTTCAGCTCTTTTCTAACTCTAAAAAAATGAAAATATTGCCGAGTAATTGTCATTTCGAACTCATTAAAGAAAATGAATTGTTGTGGTCTAAGTATACATTTACCCCTTTTTCTAGCTGATATTTATTGTTTATGAAAAAAGAATACCTTGACCTAACATGGTCAAGAGGTTCTCTCAGATATTGTTTTCTACCTTTTCAGATTCAAGGGACAACATATGAAAAGGGACATCATGGATTTTCCTTTTTATTTCTTTTCAAAGTCCTTAAACATGAAAATTTACCGAGTTTCCCTTTCATTGGACTCGTTAAAGATTAAACGATGAAAGACTTATCAGCATGGAGAGAACAATTTTCTCCTTCCTAGGTCTCGTTAAACTTACTAGGACGGATTCATTCAAATAATGAACTTACACGCTAAAAATATGCTATCCTCTTCATGCTATCTATAAAAAATAAAGAGGTACTCGTTATAAATAATAGGGGAAAATTGAAAGTGAACATCCTATGTGTATTTTGGGGAGCTTGTCACTCTTGAACATGACACTCATCTGGAGTTCGTGTCGGGTTGAGGTTTCTACGATGTTTGACACCAACACATTTATTCACATGGATAGATTCATACTTTGGGTTGATTGAGATCGCAGTGAATACCCTGGGTCACATCTGATTTTTAGTCTAGGCTACGAGGAGTTATTGATTATTCATGATTGTATACATGATCCTATCTATACAGATCGCTATGTCCATACCTTGGATCTATTTCTATGATATATTTTAGATGGATGGTTGCGACCATGCTGTGGGTTCATGTGTCATTTGATCCCTAGTGCAACATTATGTGGTTAGGCATATTCACACCAGATATGTCATATATTGTAATATGTTTGATTTGGCAGGTTTTCTGTAGGTGGTCTGCGTTCTTTTCCTTGGTTCATAAATCATTTCAGCCATCACTCCTCATTATACCTTCATGCTTTAGCGGGTATTTATTACAAAGTAAATTGTCACCATGCTCATTTTCCTGTCCCTGATCCTGAAATGGCCAGTGAAATATCCTGTGCAATGTTTCCACCATTAATAAATATATTAACATATCCCCCTGAATATCCAAAGAATACTGGTTTGGAAGATTAATAAAGAGACTTGGTCAAATTCCTAATTTCCTGGGTCAACACCCTTCCTAGTGCCATGACCGCACTGATTTCCTTTTAGCAGTTTTAGCTTAGCACTGCCAGCACCCTAATTTCTTGGAAAACTGCATTGATCCACTTTCTGGAAGTACTTCCTCAAATGGAGGAGAATCTTTGACCTCTAGAAGCTAAAGGGTGGCGAGTTGGTTTTTGAACGGTGGTGATAAGATCGAGCTCTCATATTTTGGAGCCTTTCTCTCATTCCTGGGGGTTCATCCCTTATAAAGTGGGCCTTACTCCTCCTTTTAGGGATCCCAACCTCTTCTCCTTTCCTATAAATTCACATCCCTCATTCCCCCAAGTTTACGACTTAGTTTATCATTGTTAAACTCATTTTAACTCTCATTCATTGCATTATGATAAAGCTTAAGTATTTGGGAGAATGAATAATTTTGAGCTTGGTGAAGGACTCATATTTTCACCAAAAGGACGCCTCCAACTCAAGGCCTAGGTTGTAAGCTCCCCTTTTGTATCTATCAATAATAACATCTAATGTTTTCTTTCTATATTTGTCTAAATATTTGTGAAAATATTTTCGCACTCCTTGATCTGATATATAGCTAATGTTTACATTTATTATGTATTATATTAAGTTTTATGTTGTCTCTTTATCATTCTGCAGGTATTCATGTGCCATCAGTAGCAGGGAGCGAGCCTACAAAGATCGTAGATCAAGGCCATCATCAATGGACTCAAGCATAGCATTTGGAAAAAGGTATTTATGTCTCTTTCCTCATTGAATTGTAAACAATAGTTAAGAGAGTTGTGCATTAGAAAAAATCTTGTGTTGCTTAACCCACTCTAGGGCTAGAGAGATCGCCTTTGTTTGCAGAGGGGATTTATCTTGACAACAATAGTGAAGTATATATCTTTATTTTATCTCTTTAAAGAAGGTTATATTTCACCTTTATGTCCAAGAAAAGTAATTGAATCCTAAAATGTGACTTTGAAGTGGATATCTTAGTATCCTATAGACTTGTTATAATGCTAGTAGAAGGATTCTAGTGCCAAAACATTTCCAACTTTAATTCCTACTTGTGGAGGGAATAGTTTTTGTAATTCTATGCAAATTCTATCCCTAGATCATGTTCGACGAAAATAAAACTAACTTCTGACATCCATGTAACTAGGTTGTATTTTTCTTTGATATTTTCTACTCCTTGATTAGCCCATAGTTTTCATGGTGAAAGTAAGAAAATTAACTCACATTTAGGCACTAAATTGACAATACTTTTTGAAAACCATTCCTTTTCTAGCTACAAGACTCTGCAAAGTGGTTACCTAAAAATATTCAACAATATTGTGAGAATTATGGCCCAGTGGCCTAAAGTGAATGACTTTACTTAATCTTTTCATTAACAATAATTGAACCCATTATAGTAAGTCAAGAATCACCACTCTAAAATAAACAATATAAGTTATCATATACTCTACAAATTTCTTTATCTCATGAAAACCTTCAAAGATGTCGATTTTGGGTTGATGAATGGTACATATAATCGTGCTTACAGTATCTATTGTATTATGAAAATTTTACATAACAATTACAGCTAATACGACATCCAAAATAGAAGTGGAATCATCCATGAAAATTATAGAAGGATATGCCAAAAGCTCAACAACTATTGTTAGCCTTTTCCTTTTTTTTTTTGACAATCTAGTTACACTAGGAATGCCTACTAGTGCATCCATTAAATTATCTAATTCTACAAGTTCCATGACTTCATCAACATGGGTCCGCAAATTGGAATCTTTCGCAAGTCAACAACATCACGATTTGGCACCATGTCATAAGAGAAATTGATTATTTTTGTAGACTTACAACTTTGGTTTCTTTGTTAACATCCTTCGAAAGATAGAGAAATTCCAAATATAATAGTGATTCCCAGATAGTGACATGTGGATAATATATGTCATTATACTCACAGTTATCAAAAATCTCAGCAAATGTTTCCTTCTTTTTGGGAAATCCATATATTCAGATATCACCCTTAATATATCCTCCAATATTACTTCCAACTAAGACATCCATTAGATTCTTCTTCCCTACACCACTAACCCCCATAAATGTCGTAATAACACTAAGTATGAATGCAAATTTAACAAATAAATTTAATTCTATCTTTAGTCACTCCCTTTTCCCTCATTTCCTGTAGATGAATCCAAAACTAGTCAGCCAAATCCATGAAGTACGAGAATCCACAAAAAATGGAAATGGCTAGATAACATAATATATCAGTTTCAAGGATCAAGTTCCATACAAGGGGCATTTCAAAAAAGTATTTGAAATTTTCAAAAGACATGGCTAGTGGTGGAAATGGAAAAATCATTCCTTGCTTTGGAGAAACTTTTATTGCATCCTCCAAAGCCAAGTCATTATTGCCTTCTAGATTAGCTAATCTAATTATCATTTTTCCGATATGCACTTTGGCTGCATAACCATTGAAAAAAAATTATAGAATTGAAAATCATGGAATCATCTAAAATTTATCTCCTTTATAATTCAATATGTTCAACAAAATTTGAGAAAGAGATGGTTAACAATTTTCTTACAAGTATTATTGGCATTTGCAGAAGACAGAGAATATGAGAAATATCCCCTTCTTAACCTTGATGGTCTTGTATTGAGCCCTTACTTTGTACCATTCTATTGGGATTGCATTTCCTCATAATCTTCTCTAGATATGACAACTTGAGGTTTCCCAAGAGCTACGCAGAAAAAAATCCCATATATTTCATATCGGAAATGATTTGATAAAATATAAATAAACAAAAAGAGAATGACACGTATGTGTTTAGTTAAGCAACTGGTGATTTAGATATGCAAGAGAAAATTTAAACCGCACAACACATTGAAGAGTCATGAAAATCACAAAAAAGCACCAACTCTTGTCTAATACCAATATCCTTGTGTAAATATGTTACAAGACTTCAACACAGTATGGCCCAGATTCATGGTTTTTCTTGCATTTGGAAGGCCAACATGGCTCCATGAAACTATTCAATGTGATGCATGGTTGCATAAAACCTATTCATGATTAAAATTATATTGGTTCTATAGAATTTCACAGAGTCCTTAGTGGATTAAAAAGGTTGAAATTTTACAATCTTCCATCTAGGAGAAATCATCTCATTCACAGAGATCACATTCTATGCATATATCAAAGGTTAGCACCAATAGCCGCGTATCCACCAGTTTGGGACGCTATTTGCATTTGAAATCCATCAAGCATAAGAAATATTCCTCATCCAAGGGAAAAACAAGAATATATAAGGTGTATGGTTGGCTTGATGAAGGTTCTTACGGAGATGCATTTCACTATGAGGATCCATTTGGGCATGATTTAGATGTAATTGGAGGAATAGTTACATGTATTACATTCTCTTTTGTCATTTAATTGATGGATATCCTTGTTCTTAGGTTAAACCTAGAGCCTTATACCATGTGGATGAATGATATTAACAAAAATGGAGCTTTAGAAGATGAACACCCAACTTGAGATCATGCCTAGTAGAAATAAGTTACACATGGGTTTGGTCAAAGGTCCACTTGAGCCTTGTGTTTGGACACCCTCTTCAAGGAGGTGGTTGGGGGATGTTACAAGTAATAAGGGGTGAGAAATAACCCTAATGGAAGAGCTTCCATGTATTTGAAGGTGTGTTTGCACCTCAAGTATAAATATTTGGGTGTAAGGACACATTTTCACATATTTCATCTTTTGAGGTATTTCAGATTAACTACAATACAAAAATTAAACCCTAGCTGACTATTATCCATATGATCCTAGTTAAATAGATAAATTTCTAAATTTAATATAATGTAGAAATTAATTTAAGATCATAGCATCAATCACACAATAACTGAAAATTTAAGTAGTGGAAAAATAAAAGAGTTTTGTATATAAATAAGTAATTTCTTCTCAAAATAAACTTGTCATACCTCAAGGAAACCTCTACAAGATAGTAAAATAACAACTACATGGTAATAATAATCATCTTAAAATTATTTATATGATATACACAAAAAAGAGAGGGAAAATTTGTACAACTATTGTATTGCTCCATATGGCCATACAAATCCATATGATTGTATTGGTTCTTCGTACAATTTACTTTCAACCTATTAAAAACCTATAAGTTCATCCTTGTTGTGCATTGATTTCTCTTAGTTGTTCAATGTGGGGAATACTTCTCTATCTTGTCTTATTTGTGATTTTCTGAAAAATGTACAAGTTCTTGCTTGCACTACATTTCTCAATGTACATATTGTTCGAGACCATTTCTTCATATTTGGAAGAAATTTTGCATGAGGAGATACCATGTGGTTATTGACATAATAAAACCCTTGGATTAATATTAAATTCATGCTTTAAAATTATTTCATGAAATAGAAAGTGGAAAGTGGAAATATGGACCCATTTTATTCATTAAAAAGACAAAAATAAGTGCGCCACTTGATGAAGATTAGGGCCTTGAAAATAACCATGAATAAAATGGCACAATGCCACCAATAGATCCGCCATATAATACTCAGAGAAGATTTTATAAGAGTAAAAATTCTCATTAAGCCCCAACCACGACCACCCTAATGCAATTTGATAACCCGCACTAGCAGATAAGAAGAGAAAAAGGACTGCATGGCCCATGACATCATGACATCCTACACATCGACAAACCTCATCCCTGATTGTCTCCATCATATTATGCCCCAACACCAGCTAAACAACACAAAAACCCATTGAGGATAAAATTCCATTCAAAATGGCATTGAAAGACACAAATGCATTTTTTAGTGCCCCCTTGTTGTGTATATCTCCCACCAAAGAAGATGAGTCTAACCTAGTCTTCCTCAGCGAATAACAACTATCATTGTCCTTGCATCCGCTAGAATGCATCTAAAAACCTTTGGCATATTCACCACACCCAAATATACAACTTAATTCAACTCCTTTGACCACATTTCATTGGATAAATCCTCCTCATGCCACCATTCTGATAAACTATCAAAACCTAGAAATCGCTGACCCTCGTAGAAAACCTTCACAAAGTCCTCTCTTTTGGGCCTTGTTTTTTATCCTATTTTGCTTAATTAAATACATTTAATTTCCATGATATACATCCATATACCATCCATATACACCTTATTTTTACCAATTTATGCATATTCATGTATATAAATGACATTTTGGAATTTTTAGATGTTTTTACAAAAATTGGATTGTAAGTGCATTTTTGCACAGGACTAAAAATCCCCGTAATGACTTAATTTAATTCATACTTGCGGCACACTTGAGCACGAGTTGAGAAAAAATTTATAAATATTGGGAACCAAGGATGGATGTACCTATTGGTTCGGTCAAACTGAGCTAAAACATGGCTGGTCAAAGTTGGTCAAACATGACGTGTCATTCAAGAAATCCCTAGGAAATAGGCCAAATTTAGTATTTTATTGGATTTTCTATATTTTTTGTGATTGGATGGATGAGATCGACCACTATAGATGGGATAAGGATAGAAATGGCTGTTAGAGACATTTTAATCAAGTTTGTTTCATAATTTTTCTATTTAAGCCAAGAACATTGAAAGACATAAACATGTAGAATTTATATGATTTCACTTTGATATTTCTGAACTTTGTGAGTTAATTTAAGAAACAGTTCTATATTCTTTCTATTATTCTATATGGTGAATTCTTGATTGAGTTTTAGTAGCTGAGGATTACTTTCAGTGTGTGAGGAAAGGGTGGAGGGCCCCCACACTGAGCTAAGTGAACTTTCTGGTTAATTTAGTTGAAATTTCATGAACTAGTTTTTCTTCATGTTTAAATCAGTTAATTAGATGTATGATAATGTCATGTTTGCTGATGAATCTTAATATTAATTATAATCTGCATATGAAGGGTCAAATCATTTTTTAATTTAAACTCTCCTTCTATCTGATCAGAGAATAGAAACTAGAATCCATCTTTCTTGCTTTTGTTTAAAAGTGATTTTCTGAATTTCTAGTTTTCATACAATGTCATTAATGATGAATTAATTTGTAAATAAGGACAACAAGGAACTCAGTTAGGAGCCTCTTCTATTATTATTTTATGCATATTAAGCTATTGTTCATTAGTGATTTTTGATTTATGTTCATGAAGTAATATTGTAGAGAAGGTCATCCTAGTTCTCCTAAGTTAGGAGCTTCTTATTCTGCTTATTACATATTGAATTAGAAATTGTTTAGTTAAGTTTTATATTTGTAATATGCATTTCCTTCAAATTCAATAATTCATCTTCTAAAATTTACTGTAGTTGAAATCCATATATTTTGGACATGCTTGCAAGTTTTACAAACCCATATTGATTATTAAATACTTGTGTTTGGTTTACCCAGTAAACTGGCCCAACATTTTTTGCGTCGTTCCCGGGGAAGAATATTTCAAAGTAGTCAAATAGGAAGATAAATAAAAAAAAAAAAAAACAACAACAACAAATATAGTTTTTCTTCCAAGTTACGTTTCTTTATGCATAGCCATAGAGATGAGAAAGGTAGATTCGTTAAAAATAACCCCCAAAAATCCAATAATCCATATGGGGAGGACCATCAGGACTAACAACACAAGTTGTTGGGAGACCTACTCCAGAGGAGTAACTTAGAGGAAAAGAAGAGATCATGACAAATATTAACTCTAATTTAAAGACAAACCTTGTTAGCCTTGGAGGTAAAAAGAAAGCAATCACCAAAAGAAAATCCTTTCATAGGAAGACAAAATAAGACAAGAAAACCAATTGTTGAACAATTAGAACAACCTATCCTTGAAAAAATTAAGAGAGTTGAGGAAACACCAAATCATCCTCATATTAAAACATTAAATTTTTTTGAACACGAAATGACTAAAGAAGGAGAAGGATATAATATGCCACTCATGACTCCTAAACAAAGACTTGAATATGAGAGACAAAATAAGGAATGGAAAAGAAAAAGAGAGGAAGAGAGGAGATTAGAAGCAGAGAGAAAGAGAGAGGAAGACAAAAGAATAGAAGCACACAAAAGAAGAGAGGAAGAAGAAAAAAGAGAAAATGATAACAAAAGACTACATGATAACAAAAAAGAAAATGATAATGATTAGGAAGCTACTTTTGGCTTCCTGATATTAGACACAAGAGAAATACTAGGAGAAGAAGTGAAAATAAAAAACATTCCACCTTCTGTATCGCCCAAATTTTATGGAATGTCAATAGAAGATCCTGACTCATTTATGTTCAAATTTGATATCTTATGTAGAACTTATGGATACACAGATGGCACACACAAGCTTCGTCTCTTTCCTGCTACTTTGAAAGCAACAACATTAAAATGGTTTATGGGTTTAGGATAACATATCATTGCTTCTTGGGATGATATGAAGAGAATGTTTCTTAAAAAGTATCAAACCTATAGCAGGGCTAGAGACTCAAAAGAAGATATTTTTAGAATGAAACAACAAGAAGATGAAAGTTTGGAGGAGTACTTATAAAAATTTATTTACAATTTAAAAGAATCCAAACAACATTCTTTGAATCCCGATACCAGCCGCACAGTTTTTCTTAAGGGTATCAGAGATGAATACTTACATATTCTCAATGTGATGAAAAAATGAGATATCTCAAAGCTACTATTTGATGAGATTGTTGAACTTTGTCAAAATTATTCCAGGGGAAGATCAAAAAGTGGAAAAAATGGATGTCACATCAAGAGCTTCCAAATCTGCAACAAGTGGAGTGACAAGAGCAGAAATAGGAAGATTATTAGAAAATTTTAAAACTGATATTTTAATCACTTTGGGAATGCAAGTTGATGTCTTAAAGTCAAATAAGAAGAAATTATAACATGATCGAATCCTAGAAATATTTTTTCCAAAGTGTATCAAGAAACATTCACTTTGAGAATTTCCTTTGGAAGGTATACAAGTGTGTGGACTCTGTACAGAGAATCATGCAACTGAAAACTATCCAAAATTGAAAGAATTGAAAATGGAAAAAGTAGAAGGGAGATATTATCTTTACTATATGGCACCAAGGAGACCTTGGTAACCAAGTATGCCTCAATAATTCCCTCAAAAAAATCCCCAGGATTATCAGTATCCTCCTTAGAGTTCATGGAATACTTCAATGCCATGGCAGAATTGGCCTCCGAAACAATATCAAAACCAACCTACACAAGTTTGGAGAGGATATAGTTATGGAAACCAACCACCTCAACAAATGTATCATCGACAATATCAATATCAATAACCATACCAACAACCATACTGTCAACAACCATTCCAATACTAACAATTCGAGCAACATCTTCAACGAATGCCATTTCCAACAAAAAATTCCTCACCAATGCTAACTCAACCTTAGCCGCTTCAGCTACCTTATAACCAACCACCTCCTAGACCAACACAACTACTAGCTCAGCCATTAGCTAATCCAAGTAACAAAGTGGATAAACCATCATACGATGTGGAAGAAGAAACATACTTTCCTACATATTCTATTATCCCATACAAGATATCCACTTAAGGTCTGGGAAAGTGTTACAGAAATATTCTCCAGCAATCATAGAAGAACAAATGGAACAAGGAGAACAAACTCAAAAATATCATCCAGAAAATGAATTTTAGAAAGTAAAATCTATTATGACTCAAACAACACCCTATCTAGAGAGGTTAATACAGTAGAAAATTCTAATGTCTCTGCTTGAATTTGATATTTTTCATGAATTGAAGAATGCTTATGTCAAAATTCGTTTATTACTGAAAATGAAAGATATTCCAATTTATGCAAAAACAATAAAGGAGTTATGCATCAAGAAAATTGGCAGAAGGAAAATATATCCACCCACAATCTAGGTCATTGGTAGATTAGCTAGTCTCATGTCGACAAAAACAAAAATTGAAAAATATGATGACCCCGGGATCCCTATGGTTACCATCTCGATCAATAGTTTTTCAGTTCCAAACAATTTAATATATTTGTGAGAAAATATAAATGTTATGACTACAAAGACTATGAAACATTTGAATTTGAACAATATTAGACCTACTACTACAATTTTAGAGCTTGCAGACAGATCTAAAGTTGTACCAGAAGGAATATTAGAAGATATCATTGTCTCTCTAGATTCATGGGAGTATCCTGTAGACTTCCTCATTTTGAAGGCAAAAAAAAAATTAGGAGGCCATCCTGTAATTTTAGGTAGACCATGGTTAGCCACATAAAATTCCTTCATTGGATGCAGATCAAGAAGTATGATTATTGCACATGGGGATGAATGAAAACATGTTACACTCTATCCTCCAGCACAATCTCCTTCTTTACTATCATGGCTTGATGAACATGAAAAATAGGGAGCTCAATATGTTCTTAGTATTAATTAAGTCTATAATGCTAGAGTAGAAGAAGAAAATGGGGATTTATTAGACCTTTTCATCCCAGAACCTGATATTTCAGAGCAACTTAGAATAACACATTATGAAGCTACAAGTCATCTTTTAAATCAGTGTTTCTAGGAAAATTGTACTATTCAATCACTGCAAAATTCATTTGAAATTATTTTTCCTGTTAACTCAATTACCAATTCACAGAGTAAAATCATCGAAATCAATCCTGGAAGGAATTTGAATATTGGTAATAACTTACAATCATCACAAGAACAAGAGGTAATATCACTGTTACAAAAATACTCAATTTTGTTTTCTTGTGATTACAAAGACATGTAGGGGATTCATCCAAAGACATGTATTCACCACATTTACACTGATGATCATATCAAACCAATGATACAACCACGAATAAGAATGAATCCTATGATGACGGAAATAGTGAAAGAGGAATTGTAGAAATTGTTACAAGTTGGATTCATCTATCCTATTTCTGATAGTTAATGAGTTTATCCCTTAGTTGTGGTTCCTAAGAAAAATGGAAAGTGGAGAATATGTGTAGACTATAGGGAGCTCAATAAAGCCACATTAAAGGATCATTTCCCTTTACCATTTATTGATCAAGTACTAGATTCATTAGCTGGGAAGAAATTATTTTCTTTTCTTGATGGATTTAGGGGATACAATCAGATTAAGATAGCATTGGAAGACCAGGATAAAACAACATTTACTTATCCACGAGGAACATATGCATATAATTTTTTTCCCTTTGGGTTATGTAATGAACCTAATACTTTTTAGAGAGTAGTCCTTGCAATATTTGTTGATCTAATCCATGAATGTGTAGAGGTCTACATGGATGATTTCACTGTATATGGTGGAAAATTTGATGATTGTTTAAAAAATATTGAAAAAGCTTTGGAAATGTGCATAGATAAAAATCTATCTCTTAGTAATGAAAAATTCTTTATGATGTTAACTGAGGGGATAGTGTTGGGACACCATTTTTCTTCTTCAGGAATTAAAGTGGACCCAACAAAAATACAAGTCATTGTGATTTTAATGCCACCCACAACACAAAAGGAAGTCAGAAGTTTCTTGGGATATGCATGCTATTATAGGATATTCATTGAAAATTTGAGTAAAATAGCTCTACCTCTATTCAAGTTACTTGCAAAAGATGTTGAATTCCAATGGACAAATAATTGTCAAAATGCATTTGAAACATTAAAAGAAAAATTTTTAGTTGCAGCCAATCTTCGAGGACCAAATTTGTCATTTCCATTTCATATATATATTGATGCATCTGACACAACTATAGGAGCATTACTTGGACATAAATAGAAACAACTTAATTATTCCATATACTTCATAAGCAAAAAATTAACACTGACATAATTGAACTATATAGATACATAAAAATAAATGTTAGTTGTAATGCATGCAATTAATAAGTTTAGGCATTACATAACATGTTATTAAGTATTCATTCACACAAATCATTCAACCATAAGATAATTAATGAACAAATAAATTACAAATGGCATAATTACTAGATGGTTGTTATTGATACAAGAATTTAACATCACTGTACAAGATCGACCTGGTAAGGATAATCAAGTAGCAGACTTTATATCAAGGCTTCATTCACTTGGTGATACAAATCCTGTTTCAAATAATTTTCTAGATGAACATCTATTTTCGCAAACTGTTTAAACTCCATGGTTTGCAGATGTAGCCAACTATTTATCATATGGAATACTACCATCCCATTACACAAATAAACCAAAAAGAAAGATAATTAGAGAAAGTGGTAGATATAGTTGGGTCAATGGTGACCTATCATTATACTAGTTTTGATCTACTAATAAGAAAATGTGTTAGAGAATATGAGATTATAGATATTTTGAAATAATTTCATGACGAGCCATGTGGTGGTGATTTTGTAGACAAGCGGACAATATACAAAGTGCTCAAACTTGGCTACTATTGGCCAAAAATATTCAAGTATTCCAAAGCCTATGCTAAGAGATGTGACAAATGCTAAAGATCTGGAAGATCTGTGGAATTAGATGAAATTCCATTAAAGCCAGAAGTACTCATAGAACCATTTGAGTAATGGGCTCTAGACTTTGTGGGACCAATAAACCCACCTTCAAACGGAAAGAAGTACATTCTAGTATGTATATATTATGTTACTAAGTGGGCGAAGTCAAAGGAAGTGGCAAGAGAAACAAAATTAATAGTGGTTTCTTTTCTATTTGAGGAAATATTTGTAAGGTTTGGAGTTCTGAGACAAATTTTTACAGACCAGGAGAAAAATTCACCTCCAAGCTTGTAAGGTATCTTACAGAAAATTACAATATCACACACAAAAAATCTAATTAGTACCATCCCCAAGCAAATGGACAAGTGGAGTCCACTAACAAAATATGGAGAATAGCATGAAAAAAACTATGTAGATGAATAGAAAAAATTCGTTAGAAAAGTTAAGAGATGCACTATGAGCATACATGATCACATGCAAGAAAACAACTGGATTCTATCCATACCAGTTGGTATGTGGTAAGGAAGTCATGTTACCCATAGAATTTCAAATACATACGTATAAACTTGCAATAGAATTGGGAATGGAACAATCTGACGCACAACAACAAAGAGTGGTACATTAAAATGAACTAGATGAAATAATATAGGAAGCAGTGGAGCATACATCTCTAGTGCAAGAGAAAAGAATAAAATGGCATGATCGATTAATAAAGAATAAAGTTTTTCAAAAGGGAGACTGGGCACTATTGTTTGACTCCAAGTTTAATGATTTCAAAGAAAAGTTTACAACTCATTGGATTCCACCATATGACATAGAAGAGATCTTTGACAATGGAGCAGTCAAAATAAAAACAATAAATGAAGCGTCAATTTCATTTTTAGTTAATGGAGATAGGCTTAAAGTCTACGATAAGCCTATCAATAAAGAGGGTTTTATGAAAAGAATCTCAATAGAAACTGATATGGAAATAATAGAACATCATAATATGACTTCCTTGCTTCCAAAAGAATAAATGATATATATATATATATATATATATATATATATATATTAAAAGAGTTTGGTTGTGAAATCCAGGAAACTAGCACAATAGAAACTCAAATTCATATCGGAAAACCAACTTGTTTGGCCAATATGAATTCTCTATTTTTTTTTGTTTTTACTTTAGTATGATTTTGAAGAATTAATCCTCCAAGACATGCAAGACACTAGGACAAGTCTTAACATCAGCAAGGGGGAAGTTTGTAATAAAACTATGCAAATAGTTTGAACATCTCTATTGCAGAAGGAACCTGAATTACATGACAGAAGGGATCTGAGACATAATTCAAAAGATTATGCAGAAGGGACCTGAATTACATGATAGAAGCAACCTGAAACATTGTTGAAAATTACATGTCAGAAGGGACGTGAAACATTATTTATAATATCATGGTAGAAGGGACCTGGACAACATCAACATTTAAATATCTTGAATCAATATCAGATGCTAAAACATGAAAGAATAAATAATCTCTACATTTAAATATATCTTGGAGGAACCATCATTATGATAATGAAGACATTTTCAACCATCAACCAATATTTTGACCAGAGGACATCATTGAATAGTATTGACAATCAAGCTATTTACGGGAGTACAAGTACAGTAAGTGAAAAAACAATTCTCTTAAAATCTCGATTAAAAAATAAAAAAATTTCTAGAAATTGTTAAGACTAATTTAGCTTGATATGCATTCCATTACATTTTACCTATATCCTACCTACATTTCAAAACACTACCTTCATTATCCTACCCATCATAATCATATGCATTATAATCCTATGCCTGTTCATTACCCATATCCTACATTTACCCTCATACATTAACCATCATTCCATATACCATCACATTAATTCCAATATTTTTTTTTAATCCATCAAATTAATCCTAATCATTTTTAAAGAACTTGGATAAAAAATTAAAGGCTCAATATTCGAATTCTTGTTGACCTACAAAAACAACAAAGGTTATTGTCATACTAGAAAATTTAATTTTGAAAATGACCATTATAGGGTCATTTTAAAATTAAATTGAGCAATAAAAAGTTGAAAACCTAAGCTACAAGCACAATATACGAATATATATCATATGAAAAAAAGATAAGGTATGGAATGAGTGCACAACACAAATGAAAAAACCTAAGTATGAAATGCAAAAACAATGCAACGAAGTACATGAATTATGATGCATATAAGCTAAGGTGTGGGCATGTAAAAGAAATGAAGGTGGATATGAATAAGAAAAAAAATGACAGAGAACGTGGGAAGTGGTGAAAAGACGTATGAAAACACCATGGAGAAAGGATGTGCTGCAAAACAGAGAAACGAAGCCACGAAGGCATCTAATTCAAGAGTAGACATATGAGAAACAATCAACATATTTTCAAAAACACAGTGCTGTGCCAAAAATCAAACCCTGTGCAACTACTGAAAGCCTCCACCATTAAAACATAAAGACCTCTGTGTTTCATTCTCTTTCACCATCATGGCCATTAATAGGCTAAGAGAAAGGAAGTCGATGTTGTGCAAACCATAGGCACACGTTCAAACACCTTGTAAATAATGAAATTATTGAGAAAATGCAAAAGAGGCTGTGAAGAAAACGGATAAACTTAAGCCGACAAGGAATGGCATAAGAAATAGCAAAGGATACATGGAGAAATAATAATAGAGTGCATTGATTTTAATGGAGATTAGAGACCAAGATATATGTCTTTTGTGTTGATCAAACACTCCAACAAACTAAAAAAATCTCATGGAGAGAACAGGTAAGCACTGACTTTGGATTTTCCTCATTGATGAACGGATCTTAGGAATAAATGAAACTCGGATTGCGTTGTTAAAAAAGAGTTATAAATCCAAGTTATAAGTTCAAGTTTCTGCCACCGTTTAGCCCGACTCTTCCACCTATTAAAACATGAGGATCCTAAGATGTCAAAGAGGAGTTTTAACATAAGTGATATTGTGAAAATGCAGGAATACGAGGTTGAACTCAAAGAAATCTCTGAGATTGTTCCAAAATAGGTAAAACAAAATCAATTTCCTCCACACATAGACACGAAATTGTCACATATTTTAAAAACAGAGTTTTACACAGTGGGTGAATTTTGGAAAACACAGTGAGCCATTTTTTTTTGTTTTATACAAACCGTGAGCCTATATAAATTGGTTTTCAGAGCATACAACTACTAGAGTAGAACCAAATGATTTCTAGATATAGCATTGGAAAAATGAGACCATAGAAAAACTATATCAGACTGGACTAATAGGCTTCCTCCAAAAATTTAATGGGCACAATGAAAGTATCACTAAGGAGTTCATAAGAAATTATGCACATGAACAAACGATGGTGGGGAACCTATTTATTCCATTAAGCCGAGAATTCATTTCTCAGGCTTTCAATCTTCCACTATCAGGGGAACAATATCATAAGAGCTTACACTTCAAAGATAAAGGGTGTACTTTATTTTTGGAAAAAACATAGGAAGGGATCATTTGATAGGACAAAGGGCATCCCGAGGGAGTGGTTTAATGAGCATGGGAAGAATTGGTGCTAGTTATTTAGATATTTCCCACATGTGACATCAGGCATAGTGTAGTGCATCTTTATCATATCATACTACTCCAGCATATAAAGGGAGAAGTGAAATTAAATTTACCATAATTATTCTCCAAAAAATTGGTTAAAATGATAGAGAATGTGAGGAATGAAAATAAAACCAAGGAAGCACAAATCTACCACCAGGGACTTATCAAAATTCTTGTAGAATATCGAATTAAAACCAAGGGTGTAGTGTGGAGAGAGTTTTTATCTCAAGATCATTTTGAGGAACAAATCATAGAGGAGAAGTTGAAACCATTTCATGAGACAAGAAGAATTGTCCTCTCTATCCTAGGACAAGGTCCAAGAAACAACAAGATACTATTATGGTTGAGAGAGAAGCATATTTTCTATCTATTCCCAGGAGACATAGGAGAAAAAGTGCAGAAGAAACAAGTAGTAAAGAGAAATACCCTAAAGTAGAAATTGTTGAAACACCTCCCACAACAAAACAAGCTGATGACATCATTGAGAGATTGCAAAAATAAGCCTATGAAAAGAAATTGGAGAGAGATTCGTACTTTGAAAATGTTGAAGTGGAAGCCACCTCATTTGCCAAAGACACAAGAGAATAAGATAAAGAGTTGCACCTTAACAAAATAAAAGAGTTAACAGATCAATTGGAGGTGAGCATAATTCTAGAAAGTAATTAAAGAAGGAAAGCACGACTTACAAGAAAAATAATGCAAAATTGATCAAGTAAAATGAAAAGCTGAATGATCAAGTTAGAAAACTAGAAACAAAGAATACCCTTCTTTCCAAGCAAGCTTATAGGTGGATTAATGAGAAAAACACATGGAAATACAAGTATGAGAGACAAAATGTCATGGCTTTAGTATATAAGGGAGAACAATACAAAGGGATTGATTTTCTTCTACAAGCAACACAAAAAGAGGCATCGAGATTAGATACAATGTCTACATCAGAGCTCAGAAGGTCCAAGTGAAGGAAGCAAGCATGATGACATACTTGAAAACCAGTAAGGGGGAGATGTTGGCCCTCATTTTTTATCCAATTTTTATTAATTAAATGCACTTAATTTCCATGATATCCATCCATATATCATCCATATACACATTATTTTGACCAATTTATGCATATTCAGGTATATAAATTATGTTTTTCAATTTTTAGATGTTTTTAAAAAATTTGGATATTAATTGCATTTTTAGACATGGCTAAAAATTCCCGTAATGGCTTCATTGAAGTCATATTGGCAGGACATTTGGGCACGAGCTGAGAACATATTTAGAAATATTGGGAACCAAGGATGGATGTGTACCTATTGGTTTGGTCAAACAGAGCTAAAACAAGCCCAGTCAAAGCTGGTCAAATAAGACCTGTCATTCAGGAAATCCCCAGGAAATAGGCCAAATTTAGTATTTTATGGGATTTTCCATATTTTTAGTGCTTGGATGGATGATATTGACCAAGATAGATAGTATAAGGATATACATGACTGTTAGAGACATTTTATTCAAGTTTGTTTCATATTTTTTGATTTTTAAGCCAAGAACATTGAAAGGCATGAACATGTAGAATTTATATGATTTCACTTTGATGTTTCTGATATTTGTGAGTTAATTGAAGAACCAGTTATATATTCTTTCTATTTTTCTATATGGTGAATGGTTGATTTATTTTCAGTAGCTAAGAAGTACTTTCAATGTGCAAGGCAAGGGTGGAGGGCCCCCACATTGAGCTAAGTGCACTTGTCAGTTAATTTAGTTGAAATTTCATGAACTGGTTTGTCTTCATGTTTAAATCAGTTAATTAGATGTATGATGATATGTTATGTTTTCTAATGAATATTAATATTAATTCTAATCGGCATATGAAGGGTCAATTCAGTGTTTAAGTTAAACTCTTCTTCTATCTAATCAGAGAAGAGAAACTAGAATTCATCTTTCTTGCTTTTGTTTAAAAGTGATTTTATGAATTTCCAGTTTTCATACAATCACATTAATGATGAATGAATTTATAAATAAGGACACCAAGGACCTCCTTAATTAGGATCCTATTTTATTATTCTTTTCTACATCTTAAGCTATTTTTCATTAGTGATTTTTGATTTATGTTCATGAAGTAGTATTGTAGAGAAGGTCAACCTAGTTCTCCTCAGTTAGGAGCTTGTTCTTCTACTTATTACATATTGAGTTAGAAATTATTTTGTGAAGTTTTGTATTTGTAATATGTATTTCCTTCAAATTAAATAATTCACCTTATAAAATTGACTGTAGTTGAGCCATATATTTTGGACATGCTTCCAAGTTTTACAAACCCTGATTCATTATTAAATACTTTTGTTATGTTTACCCAGTAAACTGACCCAACACTCTCCATTCACATATGATTTGAAACATTGTAAAAAATTATGGGTAGTTTATAATCATCTCCCTCAAGTGGTTCTTTGAACTTATAACATCCTTTCAAGTGGTGAGGTAAACAACCATCAATGTGTTCATGATTTAGATTACCCTTTTCTTTTTATTACTAAATAGTGAAACTAATTCATGCCTATTTTAGTAGATATCCTGTAGTTTTACCAAATACTCATTTTAATACCTCCAAAACCTATAAACCTCTACCCAAAATCCCCACCCCCAAATATCTATAATATATTGGCTCTATTTTTCACAATTTTAAATCCCCCTTTATGAATGAACATGATAATTAATAAAGTGAAGCCCATATGGAAAGTCGCCAATTGAAGTAGTGATGCCATTTTGGCATTTGGTAATGGTAAATCCCATATCCTTTGATGATATATCACATTATCCCCATCCATCTACAAATTTCACAAATGACTTCGGTCGTGAAGCTCTCGTCTTTCAAACTTAGTCTGTAGTTGAATCCTCCCCTCTTTCCAATAAGTCATCCCATGTAGCTGGGTTGCTAGACCTTTGGATATGGTCTCGTCCCCTAGCACTTTCTAAGGGACGAACCCCCATGGATGAAATCAAGGCTCTAAAATCAAAGATCTTAACCTTATCACCATTGTTCAACAACTAACTTGATGCCCTTGAGCTTCTAGAGGTCGAAGCTTCTCCTCTAATTGAGAAAGAACTGCGAGAGAGGGGAACAAAATGGTTTTCCAAGAAATTAGGGCAGTGAAAGTGCTACACCGGAACTATGTAAAGGACACTAGTGCGATCATGGCACCAGGAAGGGCACTGACCCAAGAAACTAGGAATTTGACATAATTTCTTCGGTAATCTTCCAAGGCATTCTTCTTTGGATCTTCAAGGTGATATTTTATTATATTTTTTGATGGTGGAAGCATTGCACAGTATCTGTCATCGGGTATTTCAGGATCAGGGATGGGAAAATGATCATTCTGACAATTTACAGTGCAAAAACTACCCAAGACTCATAATCATTGTTTGGACAATTCACGTCCTGTCTGTTGAAGTAGTGGTGCACTTACTCAAAAAAAATTGATTATGATGTTGTTATATACTTCTTCACACCTACTTGTGCTTTTATCTTTTAAATTATCCTTTGGAAAGTCAACACAAAGTGGTATGTAGTTGAAAATCTAGTGTATGACAAATTATTGACCAAAATATTTTGTTTGGATAGACATATCATCAAAATGTGTGATGTTCTCATTTTTTATGATACAAACTCTTCATAGATAATAATTACTAGATTACAACTGTTACACAGTAATTTGTCACCGTCCCTGAAATTCCCCATCCCGCACATTGGAGGGCCTTTCCCGTGACCTGTGAGCAGTGACATAACCTGAAACCACTTTCATGGCATCCCCCTTGACAAGGACAATCATTCCTCTGAAGAAAGTTTCCATTGAAAAAACCCAAAAACGGATATTTTGGCCTTAGCATGACTAGCCAGTTCAGCCCTCGCGCCAATGGAGAAAATCCACAATAGAGGGTGTGCCAACTAACGCTCTGTCCCAGTGTCTCACTTCTGCCAAGCTTAATAAGGATTTTTTTTAAAAATAAATGGCGGAAGTTTTATTCCAACAAACTCCTGAACGAGTCTCTAAAATGAGTTGGGAGGTTTGGCTCCAAATCTCCATGTATGGGAGGTGGTTTTCCACCTATCATGGAAGCTTCCTTAAGGATAGGGCCAATTCCATAATTGTAGGGATCCCAACTCCCCTTCCACCATCTATATAAGCTTTCCTTTTTCCCTTAGCAAGCTAGTAGCACTAGATAACAGAAGAGCTGAACTTATAGCAAGGAGATTATCGCCAGACAACCTTTGAGAGCCAAGCCAAAGAGAGAGAGCTTTGTCCCGTTTCCGACAAGCTTCATTGAGACGTGCTCCGCTGTCGACCCCACCGAAGGAAGATCCAGTGTCAGAGCTTTGGGTTGTATCTTTCCTTTGTTATTTTAATAATAAGCGATTTAGATTATGGTTTCATTCATGTGTCTTTTTCTTTGATGCAATGATTTACATCCTCTCTGACTGATGTATCATTACAAGATCTAGATTTTACGTTGTGTATCATTGTATTCTTTGCATGTGTGCAGGTTTTCGGACGTGTCAAGCGAAGGAATTGTGATCTGCTAAGCGAAGGAAGGAAAGCCTCATCCTTTCTTCAAAGACCATTGCGTAGGACCTGAGGTAGGAAATTTGTTATGTTTTTTTTTTTTTGTAACTAGAGACCTACGTCACTGCATGATTGATTTTTGCTAGACCCGATCTGGGCTAGTAGGGATCGCCTCTATCCGCAGAGGGGATTTACCTCTCCAACAAACTGGCGACTCCACTGGGGAATTGACTGGAGTTTGTCTTGTCTCTTTCGGTTGTTTTTGGCTTGTGACTATTTGATTTTATCTTCTGGTTTGTCTCCTTCTGGTGTAAAACCTCTGTTCAGCCCCCACCATACCTGATCTACTCTCTGTTTGTTCTTTTTCATTCCTGTCCTTAGTAAACTCGATTGGCGCGATTTATAGCCTGACAGTTGTCTGCTCAACTTAGTGTTCCTAAATTGAGGTCATAAATTGTCAACCAGGGTTAGTAAACTGTTGAAGTGAAGTGCACTATATGTGCCTAGGTATTTGTTTCTCACTACGTTGTGTTTAGTGTTTTTCAATGTTTTTGATTTTTTTTGTGTTTTTATCCTAAGAGGAAAAGAACTAAGTTTTGGCAAAGGGAAGTTGTGGACACACTAAAACAGAGAAAAACCTATTCTAAACTATGTGTGGCACTTGAGAACAAAAAATGCAAAACTCTTAACAAGAAAAATAACTCATATCAAGAACTAAATAACTCATAACATGAATTCAATAACTCATAACATGAACTCAGTTCAATTCATTCATTAGGAATATGTTGGAATAACTTTTGAGAAAAGGATAAGTTTAATGCAATGAGGCTCTTCTAAGATAGTCTGCAACCTAGTGAAGAATTCTACTTCTAAATTAACCTGACACCGAAATTAATCTATTCTACAACTCAAAATATCACTGTTAAACCTCTTTCAAGAATTAGAAATATTTTGGAATAGCTTTGGAAACGAGGCAGTTTGTGAAATTATAAAAAGCTGCAGAGCAGTCAAGGCGTTGAATTGATATCACTAATTCTTGTCCATGTGATGATGTGTTTGGAAGATATTAGTACAAGAGTAGTTTGTAAATAATGAAGGCCATGAAATCTAATTCAACTAGCTAATCAAACTTGAAATACAGGGACTATAACTAAACTAGAGTACAATTAAACTAACTTGAAACAAAGTGAACAGAAACTGAACTAGGGTGCTATTAACCTCTGGAGTATTACAACTAAACTAAAAATGCAACTAATCACTGAAATATTTCAGCTCTGTCTCATTCGGAGTTAGTGGTATTTTGGAATAATTCATAGAACAGGACTGGTTGTAACATGTGATGTAAATGATCATAAAAAAACATAATGTTCAACAAAACACAACAAAGCTCTAAAACACCACAGCTATGTCTCATCCAGTGTTAGTGATATTTTTGAAGAGTTCATAAGAACAAGACTAGCTGTAACAACTGATGTAATTGAGCACAAAAACATAAAGTTCAGAGAAATGCAACTAACTCCTAAAATACTACAGTTATATCTCATTCAATATTAGTGATATTTTGGAATAATTCGTAAGAACAAGACTAGACTGTAGCATCCAATGCAAGTGAATATAAAACACAAAGTTCAGAAAATTGCTTAAACTAGGAATGCAACAAAGCTAAAGTTGCTTATCTAAATAATGTACACAAAGCTTCTCAGGCAGTAGGGGCTCTCTACCACCGGATTAGCATACAAATCTCCTCAAGATTGCCTTAGATATTGCAATAAAGCAGTGCTTCTTTCATTAAAGGAAAAGTATTTCAAAAAAAGAGTATTATGGTCTTTTGAGATCTAGCAACCAAACATCAATCTAGCTAGTCGTTTCTCGGTCTCCCGAGTCATTCTTATAAGAAAATTACATAACTGCCCTTGAGATAAAATAGGAATAAATTTCTTTCCCAACTAAAATCAAATTAGAACTCTAGTGGAGGTCTCGTACTATGATTAAAGACATATGTACAGTCCTTGTCCTATTAGAAGTCTATCTCTTAATTTTGGTTTCCCACGTGCATAACGACCTGTAGAATTCTGCTCGGACTTTGTAGGGAGTAAGGAATGATGTGGATGAAGTCTAGAATTCACCCATATGTGTTTTTCTTTGAGGTGACACCTGGAACCTATGAGAACATGAGGATAGCTGCGGAATAGGCGACTGGCTATAGAATGGCTACATTCTGTAGCTAAGTCTAGTAAAAAATTACTACAACAACAAAACCATGAAAATATAGCAAGTCAGTCATTGTATAAATTCCTCAAGTGTCTTTAACCAATATTATTGACCATTTAAGCCTATAATTGATAAGGGGCAAAGGAAATGAAGTGAAATTTGGTGAAGGGAAAGGACATCTTTGGGGCTCAACATACCCCCACTACAAAGTTTTTGCATGTCCTCATGCAATCAACTCATATATTTTGAGACTTCTGCTAGGACATCTATGATCCTTCTTCTACTTTGCCTGATAGTCAATGGCCTCCTAGGCTTCCTTATGACCAACTTGAATCTCAAATTTATAAGTGCCCTGCTCAACTTTTTGTTTTTCTTCTTCATATCACTTTTTAGCTTAACCTGCTCCCTTAAAATTTCATTCTCATTCTTGATATGCCTATTGAGCACTTCTAACTCATATTTGTCTCTTATTAGTACATCAATTGTAGATTTTTGTGGACTAGGAGTTATGTCTCTACTTTCTGAGGCTCTCTTCTCTAATGTCTCAATATAATTATAAATTTTTTGTTGAGCTGGGTCTATCTCCGGAGTTTCTTCACCAAGATCCTCTTCATATTGGTACTAAGGTGATCTAGCAGTTGGTTTCTCTTCATCCTCAATGTTTATGATTCCCGTTTGTTTAATCCCTGTTTTCTTCAATATACCTCTAATTCTGTGGCTTCGTCTTGGTTGAGATGGTCCTTCACCTCTCTCCTTGGCATACCTTCTTATCATCTTCTCCTTTTTAAGTTTTTTCCTAATTTCAGTCAATTTCTCAGAAATTATCTCTTCACTGTCCTCTTGTATAGACTTACCAGTTTTAGTTTCAACAGGTTCGGAAATTTTCCTTCTCCTGCTTCTTCTTGTAAGTTTGCCTTCAGATGGAGGTTCCTTAGGTTCTTCAAAGTGATTCCTCACTAGAAACTCATCCCAATTGTCTCACACTTTTCTCAAATGATGTTCAATTAGGATTTTAACTAGGCTATGGTGGTACAAAGTAATTGAACTCTCTTTTGTACATTATAGGCCTTTCTCTTCAGACTATGAAGTAGGAAAAATGGTAAATTGATTTCTTCATCTAAGAAATGCATCATTAACTGAATATGATAAACATAGAGGGTACCAAACCTTCCCTCACAAGTTATAATTTTTTGCAAAATGAGCAACATATTCTACCATTTATTCTTCAGTGCTGAGCTAGGAATACCCTTCTTAAAAATGGAAACATCCATACCTGGTGTTTTAAGCATTTGCCTCCATGTCTCATTATGAAATTCTCTATTTTTGAACCATTGTTCTCCTTTCCTGGGTAATTCCATTGCTTCTGCAATGAAAGCTTCTGTAATAGTGAATTTAATATCTCCTATTTCGACCTCTGCTCCATTGAAGGACCATGCAAATGTTTTAGTTACCTCTTTATGAAAACCATTAATTTTTTCCAAAAATTGTAACCACCCAGCCTGCTGTAGCATTTCTGTAATTTGTGGATAACCCTCCAAGTACTTGGTTCCAACTGGTTCGGATCTTACTGTGAGACCCATAGCTTCTCTTTTCAACCTTCAATTTACTGCTCTTCTATCCATTGTGAAAATGGCTATTAAAGAGGTTTTTTTGCCCCAAAGATGTTGTTATCTGTTTATGCAGTAGGAATTAGCTACGGAAGGGTGATATGAAGAGGTTATAGAATGAGTGAAATGTGGTGAGGGTGATTTACATGAATTAATGAGTTTGAGAACCATCATGGGAGAAAATACCGTGGAAACATTTCGTGAGCAATTCAAAATCATCACTGAATACTTCAGTTGGTGATGTGACTGATTAGGTCACTTCAGTACTTAATCGTTAAGTTTTAAATGATGATTTGAAATGGCAGAGTGGAAAGGATTTTTTACAAAGTTTTTATTATAGGTTTAATAGGCATGATCAACACGAATAATTAAAACAACTTTTTGAATCATACATGACCTAACTATACTATAACTTTCATATTCTATGATCATAATAATTTTACAACTTTGCCTTTGTCTTTCCTTTAATTTTTGTGGTTTTGATATGCTTTGTCCTCCTTTGAAAATCATTGATTCTTCAGTCTTCATAATTCATTTGATTTTTCTTGTTGACATAGGTGTGCATGGTTGATTTGCTACTGGATAATTGTCTTCAGGATGTCTGGCTGCAGAATGTCTAGCTGGCTGTAGAATGTCTGACTAGCTGCAGAATGTACATGTAAGAACTTTGAATCATGGAATGGAGTTTTGTATGAAATGAATCATGAAATATAGTGAAATGGATCAGGAGTGAAGTGAAATGTAATGGAATGAAATGAATTACAATTGTGAAGTGGAATGAAACATAAAAAGTGGTCTGCAATTCATAACTTGTAACACTCAATCTGCAGAAAGAGATCAAATTTAGAAATCTGAGATGGAAATGAAATGGACCATGGAATGGAGTGAATAAAGTATGGATGAATGGAATGAATGAAATATGAATGAATGGAGTGAATGAAATATGAATGAAGTGAGACATGATGGAGTGAAACTTATGATTTTGTAATGACTGCTTGCTGAAAAACAAATTTGAAAAGCTAAAGTGCCAGAAAGATTTTGATTTTCACTTTATCTTTTCTGTATAAACATGTTAATCAGTGATTAGTTTTCATGTTTATATATATATATATATATAGATATATATATATATATTTTATGCTTTTGAATTCAGAAAATTCAACTAATTTTATGAAGAAGAAAAATTCTTTTTCATTAACTTCACATCACTATTTTCCTGGAATCTCTTGACAAATTCTTCTCTTGAAAGTGGCTTATGATACAACTTCAATCTATGACCATTTACAAGAAAAATTACCTTCTCTTCATCTATTGTCCTTATTTTTATTGCTCCATTGTCAAAAATTCTTATAATTTCATATGGCCCAAGTCAATGTGTTTGGAATTTACCTTGAAAATCCTTGAACTTTGAATCAAACAAGAGAGCCCAGTCACGTTCTTTGAACTTATTTTCCTTGATGTACTTATCATGCCATCTAGTCCTTTGCTGTTGGACTATATTTGTTTTCTGAACTACATCTTATTTGATCTCATCAAATTCATTAATCTGCTCCAATCTGTGCTTTTGTGCCTCTATTAGATCAAGTCCTAACTGAACTGTCATTTTAAAAGTTTGAATCAGAAACTCTATGGGAAACAAAACTTGTTTTACATAAACAAGTTCATAAGGAGTATAGCCTGTTGTGCTTCTCCATGTAGTTCTATAGGCCCACAAAGCTTCAGGAAGCCTGTCTGCCCAATCTCTTCTATGTAAATGAACATTCTTTTGCAGGATCCCTTCAATGACTTTATTGGTAGATTCCACTTGACCATTTTCTTGTGGATGATAGGGAGTAGATTTCATGTGTCTTATTTTGTATCTCTCCATCATTTGTTCCACTAGCCTTGATGTAAATTGAGCTCCTTGATCTGTAACAATTTCCCTTGGGACATCAAAACGAGTAAAAATATCCTCAAAAAGAAAATTAACTACAGATGTTTCAGTAGAAGAAAGTAATGGCTTGGCCTCTACCCATTTGGTAACATAATCAGTTCAAACTAATATATATTTATTTTGCTTTGATGGAGGACTAATAGGTCCTACAAAATATAAATCCCATTTTTCAAAAGGTTCAATATGTACCCGAGGCTGCAATGGCATCTCACCTAAAGGAGAAGGTTTTCCTACCCTTTGACAACTGTCACACCTTTTGACATACTCTTTAGCATCTTTAACAATGGATGGCCAATAGTATCATAAATGAAGGATCTTATAAGTTGTCCTCTTATCAGCAAAGTGTCTGCCACAAGGTTCATCATGACATGCCTTGAGGATCTCAGGCATCTCATCTTCCCGAACACATCTCCTAATGATAAAATTTGGACCTGTTTTGTTTAACTCATTAGCAACCCATGAATATTTTACACTATCATAAATGATCTTTCTTTTGTTCCTTGCATTCATTATTGAAGGAAATTTCCCTGAAACTAAATAATTAGCAATGTCAGCAAACCAAGGAGTCTGAGTATAAATTGCAAAAAGATATTCATCAGGGAATTGATCTTCAACTGGAGAGTTATCTTTAATGTTTTGGAGTCTAGATAGGAAATCAGCTACTGTGTTTTGTTTTCTAGGCCTATCTAGAATGGTAATGTTGAATTCCTGTAAAAGCAATAACCATATTATGACTCTGCCATTAGTAATTGATTTTTTCATTAGATATCTAATTGTAGAGTGATCTGTGTGAAAAAACGTTTCATATCTTGTTATATAGTGTCTGAATTTGTTTATGGCATGAACAACAGCTAAAAACTCTTTTTCAGTTACAGTATAATTTAACTCTGAAGGAGTCAAATTTGTACTTGTATAATAGATGGCATAAGGAATCAAGTTTTTTGTCCTAATACTGTTCCTAAAGTTGTATCTGAGGCATTTGTTGAAATATGAAAATGTAACTTCCAGTTAGGTCCCCTTAAAATAGGTGCTTCAGAGATTTTTGTTTTCAAGGTCTCAAAGGCTAACTGGCAGTCAAGATTCCACTTGAATTCACAATCCTTGGTAAGTAATTTGAAAAGTGGAGATGCTATCTTGGTGAAGTTTTCTATAAACCTTTGATAATATCCTGTAAATCCAAGAAAACTCCTAACATCTTTTTGACAACTTGGAATAGATAAGTTAGAGATGACTTTAACTTTTGACTCATAAACTCTAATCCCATCCCCTGAAATGTGATGTCCCAAAACAATTCCTTCAGTAAACATCATAATACACTTCTCATGACTCAGTGAAGTATTTGCTTCTTTACATCTCTTTAAAAAAAATTCCAAGTTTGTTAAGGCTTCTTCAAATGTGTTTCCATAAACTGTGAAATCATCCATATATACCTCTACACAATCATGTATTAGATCTGAAAAAATTCCTATTACTGCCCTTTGAAATGTTGAAGGTGCATTGCATAGTCCAAATGGCAATACTCGATAAGCATAGGTACCCCAAGGATAGGTAAATGTGGTTTTATCTTGATCTTCAAGTGCTACTTGGATTTGATTATAACCACTAAACCCATCTAAAAATGAGAAGTATTTTTTGACAGCTAATGTATCTAATACCTGATCTATGAAAGGCAGGGGAAAATGATCTTTAAGAGTAGCTTTGTTTAATTCTCGGTAGTCAATGCATACCCTCCATTTACCATTTTTTTTTGGCACAATTACCAAAGGAGAAACCCACTGACTATCCGAAATGGGATAGATAAAGTTTACATTTAAAAATTTCTGCAATTCTTCCTTAACAATCTCTCTAAGATTTGGATTCATCCGTCTCTGAGGTTGTCTGATTGGTTTACAATTTTCCTCTATGAAGATGTGATGAGTGCAAGTCTTGGGGCTTATCCCTTTCATATCAGTGTACTCCCATGCATATGCAGAAGAATGTCTCTGTAAGATCTTGACTATCTCTTCTTGTTGAGAATTCTCTAGGTTCTTGTTTATGTTTAAGGTTTTTCCTGGAAATATCTCAATTGTAGAGCTGCCAAATTTATCCACGGAATAGAGAGACATCTGCCTTGATGATAAAAACTCAATGTTGGATTCTTCTTGAAATTGTTCATGTTTGTATTTCGAAGAGGATTCAAAGTTTTCTAAAGTATTCAGAATCCGGCTATCTTCACTAATTTCTGAAATTGTGAAGAGAGGTTGTAAGTCTTCTTCATCCTCTATCCATTGAGTATTATCTAATTCTGTAATTGTTCTTGCTAGAGGATACAAGGTAAATTTCTTGGTTGAACTACCATCAGAGATGTACATATCACTGGATCTACAACTAATGAAAGCATCAGCTGTAGCTAACCAAGGTCTTCCTAATATAATAGGATGTCCTCCTAGATTATTCTTAGGAGTTAGGATCATAAAATCCACAGGATACTTCCAAGAATCTAGGGACACTGGAATGTCTTCTATTACCCCACCAGGTTTGATCACAGATCTATCTGCTAATTGTAATAATGTGGGTGTAAAAAGAAGATTAGGAAGTTTCAGTTTATCCATGATTTGTCTACTCATGATATTGATTGTTGATCCTAAATCAATAAGTGTGTTTTGGATCTCAATTCCATTGATGTGAATTTTAACAACTGGATTTCCTGGGTCTAGATACTTTAAAATAGCAATCTTACCCATCATGATATCTGCTATTTTTCCAGCCAGTTGAATTTTTTTTATCTCTCTTATTCTTTTTCCTGTTTTCTTCATGCTCAACTCCTTTATTGTCTTTGCTAAGATTGGAATTTCCTTGATAGCTTGCAATAATGGGATCTTAATACAAACATTTCTCAGCTCATCTAGGAAATCATAGTTAGGCACCATAATTTGTTTTTCTACACCCCTATCAATTTGTAATCTTTCGGGAAAGGGAGGTGTAGAAGTGGATGTTGATGGCTGCTCTAATATAGGAGTTGAAATTATTGGTTCTTTTTGTTTTGATTTTTCAATGTTTGGGTCTTGGAAAGACGTGTTCTCTTCAAGACTTTTATTTATCCACAGAGAATATTCCTCAGAATTGTTTTTCTCTTGTATGATTACAGAAGGTTTCCTCTTTTCAAGTATTCTTCCGGACCTAAATTGAACATCACTAAGGTCTAAAGGAGTAATCAAATAAGTTGGAAAATGTTGGTCTTCTATCATGTATGTGTTCTAAGGATTTTTATTGTTGGGGTTTGGTATGGGTTGGGTAGGTAACTGATTTGTTTTCTGAGGAAATGGTAATGGAAGTGGTTGATTGTGATGTTTGAATTTTAAGGATTCTGTTGAAAATTTTGTTGAAGAGGGAAATGTGGATATGGTGGATAGGATGGTGGATATTGGTAATACTAAGAGTATCTTCCATAGGTATTTTGTGCTCCTTGCACCCAGGTTTGTGATTGATTTTGAAATTGGGGCCAAGGTTGCTGCCAAGCATTCCAATTTGGTGGAGGTTGATTATACAGTTGGTCATGGAATCCTTGTGTTTGAGGTCCTTGCCAAGGCCTTCAAGAGAAAAAATTGAGAGATTCTGCGGAATTTGTAGGAGTTTATTCTTGAAAGACAGCTTTAAGGCCAGGAAGTGAAGGAAAACTCTTGGTCTCATGTTTTTCTGAACAAATTACACAAGTCTCCACAAATTTTTCATCCAAAGGGCACTCTCTCAAGGCATGTTTCTTTCTACATTTGGGACAAAATATTGCTAAGGCATCAGATTCATCTTTTTGCTTGTTTTGTAGTTTAAGGGTGTCTATTTGTTCACTAATACTCCCTAAAATGTCAGATTTTAATTCATCAAGCATATGTCCTATTTCTACCCTACTTACTGTCCCAGAAGCAGAATTACTTGCCCTTGCAAGAGCAGGGTCTCTTGGTCTTTTATAATTTTAGATTTCCCTCTTGAAAGGTTGATACATAATTCAGCTATTTCAGGTAGTGTGAGTTGAGATATATCTCCTTTTCCCATCATGTTAAGGACATCCAACCATTCATCCCTAATTTTCTTCAACAAGAGAGCTTTCAAAGTGTCTCGGTCTAAGTTTTCCAATTTTTTTCTTTTGATGTTGTACTGAAATCTCTCCAGTAAATTTTCCAAATTTTCATCTTATTTTTGTAACATTTTAAACACTTCCTCCTTATGGTTGAATGGCATAGAGTAATCCAAATACCTCTCTAGAAATGCTTGTTTCATGTCTTACCATGTCCTAATAGAACTGTTGATCAAACTCATAAACCATTTTATTGCTGCTCCTTTCAATGTTGAAGGGAATAGTTTAAGTTTTTGAGAATCTTGTAAGTAGTCATAGGTTCTACATAGGACTTAAAATTCAAATAGGAAGGTTTCAGGATCTCAATTTTTGAGTCCATAAAAGTTTGGAAGGACAGAGGGTGAAAATTTTTTCATAGTTGCATTGGATTCTTCATCTACTATAAGAAACCCAAAAGAGCTTCCCATTTCTCTTCTACCTCTTCCTCTGCCTCCTTCTCCTTCTGCATCTCTACCTCCTTCTCCTTTACCTCTACCTCTACCCCCTCCAAATAGTGTGTGTTCTCCATTAAAAATCCTCCTCCCCCTTCTTCTACCATAGTTGATTCTTCTGTGGAAGTTGAAAAGTTTGTCCCTAGCAGGGGTTCCAGAATATTCTTATAAGTCAGGTTCAGTGGATAAAGTGGAAGGTATTTCTAATGGCATATCTAATCTTGAGTCCTCTGGAAGTTTAGGATTAGTAAATGATGGAATGTGGGTTTGAGTTAAGGTGTGCTGGCTCTTGGTCTTGGTGAAACAAGTGGTGTTCTAGGAATCAAGCTTCTACTTCTTATAAATCTATCCCTTGAGTCTCTTTCTCTACGCATATCATTGTTTTTTGGAGGTAAGAAACAAGGCTACCTAGTTACACTTCCCCGGAAACAGTGCCAAAATGTCTGCTCAACTTAGTGTTCCTAAAGTGAGATCATAAATTGTCAACCAGAGTTAGTAAATTGTTAAAGTGAAGTGCACTATATGTGCCTAAGTATTTGTTTCTCGCTACATTGTGTTTAGGGTTTTTCAATGTTTTTGATTTTTTTGTGTTTTTATCCTAAGAGGAAAAGAACTAAGTTTTGGCAAAGAGAAGTTGCTAACACACTAAAACAGAGCAAAACCTATTCTAAACTATGTGTGGCACTTGAGAACAGAAAATGCAAAACTCTTAACAAGAAAAATAACCCATATCAAGAACTAAATAACTCATAACATGAATTCAATAACTCATAACATGAACTCAGTCCAATTCATTCATTAGGAATATGTTGGAATAACTTTTGAGAAAAGGATAAGTTTAATGCAATGAGGCTCTTCTAAGATAGTCTGCAACATAGTGAAGAATTCTACTTCTAAATTAACCTATGACACCGAAATTAATCTATTCTACAACTCAAAATATCACTGTTAAACCTCTTTCAAGAATTAGAAATCTTTTGGAATAGCTTTGGAAACGAGGCAGTTTGTGAAATTATAAAAAGTTGCAAAGCAGTCAAGGCCTTGAATTGATATCACTAATTCTTGTCCATGTGATGATGTGTGTTTGGTCAATTTAGTGTGTCCTAAATTGCTAACATAAATTATCAACCAGGGATTCGTAAGCTGACGAAGTGTGGCGCACTATATGTGCAAGAAAACCTACCTCTTACTTTTTGTCATTTTTGGATTTTTATGAAATTCTTAAAAGACAAGTATGGAGACAAATATTCAAGAAAATGATGTCCTTTCTAATAATTTTCCAAACTTCAAAAGAATTTTAAAACACACAATGACAAAATTAATTCCTAAAAGGAAATGAAAATTGCATCACTATTCTAATTAAGAAAACAGTGAACTACTGATCATGAAACTCATTGTCCTTGTTGCTGTCTAAACACAAAAGAAATTGTACTCAAAGAAAAGATTGCAAGTAAAGTAAAGACTAAAATTAAATTACATCAACTCATTTCTGACCCCTCACCATTAGTCTAGCTATGGCTTTCGGAGGTAATCATAAACAACTTGAGAAATCTGATATCTAATTTGCAGGAAAGGAAACTAATATCAAACTACACACTCATACTTCAATCCCTCACCATTAGTCCAGCTATGGCTTTCGGAGGTAACTGAAAATGACATGAGCAATTTAATATATCTATCTTGCAGAAAAGTAAACTAATATCAAACTACACACTCATACTTCAATCCCTCACCATTAGTCCAGCTATGGCTTTCGGAGGTAATTGAAAATGACATGAGCAATTTAATATATCTAACTTGCAGAAAAGTAAACTAATATCAAACTACACACTCATACTTCAATCCCTCGCCATTAGTCCAGCTATGGCTTTCGGAGGTAACTGAAAATGACATGAGCAATTTAATATATCTAACTCGCAGAAAAGTAAACTAATATCAAACTACACACTCATACTTCAATCCCTCGCCATTAGTCCAGCTATGGCTTTCGGAGGTAACTGAAAATGACATGAGCAGCTTAATATCTAAATCTAACTACTAAAGCAAATGTGCAAGACTGAAATAAACAAAGTACTGGAATTAAACAAAAACTAAGAAAATTAAATTAGCAGAAGGACAATATGGATTCCATGTCATTAGTCATTATAAAATTATATGCAAATGCCTGGGCTGCCTACTGTAATCTAAAAGCTATGATTTCATAAAGCAATCTAAGTAAAGAAATATGACAAAACAAAATTGAAAGCAACTTATCTAGAAAACATGCAAAAGCCTCTTTGGATAGCAGGGGCCCTCTGCTACCAATTTGGTGAAGTCCTTCATCGTCTTAAAGTTGTAATCAAAACAGCATCAAAGAACTGAATTTCTCTATTAAAAAGAACTTACAAATCTACATCCCATTCCATCTTGAACTTTGTTACAAAAGACTTCTCTACTACTTTTTCATTACTTCCTCATTACCTATGATAGGAGAAAGCTTCTCCTATTTATAAAAAATATGAGGAGTCATCTCATTAATGGGAGTCCATGAATCTCTCCCTCCATCTCTAGAGTTACAATCAAAATAGGAAATGATAAGACACATGTCTTTCTAGAGTTTCAACACAACTAAGAGATGAGACACATATCCTCTTAGAGTTTCAATACAACAAGGAAGTGAGACACATATCCTTTTGATCCCATAATCTTCTCCAACCAAATTCGAATTTGGCCTTAGAGTACCACATAAGGGTCTTCTAGAAGTATCCTTTTGACCTACACATGTCACAAAACTCATAACACATATATAGATATATGAAACTATGTTAATTTTCTAGTTTCTAATCATAAATTCACTTAAAATACAAAAAATAAATAACTTTGGAAAACAAGGATCCTAACCCATATATTTATGAAAATGGTTACTTGATGTAGGGTTTTAGGTCAAATGGCTATGAAATAAGAGCTAAATGGTTATGACATAATGGAAATATGTATGAATATGGAGAACACTTTTGAGACTCAACATACCCCCAACTGAAGTTGTTGCATGTCCTCATGCAACTATTGCAATGATTCATTTGTCCATGAGTTGATCTTTTATGAGTTTTGACTCATATATATTCATTCCAAACTTTGCTTCTTGATATTTTCCTTTTTGGCAAAGTATAACACATTTGATTGCAACTTCTTCTTCTTTTTCTTTTTCTCTCTTTTTTTTTTTTTTTGAAATAGTTGGTTCTTGTGTGACAACCAATTTTTTTTTTTTTTTGAGCAATGGTTTTTGTGTAACAATGCTTTATTTTCTTTGTTGCATCAAAGTTCATGAAAACATTTAGATTCAATTACTTCATCAATGAATTAATCATTTGCAAGACATATAATCTTTTGGATCATGTTGCAACAATAGTTGATTGGGAATTATATGTGGGTGGAAATGAAATGAAAATGTGTGATAGACATGTGGATATGAAATGATGTCCCTTCCCCCCAACTAAAGATATGACAATGTGAAAAAGGGAGTGAGAAATTTTTCCAAAGTTACAATTTTAGCATTCTAATGAATTACATGACTAAAAATTAGAACACAACATACCTTCACTTACCTTAAATGTGGATGAGTTGTGTATGTGTGGTGGTTGCAAAATTCTGATAATATTCTTCTTCAAGTGGATGAACAAGAGGAGTCATGGATAAAGAGATGAGATGACTTTTTATTGCTTCTACTAAAACTTGTTGAATCTGCTCCAAAATGCTGAAAATAATAGTCTTCATGTCTTCAAAACTCATTGGCATAATTCCTACTATGTGAAAAGATGTTCTGATGTCGAACATAGTAGGAAATTGTTGACTTAATGGCCATTAATGGATGTCACTAGTCAACACGAGAACTCTCACCATTGATGACAATGAGAGTCAAGATGCCCAAACACATCCTTCTAGGTACGAATGATTTTGTTGATGTCGAGTCACCTAGAAGATCTAACGAACAAGAGACATTAATGTATTCCCATTGTTTGTCAGCATGAGAACTTATCATTAAGGCATGCAATCCTCAAGGTGTTTTTACAAAGAACTTAGACTCAAAGGACTATGGACTCAATAATTTGCATTGTAGCAGGGCTTATTTGCTGAATGAAAATAACAAGAAATTGAAGATGAAAATGGAAGATGGCAATGGAAAGTATAAATAGCAATGGGCAATAAGCATGTGAATGAGCCTCTTGATTTTTTTTGTGGGTTATGAATGGAAAAAAAGAAATGAAAAGTGGATGTGAATTTAAATGGAAAATATGAAGTGAAATGAGGTGAATGGTTTATTATGAGATATGGATGTGATGGAGACAATAGTATCTGAAAGTTTTTCAAGTGTTTGGATCTGATTTTGCATCAGCATATTTCCTCCTCTTTGTTGCTGATCATCCTCTTATGAAACAAGTTGGCCTCTTAAAGAGACACCATTCTCTTGTAGTCATTTGTCCTTCCTCCTAGAACCTGCAAAAAAACTAATACTTCTTCCGCAATGGAATGTAAGATTATCAAAGGGAGAGAGGTGATCAATCTCTCTAGTTATGATATTTACACACAAAACTAAGAATTTGTATTAATGAAACAAGTTCTCAAAGGAAAAATCAAAAGAATTTATACATGTTTTGGAATTAGTGTCTCAAGTTGAATGTAGCTTCTTTTCAGCAATTTATTTCATTATTTACCATTTCAAACTCTAATGATGGATTTCTCATTGTGTAGATCTTGTTGAGACCTTTCCAACGATACTTAAATCATCAAAATCTGATTTTGTATGAGAAAGTTAGGCTGATTTGAACAATGAGGTTTTTCAGCTGCGGAATTGGAGAACAACTGCGGAATTGGAATTCAACTACGGAATTGAAGAACAACTGCGGAATTGGACTTCAGCTGCGGAATTGAAGAAAAGCTACAGAATTGGACTTCAGCTGCAGAATGTCGACGGTTTCTGTAGCTAAAAATCTTGAATAAAAAGTTAGCCATTCATCTTTCATCATCAGTCCAAAATTAATCAATACCTTCAGAAAAAGTGAGCAAACAACTTATTCATTTCATTGATTCAAATTTTTTTTATTTTTTTTATTTTTTAACAAAATTGAAAAAGAAAAATGTAAATTTTTTTTTTTTTTTAAATATGCATAAATGTTATTTCTTTGTAGACCACTTCCTGAGGCAACATCATATCCTAAATAGATCGATATTCTTGGGTGCAAGGTGAACAGAACCCTTTCGGAGTTAGTGCAAAATTTTTTGAAGGCTTGCTGAGGCAGACCGAATGTCTTGAGCCTTGTAATCTTGGAATTCGTCGACTCATTTGAAGTCGGGTTATCCATACAAAGTTGAGCAAGACTCAATATGGTAGTTGTGGCTCTGCTATATTGCAAATAGTAGGCATATATGAAGCCATTTAGGACAGAAAATTTCTCAAGGGTCAAATCGAAGGGAATATGTGGTTTTTCCCTTGTTCCTATAATTAATAGTAGAGTTCCAACCGTACCAAAACATTCTACGAAATCCAGTCATTCGAGGCTAGCTTAGTTGGGGCCTGAACAAGTTAGTTCCATCCGAAGGTAGCATAATCCTCTTTGCTTTTTCTTACAAATGAAGCTTGTAAACCGGTATGGGTTTCCTAAGTGCCATCTGACGTTAGTTCAATGAAATTTTGAAGCACCAAACCCGCTTGACAGAGGATGAGTCACCCGTTTCTGTGAGAAGATACTTGAAGTAACGCAAGACCATCCAAATATTAACAAGAGAATTATTTTAAGGATTGAGACCCATAATAGAACAACGTATCAGAAGCTTTTCTCATGGAATTAGTCAGTAATTATATATTACGGCTCTTGATTTCATTTATCTAATTGCCACGTATGAGTGGATTGAATGCCACAATAGAATTTTATTTTGATTACAATTATTCTTCTTGGATTTAGAAAACTGGATTATCAATGCAGAGTGCCGTTTTCAAATTCTTCACTCAGAAAAAACCGTTTTTCCTCACGCGGCAAGCAAAAATGGACTTCAAAGAACCAAAAAATTCTCCTATACCGCCACGAATTTCGTAAAACTATTTTTGGGTTATCTAATTGACCACGTTGGCGAAAAAACCCATGTCTCGGTTTTTCAAAATTCATCCTCAGTCGTTCAGAAAATGCGTTTCAAATTGACATGTCAATAGTAGTTGCGTTTTCTGAATGCGCTGGAAAAAATCATTTTTCTCAGAACGTGGTTCAAAATTGCATTTCCTTTGCATCATTTTTTTCATCCCTGGACTGTTCAGAAGCACAATTCCCCCTTTCATCTACATGAATGGGCGAAAAGGTGCTCTGAAGGTTAATCTCACATTCTAGTGTTTTCCTTTGGCTTCCCTCTAGTGCACTGAAAGCGTGAGGTCGTGATCAGAATTTTTGGTGTTTGAACATGGCTGAAATGTGCACTAAATTCATCACCAGCATTATCTGCAAACATCTCTTCATCATCAGGCCGCCAAACAGTCTCACCAGCCTCCCGTGTGTTTTCAATCGTGTGGGGAACCTTTGGTTTTGGAGGCTCTTCTCAAAGCTCTTTTCTCTGCAGCATCCCGAGACTTGGTCTGCTTCTTCTTTTCTAGCTTCTTCTCTTGCTTCAATTTTGGCATGCACCATGGACCTCTTGATTTTATTTTTTATCGGGGAGAGTTGCATTGTCTTAGGATGGCTTTGTTTATTGATTTGTTTTTTTTTTGTTTTTCAATTTTTTTAATTTGTTTTTGTTAATAAAACTATATGTTATATTTTTAAAAATTAAAAATACACATATATATTTTACTAAGCAAAATGATTTTTTTATTTATTTATTTGTTTTGTTAATAAAATTACACATGTTAAATTTTGAAAAATTAGAAATATATATATATATATGTAATTTACTAAACAAAACAATTTATTGAAAAAAAAATTTAAATAATTTGTTATTAAAATTATATATATATTTTCAAAAATTTTAAAAATATACATATATATCTTAGTAACAAAATTTTTTTTATTTTTATTTTTAATTGATTTGTTTAATAAAATTATGTATGTTATATTTTCAAAAATTTAAAAATACACATATATATTCATTAAACAAAACAATTTATTGAAATCAAAGTTTTTCATGAAAACAATTTTATTTTTTTTTAAATTGTTGAATCAATTGAAATGATGAAGTTTTATTTTGTCTCCTTTTTTTTTTTTTTCACATAACAATTATTTTTCTAATCCTCCAGATCACACAAAGTGCAAGAGGAGAGCATACTCAAGAATTATTAAATTTTTTTTTTTACATAACAATCATTTTTCTGATCCTCGAGATCACACAAAGTGCAGGAGGAGAGCATACTCAAGAATTATTAATTTTTTTAGACGTAAGAAATAAGGCTACCTAGTTACACTTCCTCGGCAACGGTGCCAAAATTTTTGGTCAATTTAGTGTGTCCTAAATTGCTAACATAAATTATCAACCAGGGATTCGTAAGCTGATGAAGTGTGGCACACTATATGTGCAAGATAACCTATCTCTTACTTTTTGTCGTTTTTGGATTTTTATGAAATTCTTAAAAGACAAGTATGGAGACAAATATTCAAGACAATGATGTCATTTCTAATGATTTTCCAAACTTCAAAAGAATTTTAAAATACACAATGACAAAATTAATTCCTAAAAGGAAATGAAAATTGCATCACTATTCTAATTAAGCAAACAGTGAACTACTGATCATGAAACTCATTATCCTTGCTGCTGTCTAAACACAAAAGAAACTGTACTCAAAGAAAAGATTGCAAGTAAAGAAAAGACTAAAATCAAATTACATCAACTGATATTCTGACCCCTCACCATTAGTCTAGCTATGGCTTTCGGAGGTAATCATAAACAACTTGAGCAATCTGATATCTAATTTGCAGAAAAGGAAACTAATATCAAACTACAAACTCATACTTCAATCCCTCACCATTAGTCCAGCTATGGCTTACGGAGGTAACTGAAAATGACATGAGCAATTTAATATATCTATCTTGCAGAAAAGTAAACTAATATCAAACTACACACTCATACTTCAATCCCTCACCATTAGTCCAGCTATGGCTTTCGGAGGTAACTGAAAATGACATGAGCAATTTAATATATCTAACTTGCAAAAAAATAAACTAATATCAAACTACACACTCATACTTCAATCCCTCGCCATTAGTCCAGCTATGGCTTTCGGAGGTAACTAAAAATGACATGAGAAATTTAATATATCTAACTTGCAGAAAAGTAAACTAATATCAAACTACACACTCATACTTGAATCCCTCACCATTAGTCCAGCTATGGCTTTCAGAGGTAACTGAAAATGACATGAGCAGCTTAATATCTAAATCTAACTACTAAAGCAAATGTGCAAGACTGAAATAAACAAATAGTGCTGGAATTAAACAAAAACTAAGAAAAGTAAATTAGCAGAAGGACAAGATGGATTCCATGTCATTAGTCATTATAAAATTATATCCAAATGCCCGAGATGCCTACTGTAATCTAAAAGCTATGATTTCATAAAGTAATCTAAGTAAGGAAATATGACAAAACAAAATTGAAAGCAACTTATCTAGAAAACATGCAAAAGCCTCCTTGGATAGCAGGGGCCCTCTGCTACCAATTTGGTGAAGTCCTTCAGCTCCTTAAAGTTGTAATCAAAACAGCATCAAAGAACTGAATTTCTCTATTAAAATGAACTTACAAATCTACATCCCATTCCATCTTGAACTTTGTTACAAAAGACTACTCTACTACTTTTTCATTACTTCCTCATTACCTATGATAGGAGAAAGCTTCTCCTATTTATACAAAATATGAGGAGTCATCTCATTAATGGGAGTCCATGAATCTCTCCCTCCATCTCTAGAGTTACAATCAAAATAGGAAATGATAAGACACATGTCTTTCTAGAGTTTCAACACAACTAAGAGATGAGACACATATCCTCTTAGAGTTTTAATACAACAAGGAAGTGAGACACATATCCTCTTGAACCCATAATCTTCTCCAACCAAATTCGAATTTGGCCTTAGAGTGCCACATAAGGGTCTTCTAGAAGTCTCCTTTTGACCTACACATGTCACAAAACTCATAACACATATATAGATATATGAAACTATGTTAATTTTCTAGTTTCTTATCATAGATTCACTTAAAATACAAAAAATAAATAACTTTGGAAAACAAGGATCCTAACCCATATATTAATGAAAATGGTTACTTGATGTAGGGTTTTCGGTCAAATGGCTATGAAATAAGAGCTAAATGGTTATGACATAATGGAAATATGTATGAATATGGAGAACACTTTTGAGACTCAACAATGTGTTTGGAAGCGATTAGTACAAGAGTAGTTTGTAAATAATGAAGGCCGTGAAATCTAATTCAACTAGCTAATCAAACTTAAAATACAGAGACTATAAATAAACTAGAGTACAATTAAACTAACTTGAAACACAGTGAACAAAAACTGAACTAGGGTGCTATTAACCTCTGGAGTATTACAACTAAACTAAAAATGCAACTAATCACTGAAATATTTCAGCTCTGTCTCTTTCGGAGTTAGTGGTATTTTTGAATAATTCATAGAACAGGACTCGTTGTAACATGTGATGTAAATTAGCATAAAAAAACATAAAGTTCAGCAAAACACAAAAAAGCTCTAAAACACCATAGCTATGTCTCATCCAGTGTTAGTGATATTTTGGAAGAGTTCATAAGAACAAGACTAGCTGTAACAACTGATGTAATTGAGCACAAAAACATAAAGTTCAAAGAAATGCAACTAACTCCTAAAATACTACAGTTATATCTCATTCAATATTAGTGATATTTAAGAATAATTTGTAAAAAAAAGACTACACTGTAGCATCCAATGCAAGTGAATATAAAACACAAAGTTCAAAAAATTACTTAAACTAAGAATGCAACAAGGCTAAAGTTGCTTATCTAAAAAATGTACACAAAGCTTCTCGGGTAGTAGGGGCCCTCTACCACCGGATTAGCATACAAATATCCTCAAGATTGCCTCAGATATTGTAATAAAGCAGTGCTTCTTTCATTAAAGGAAAACTATTTCAAAAACAGAGTATTACGGTCTTTTGAAATCTAGCAACCAAATATCAATCTAGCTAGTTGCTTATCGATCTCCCGAGTCATTCTTATAAGAAAATTACATAACTTCCCTTGAGATAAAATAGGAATAAATGTCTTTCCCAACTAAAATCAAATTAGAACTCTAGTGGAGGTCTCGTACTATGATTAAAGACATCTGTACAGTCCTTGTCCTATTAGAAGTCTATCTCTTAGTTTTGGTTTCCCACGTGCATAACCACATGTAGAATTCTGCTCAGACTTCGTAGGAAGCAAGGAATGATGTGGATGAAGTCTGAAAGTCACCCATATGTGTTTTTCTTTGAGGTGACACCTGGAACCTGTGAGAACATGAGGATAGCTATGGAATAGGCGACTGGCTACAGAATGGTTGCATTCTGTAGCTAGGTCTAGTCAAAAATTACTACAACAACAAAACCATGAAAACATAGCAATTTAGTCATTGTATAAATTCCTAAAGTGTCTTTAACTAATATTATTGACCATTTAAGCCTATAATTGATAAGGGACAAAGGAAATGAAGTGAAATTTGGTGAAGGGAAAGGACATATTTTGGGCTCAACAACAGTCGCGCCAACTGGCACTTTTTGCTAGTTAGGCCCCCGCGCCAACCTTGTTTTGGCACAAGATATAGCCAAACAGTCGCGCCAACCCTATTTGGTGTTAGGGTTTACATGTTTTTGAGCCCTCTGAGTTTGATTTTTGGTTTTGGTGTTATTTTTTCGACTGTCTGAGTGCCTTGAAGTCCTTGTTGACTGTGTTTTACCTCTATCCTCCAATTGTTTGCGCCCTACCATCAGTTTTGCATTCTAGCCCTAAGGCTTCTAGGTGCTATAGTGCGCTAGGCCTCCCGTGGGAGTTTTTGGTTTTCGCCTTTCCAATTATCCTAATTTTTGCTTCCTTCCATTCGTTTGGTTGGTTTCCATAGTATCATTTCGTTATTTGAGTGATTTCTCTCTTTTTCAGTCAAGTTTCGCTTTGTCTCATTTTGAGCCTAGGTCACACGATTTGTATGAGTCTTTTGGGATTCCTCCTTGATTTAAGGGATTTCTCCGTAAGTTTGAGTTTTGATTGTGTGTGTTTGCATTGAGTGAACTTGCTTGTTTCTACTCTTTCACTATCATTTCTCGAATTGGTTTCTTCATTAGTTTTTCATTTCGTTTGGTGCATTTGCTCTTAAACATTGAAAAATACAAAAACAAATCTCTTTACATTTTGATTAGTTTAGTGAAAATTGAAAGATTTTCTGCATTATTAGTGTTATATAACTCTAAGGGAAAAAAATTTAGTTTCATTAGCCTGCATTAGAGACAGTAGTGGACGTTTTCTGATCATTTTATTATTGTTTGAAAAGCTCTCAATCTTCCCATAGTTAGCTCTTCATCGAACAAAGTGATATATTGTGGCATGTAGTGTGCATCTAGAGGATTTTTGAGATACAACATTCGATAGGGCCTGAAATTGAAACATAATTGAAGATCAATCCTAAAATTTATTCATTTACCTTAAGGAAACATGGAAACATTAACGAAATATCTAGAGGTCTAGGCTAGTGATGTGTTTCGGTGTCGTTAAACCTAGTAGATGTCGTTTGCCTTTTGGCTTTAAACAGTGCTAGTACAGACTTTTTCTCCCTGTACCGTCGCGTATATAAAGGGAGACCCCACTAGGTTGCTATCCTTTATCTGTAGGAACCCGATTCTATTGCCTTATACCCGTGATACACCGAGCACAACATTCAAGGAGATTATCTACACGTACGTCAAGTCCTTTTTTTATTTCTCTTTCATTTTTAACCAAGGTGTATATGGAAGTTCACGGATATCTGGTACACCCATCTGCCTAGATTACCAGAGTAGTCATTTTGATCTTTTCTGACTCATTAAATTTGAAAATATCATCAAGCACTTATCCTTTCATGCTTGTTTCCAAATTGAAAGCGATAGAGTCACCTTTTTCTTGTTTCTCGACTCTTAAAAGATGAAACAGTAGAGTTTTGTTTCAATTCTTTAAAAAAAAAAATTAACTGCCCACGACATATTCCCGGTTAAAGTTAGTTTCCTTAGGGTGCTATGTTGAGTTGTTTCTAATGGCAACATTTTCAGAGTTCACCAAACAAGGAATCCCCTCCGATGGGAATCCTGGTCATTTTCCTCCTTTTGGCAATGTTGGTGTTGCTTATATGGAAACATTGTCCCTTCCTGGGTTAACTATTAGATTGCATGTTTGGTTGTTCTCAACCTCTGTGGTCTCGAATGCCTCGGCTATTGTTCAATCAGTTCCTCCACCTAAGCGACATCATGTTGATTCCAAGGTGAACCTCTCCCCTTCTTCGCCTGTTTCTTTGTCCTCCTCTTCTACTTCGCCTGGTGACAGTCTAGATTCGAGTAACCAGGTGGCTAAGAAGAAGAAGAAGAATACCAAGAAGAATAAGTTCGATAAGAGAGAAGCTAAAGCTACAGCTACTGCTTCTGAAACATCTCCTCTTCATAAACCTCCCAACCCTCCACGGAAAGTCAAGTTCCCTTTCATGTTGTGCATGGGAGACCATCTTCTTCGAGACTACCCTGGCATTCCTGAGGTGCTAGAAGTATGGTCCAATGAGCACCCGCTGTTGCCTTTGGCTTCTGGGAGTCAGGTTGGGGGCACGTCTTCAACTGCTGCTAGTAAGGCTCCTAAGAATCAGGGTAAGATTACCAATCCATGTAATTTGTGTGAAGGGCACCATGGCATTCACCTTTGTCCGTATATAGATGAAGCCAAGAGGGTTTTGGAAAACTCAACTGTTTCTACACCATGCCTCCCGGCTGTTTATAAATGACTTTCTTTGAGTCCTCCACCAGCTAATCATATGGTTGGTCAAGAGTCATCCTTAGTCAATCCCGCTCCCTCGGAAATTCAAATTTAGGAATCCATTCCTGACCAAACTTTGGTCGTGGGATTGGTTGAGCTGGCCCCGTATACGGTGCACCAAGTCTTTTCCATGGAGAGTGGATCTCATACCCCTCATGTTCTTCTTGTCTCTTCAGATTTTTCTAACTTCGAGAAAGATTCTCTTGTCCCTACACCTCAAGAAGTTGTTCCTCCGCCTCCCATGATAGAGGTCCCAGAGGATATCCCTCCCGCCTTCGAGATGGAGGTTGTGGAGGATGCTCCTTCTTCTATCGTAACACCAGGGGAAGACCTTCTCGGTTCGATGGTAGCTTCTACAAGTAGTTTGGTCGCTTCCTTTTATTGGGATCGATTTCTGGGATACCGCCTTCCGTCTTATGTGCCTTTCGAGATAAAAGTACAGAATTTTGGTCTGGTCGTACCTAGCACCATTATAGACGAAGGCACGTCTATTAGTATTTTATCCTCAACTACTTGGCAAGTTTTTGGTTCACCACCACTCGCGCCTATTACACAGAATCTGTTGGCATTTAACAGAAGAACTAGTCAACCATTAGGGATCCTTCCAAGGTTACCAGTTACTTTGGGAGGTAAAACTGTCCATATGAACATGATGGTTGTTCCAGGCCCCTTGGATTTCAATCTGCTCTTGGGGCACGATTACACCTATGCCATGGGAGCACTTGTCTCTTCCCTTTTTTTTGTGGTCTTTTTTCCACATGAAGGACAATCGTGACCATTGATCAACTTTCGTTCTTTGGTCCTGATGTGGCAGCTGGCCCGCCATCATCCCTTCCTAGTTTTTATCCACCTATTGTATCTGCCCCGCCGCATGTAAACTATGTGGCTACTTACCCCATGCCTGTACTCAATGATGATGTCATCATGCATAGTGTGCTAGGGGCATTGGGTCCATATCTCCAAGATGTTGTCCTTCCGTCAGACGGGGAACTCTTGGAAGCCGGGACTTCTTATTCATCCTGATGAGTTGTCTTCAGAGCATAGTTCCTCTTCTTGTGTCAAGCTCCTAAAACAATGAAACAATTTGCTATGAGGACAGTTCTTTGAAGTGTTTCAACCTCATTAAAATAATGAAGCACGGTCTCATTCAATTCGAGTTTTGTTATATTTTCGTCAAATCTCTTGGGTTTTGAACCTTCTCTCCATTTCCTATGGACTGAAGCTTAGTGGGCATGTACCTCGAATTGAGACACCATGCTGGGGGGCATGCCTACTTTCCTTATCATTTCAAGCATAGTTTACATTTGTGTTTTAAGCTTGCATAAAAATAAAACTCATTTCCAAGCATAGTTTGCATGTGTGCTTTTAAGCTTGTGTAAAAATAAAATGTGTGGTGTGATACATTTTTGTGACACTTTTCCATTGGGTCATGTGTTGTGAGGCTAATGCATTAGATAACATTGTATTAGACATTTGCATAACATATTAAAAACATCATCATATGTGAAAAGATCCATCCAGAAATATATATATATATATATATATATATATATATATATATATATATGTTTGCAGTTTGTGTGCATCAAATAAAATCCAAAAAATATACATGTCTGTTTTAATAATATTCGGAGACGACATGTCTCTCAAAAATGTGCAAATGAAAATCCTAGATGACTAATCAACATGGTGCTCATGGTAGCATGTCACTGCTCGCACCAATTGCCTCAGTAAATGATGCAGGCGACTAGGCACCCCCACGGTGTGCCTCTGATAAGCCAAAGGAACATCTTCTAGGCGAGCATAATCTCGGATCCCACGGGCGATTCCCTCAAAGTTCTGAACTAGCTCACTCCCCTCACCACCCTCGCCTTGAGGGTCATAGGCGAGAGGGGTCCTCCGTGCAATGGCCAACATCTCGGCGTGCCTCTCTAGGCCAACATCTGCATACGCATAGGATCTTTTTGTTAGAAGATGCATGTATACCCAAAAAAAAAAATCATAAAATAAACAAAATCAAAAATATTCTTACCCATCTCCTCGTCCCAGTCCTCTCCTTCTAGGAGTGGAATATCTGGGTCTCCCATGAAGTCGGTACCATCATAGGGCCAGTCCTTTACAACGATCAACTATCGCCGAAGCCATACGAAGAACTCGGGCCTCCATGACATTTTTTGGCCCCCTCCTACTCTGGTCATTAGTGTTGCCCATGGAGCCATCTGTGGCTCTCTCAATGGTGGATTAGCGACTATCACCCCCTAGCCCTGGAAGATTGGTAACCATTCAAGGATGAACGATACCAAGATAGATCCGTACCCAAACTGCTTTAGTTTGGTCTTCTTGCACTTTTTCAATTGTCGTTGATGTTCATGGTTACGGTAGTAGCCCAATCAAATAGTGTCAAGCTCATGCATTCTAATGCTAAGAGGAGCTGTGTTTTAGTAGCCTCATGCGGCGCCTGCGATCCCGCGGCCTGCGTAATGGTATGGAGCACCACTCTGAGTGCTAGATTGGGAATAGAGTGGATGTCAAACTTCTCGCTACCTGATCCTGTTCGTGCCCCTAGGCACACTCTTTCCATTACCATTGACATTTTTTCACCAGATGGCCTAGTACCTGTCAAGATCAGGACTAGACCCCTGTGAGACAATCCAGTTATGAAGTAAACGTTAGATACTTCAAGCTCCAAAACTTGGTCTCAAAGCCTAAACTTCTCTTCGTTCTCGTCCCAGATACTAATTAAGTATTTCAGCAATTCAGGTTGTGCCCTGAGACATGGTGTTAAGAAGAACTTTTTTAAGCCGCAATCCCGGAGAGCGTTCATACATTGCTTGTTCCCCATTGCCATTTCATCTTCTTCACTATGCTCCCTTTATTTCCATTCGATCACCATTGTGGCTTTGTACCTACACCCAAATGGTCACAAACACTTCATTAGATCCCTTGAGCATTCAAAAATCCAGTTGATTGGTTCATTTTTTGTAAAAATTTAGCGGAAATTTAGGTTGCGCGAATAGCGCAACTGTTTTGCTGACAGTTGTGCCAACTGCTGTGAAACCTTTGCAAAAATAACTCAATTGCCACGAGTCCATGCTCGATACCTGCGCAAAATGTGCGAGCCATAAATTTGCAAATATCCCCTCAGGGATCCCAAATCACAGTGGAATACTATAAAAAATGGATTAAAACATAGCTAAGGGAAGCACCTCTTACTTGGAAAAGACGAGATCTGAATTGATGCACTGGATCGTCCACAATCATCACCGCAAGTTCACACAGGAAAAACTCACTGTAGCTCTCCACAAGAGGTTAAAAGTAAAAGTAAATATGTTTTTACTATTTTTGTCATATTTATAACTTTTCAAAATAAAATTAGGTTTTGAAGCTTTTTTTTCCAACATTTTATTATTTTTTGTCGAAAAATGGGTTTTACGCTTGCTTTCTTGTGTAGCAACAGGTTTTCACACAACTAGGATGATGATACGAGTTGTATTTTATACTTTTTCGGACTCGGTAAAAACACGAAAAGGTCACTACTGGAATCATATTTCAGCACTTTTCTGACTCTCTAAACATGAAAATATTGCCGACTTTCTTGTCATTTTGATCTCGTTAAATTGGCTGTGAAAGAACATCTACCCAATATATTTTTACCCCTTTTTTGGGCTGGGATAGATTATTTATGAAAAAGGAATACCCTAGCTTATCGCGACTAGGAGTTTTTCTCAAACATAGTTTTCTACCTTTTCGGATCTAAGGAACTATCTACAAAAAGTGACTGTTGGAGTTTACTTTTCCGCTGTCTTTCCAAACTCTCTAAACATGAAAAGATGTCGAGTTCTTCCTTTGTCAGACTCATTAAAACCTGATGACATTGAAATCCGTCGTAATGACGTTACTCGAGTTCCTCCTTCCTAGGTATTGTTAAATGTACTAGGTTGGATTTGTCCGAAGGACAAACTTATATCACAAGCATATGCTATCCCCTTCAAGCTTGTTTTCAAAAATAATTGGGGTACTCACCAGAAATGGTGGGGAAAAATGAAACTAGTATCATCGTCATGTCGTCAATATGTCGCTCTTGAACCTGGCACTTGTCTGCATTCGTGTCGGGTTGGGGACATCTCATCTCATTTTCTGCTTGCCTCCTTGGGTTTGGGTTATCATTTTTGACCACTCATCTACTCGTTTCCTCGTCATCATGACCTCAGAACTTTTGATGTCAAATACTGCCAAATCTAGTGTCGTGTCGCCGATATGTTCAAGAGAAGTTGACCTCTACAATACTCAACCTCCCTTTGATTCTCTTCTGATCCTGATTCACAAACATTATGTTCCTCTGTCTCATGTCAATGATGTGGGAAACACTATGGCCCACCTTCGATCAAGGTCACTTCCTGTCAACTTCAACTCATTATCCAGGAAGTTGATCTAGAGACTCCCTTCCGGTACCTTGGAGCTTGCATGCCTCAATGGCAGTTTCTTCACATTCGACGTAAGGTCTTCATCATTGGCCTTCAATCAAATGGTTCTACGGGTGTTCGACACCAGCTCACTGTTCACATTCCATGGATTGTACCTCTAGTACCTTGAGGGTCATCATCATTATTGGTGGTTCCTCTCGCGTCTGTTAACGGCTTTCATCATTGGCTAGTAATCAAACGATGTTCTTGCATGTTTGACTTCAGCTTACTTATTCACATGCCAGGACTTGTACTCAGTTTGGGTTGAGATGGAGCGCAAGATCCTGGGTTTTGTCTGATGGAATCCAGGCTACAGATTTTGTGCATTATCATGATTAGTTACATGACTCATTGATTGGATGGTTGCGACCACACCTAAGTCTGCTTGTTGATCCTTACTGGATGGTTGCGTCCATACTTTGGATCCTGATTATTGTATACTCTATTATGGATGGATGCACCCATACCACATATCATGTATTTGAGATATCAGTTGTATTTGTCTACGCAAGTTTTCCGACGATAGTGTTTTCAGTTGGGCACGTTCTCATAAATCATTTCATCCGTCTCTTTCTCTCGAGCCTCATGCTTTAGGGGGCATCTGTTACACAGTAATTTGTCACCATCACTGAAATTCCCCATCCCACACATTGGAGGGCCTTTCCCGTGACCAGTGAGTAGTGACGTAACATAAAACCACTTTCATGGCATCCCCCTTAATAAGGACAATCATTCCTCTGAATAAAGTTTCCCTTGAAAAACCCTAAAAACTGGTCTTTTGGCCTTAGCGCGACTAGCCAGTTCAGCCCTCCTACCAATGGGGAAAATCCACCATCGAGGGCGCACCAACTGGCGCTCTGTCCCAGTGTCTCACTCATGCTAAGCTTAATAAGGATTTTTTTTTAAAAATAAATGGCGAAATTTTGATTCCAACAAACTCCTAAACGAGTCTCTAAAATGAGTTGGGAGGTTTGGCTCCTGATCTCCATGTATGGGAGGTGGTTTTCCACCTATCATGGAAGCTTCCTTAAGGATAGGGCCAATCCCATAATTGTAGGGATCCCAACTCCCCTTCCACCATCTATATAAGCTTGCCTTTTTCCCTTAGAAAGCTAGTATCACTAGAGAACAGAAGAGCTGAACTTATAGCAAGGAGACCATCGCTATACAACCTTTGAGATACAAGCCAAAGAGAGAGATCTTTGTCCCATTTCTGACAAGCTTCATTGAGACATGCTCCGCTGTCGACCCCACTGAAGGAAGATCCAGCGTCAGAGCTTTGGGTTGTATCTTTCCTTTGTTATTTTAATGATAAGCGACTTTGATTATGGTTTCATTCATGTGTCTTTTTCTTTGATGCAATTTTTTACATCCTCTCTGACTAATGTATGGTTACAAGATCTAGATTTTACACTGTGTATCATTGTATTCTTCGCATGCGTGTAGGTGTTCAGACGTGTCAAGCAGAGGAATTGTGATCTGTTGAGCAAAGGATGGAAAGCATCATCCTTTCTTCAAAGACCATTGCGTAGGACCTGAGGTAGGAAATTCGTTATGTTTTTGTTGTTTTGTAACTAGAGACCTGCGTCATTGTGTGACTGATTGTTGCTAGACCCTATCTGGGCTAGTAGAGATTGCCTCTGTCCACAGAGGGGATTTACCTCTCCAACAAAAACATATCAAGGACATGAGAAAGGATCTATTTATCATTGTGGGGCTTTGTATGGAGTGCTTATATTCGTAGGAGTCAACAACTTTCAAATGTGCAACCTTCGGTTGTAGTAGAAATAATTTTGTTCTACAAAGAAAGGGGTCCAATAATGTACTCTACATTTCCCTATGCTTTGGCTCAGGTTAGTCCTATATCATCATTTAATTTTATTCTAGAAATTCCAATTATCCACGTGCCAAATATTGGCCAAGGATATTATGGGCCTATAACATTGTCCACCCAAAAGTAAAAATTTTGTTTCAAATACTTGAGTTAATATGCCCACACTTTCTTACAATCTCATATTAGTAATACATGCTGCTAAGGGCACCCTTGGGATTTTTGGATGTGCCTTTTTTATTAGGAGTTCATGAATTTTGCTCAAAATTGAAAGTTACAAGATTGGGTTGAAACTAGGATGGTTGCATATATCTCATCTTCCTTATTATGGTGCCACAAATGGTTCAAAAAACCTATGTCATATGAGGGAGATATCGCATTCTGATCAAATTCCCAAACAACTAAATTTTGCAACAGGGTTGACTGGGATGCCCAGTTAGCATAGAGGATGCACAGTCAGCAAAAAGGAATATTTTGGAGAATATTCCTTTTCTCCAGGCCAACCAGTGGATGAAAAGTGGTGTTATATGATTTTCTTAAGGGTTTTATGTGTTTTTTTAAGAGCCAATGGGAGGATGACATGTGGCTAGCCTTGAGGTCACCACATGTCCCCGGGAAGGTGCATTAAAATTTTATGGAGGTCCGCAAGGCTCAACCCTATGACCTATGGCAAAGAAACCATCTACCACACCACCCACGTTTTGCATTATATCTTAACCTCTATAGCTCTCGGGTTATATTTAAAGTTGATTCAATTCTTCATTGGGGGTTGGGACCGCCGGCAGTCCCAACCCACCAGCAGTCCCATGGAAGGTTGGTCACATTGCAACATAAAAACGTAACACCAAAACATTAACCTTCGGCTTATCCTCCCAGGGTCGTCGCAAATTTAATGCCGAAACTTTGTCAAATGCCATGCTATGGTTAATTTTATCCGATGGTTTCGTTAACATGCAGATTTAACTCCGGTATAAATAGCTTCTACCATGGTTCTAGCCTAAAATTCCGCCTATAGTTGTGGTTAGACCGCAGGGTTTGGGTTGGCATGTGGCCACCCAACAATAACATTTAATTTGTGATTAGCCACTGGCGGATTTTATAGCGTTTCCTAATTTTGTGCAGAAATTGCAGAAATAACTCTAGTTAAGTGGATTTCTCAATAATTAGTGGAGCTTTTCTAGGTGTTACTGGGCAAATGAGTTGGAGGCTCACTTTTCTCCCATTCAGATGGAATGAAGAGTCAATCTAGATGAATTGGAGCATTCTAGAGCCATTGGTGCAGAGAGAAAAACCATTAGAGGCATGTAACTACATGGATTTGCAAAAAAATGAGCATAATGAACGATGGACATGCCATTAGGAGTTGGACCAGCAGATGTAGCCCAGGAAGGGTGAACTGATTTATCATGCCTTCTGTATAAATGTTATGTGGTGTTTTATTTATCTTTTATACACTATTTTTCAGTGTTATTTTTGCTTATTTCATGCTTATAATTCACTAAAATCATCTATATTTCATGGTTAAAATTCTCAATCCTTAAGCAAACTATGGTGACAAGTATGCACATGCTTATTAACTAAAAATACACTTAGCACAACAAAATTAATATAGTCCTTTGAGATTAGATTGGTATAAGAGCTAGATTTTATTCTCTAGTGTTTTTTTGTGCAAAATATTTGTTTAACTGTTTGCAAGTTTTAGATGCTTACATTGCTCAAGCTTAAGAGAGGAGAAGGAAAATTGGTGGGAGTAGAAGGGTCTCAAGAATAGCCAAAGCAGAGGAGAGAATGATAGCCACAATCTCCACCACCTAGTTCACCTCCTAGGGAAGCAGAATCTACATTTAGCATGCCTCAAGAGGAAGGAGAAATCCATGAGGAGATGGATCCCAAAGAGGAAGAAAGAGTATTCAAGAAAGCATTCCTGAACATGACTAAGATGGTTAGAATCCTTTATCAAGAAAGGAATGAGAAACTAGAAGGAGAAGGATCCAAAATTCACAAGGAAGGACATGGATCTTCAGGAGGTCACAATGATGAAGATAAGTCAAAGAAGGGAAATGAAGGAAATTGAGGCAGCGGAAAGTCACCATACTCACCCTCATCATCATCGTCCTCTACTTCATCTTTAGTACATTAGCCACACAAGTAAAATAACACTGGTAAAATTCCTTTTTTAAAACTTTATGTTAAGTTTTAATTGCCAATGTTTAATGGTGAAGTCAATGTAGAAAATATTGATAATTGGATTAGGAAATTGGAGGTCTATTTGATAATCCATAACCTTCAAGTTGATGATACCAAAATCCAATTATCTTTATTGAAAATGGAAGGTGCAACACTTGTTTGGTGGGAAGCCAAGACAAAGGAGGAGATCAAGAAGCATGGTAATATTATTCTATCATGGACTGATTTCATTACTACAATAAAACAACAGTTTTATCCATTAGATCATATGCAGAAATCCATAATGAATTGGCAAAACTTTAGGAAATTGAAGTGATAGAATGTGCAAGAATACACCCAAGAATTAGGAGAAGAGCTCTCTTATTAGGGGTAGATTTGTAGAGCCAAGATACTTATCTCAAGTACATAGGAGGCTTACATAGCTACCTAAAACATACTATTCTCATGTTTAACTCCACAAGTCTAGATGAAGTATTTGTTCAGGCCACACATCTAGAAGCTAGAGGGAAGAATATTTTTGAAGAGGGTAGGAACAAACCTTTTAAGGGCAAAAACAAATAGAAGACCTCAAAAGTTAAAAGAAAAAAGAATGCATATGTTAAGAAAGAGGGAGAAAAAATGGTTTGTAAACAGTGTTCAAAAGAAGGCCATGATGCAACTCATTGTTGGAAATTACATCTTAAAAAGAGGTCCAAGACATACAACAACAAAGGGAAACAAAAAACTACAGCTACAACTCAACACTATTTAGGAGAGGATTTAGTTGATAAATCTAAAATTACGGCCATGGGATTGAAGAACATGAAGGGGAAATAAATTGAAACTAAACCCAGCACTAGTACATCAAGCTTTCACATACATCCTGCAAATGAAGAAGAAAGCATTGAATTGTTTCATGTGAGGGTCATATCCAAACATACCAAGATTGACACATTGTTTGACAGTGGGTCACAAGAAAACTTAATCTCTGGAGACTTGGTTAAGAAACTTAATCTTGAGAACATACCACATCGAAAACCATATCCACTTGGTTCGATTTGTAAGGATGCAAATTTACAAGTTTCAAAGAAGTGTATATTACAATTTTCAATCACTGCACATTTTTTTGACACAATTGAACTAGATTTGGTTCTGCTTGATATAACAGGTATTGTGTTGGGGAATCCTTACTTGTATGACAGCAAAGCGATCTCCCATCACCATGAGAACAGATACCATTTATTCAAAGATGACAACGAGTAAATTGTAAGATCACATCGCAAGAAGACAAACATTGCTATGTTAAATGATGGACATGTAAAGAGGATGGTAAATTCTAGTAAGTATTTTGTTCTTCTAATGATTAAGCCTAAAGCTAATGTTAATCATGAATCATTTGAGGTTTTTGATCCTAAGTTGAAATCATATTTATATGATGTAGTTGATGCAAATCATGAGATGTTTCAGGAGCCTATAGGATTGCCTCCAAAAAGAGAGATTCAACATGAGATTCAGTTGCAACATGACTATCCTCTTCCAAACATCGGTATGTATTGCATGTGAATAATGGTGAATGTTGAAATAAAGAGGCAAATCAAGGAGATGTTGGACAAAGGAATCATAAGGCCAAGCACTTCGCCATGTGGTTCACCCATACCCTTGATACCAAAGAAAGATGGGGCTTGGCACATGTGTGTAGACTTGAAAGCTTTGAACAAGATTACGGTTAAGAATCGTTACCCACTCCCAAGGATAGATGATTTACTTGATTAGCTGAAAGAAGAAAATTTTTCACTAAGTTAGATTTACGAAGTGGATATCATCAAGTAAGAATTGCAGGAAGTGATATATGGAAAATTGCATTCAAAACGAAAAAAAAGGACTCTTTGAGTGGTTAGTTATGATATTTGGTTTGTGTAATGCATAGAAAACTTTCATGTGTGTTATGGATAGTGTTTTGCGTCCATTCCTTGATGAATTTTTGATTGTGTACTTAGACGACATATTAATTTTCAATAAAAAAAGAGAAGAACATGTCTTGCATGTGAATAGAGTGCTTGATGTTTTGAAGAAAGAGAAATTGTTTCTTAAGATGTGAACGTGTGAGTTTGGAAAGATTTCTTTGGTTTATTTGGGACACATCGTAGGAGGAGGTGAGTTGATAATTGATGCTTCTAAAGTGGAAGCCATTGTGAATGGTCCAGACCCAGAACAGTAACCGAGGTAAGAAGTTTCTTAGGTGCAAACTCAGTATTGGAGAAATTTTGTTGCTAAATTTTCTGCCATCACAGCTCCTATGCATGTAGTAACAAGTGTGAAGAAAGGCTTCCAATGGGTAGGAAAACAATAGCAAGCTTTCGAAGCTTTAAAATACAATATCATTTCAACTCTAATCCTTGCATTACCAAATTTGAGACAACCATTCGAGATACAAACTGATTCTAGTGATTATGCCATGGGCGTTGTCCTTTTTCAGCATGGTAAGCCTATCCCTTTTCATTCTAAAACATTCAATGGTGTTGTAACTAATTATCCTACATATGACAAAGAAATATATGTGTTGGTACAAAGCGTCAAGAATTGGAATCACTACTTGATGGGTAAAGAGACGATTGTGTATACCGATCACCAACCATTACAATACTTGCAGTCGCAAACAAAATTGCAGCAATCAAGACATTTCAGGTGGATGGGATTTCTTCAATAGTTTCACTTGGTTATAAGGTACAAGAAAGGTATTTTAAATAAAGTTGTCGATATTCTTTCAAGACCAATAATTGGTGCATCCACTTTACTCAAAAATGATTCTATTGTATACGAGAGTTACATAAAACAATATGCACATGATGTTGATTTTCAAGATGTGTATGCTATTTTGAGTGAAGGGAATCAAGTTGAAGAAAAATATTATCACATGCATAACAATTTGTTGTTTCATTTGGGCAAGCTGTGTATACCACAAGGAGAGAGGCTAAGTGTCATGAGATAATCTCATTCATCTCTTATTGTTGGACACTTTTGGGTAAGAAAAACAATGGCGCATCTACAAAGGTATTGCTATTGGCCTCACATGATAGATAGTGTGTCATGTTTTATAAGAGGTTGTTCTATGTGTGCAACAAGCAAGCCTAGTAATAGGAAGCTTGGGTTGCACACGCCACTACCAGTACCATCAAGGCCATGGGAGAGTGTCTCCATGGAATTTATTGGAGGTCTACCTATGTCAAGAAAACAACATGATTATCTTTATGTAGTTGTGGATATATTCAGTAAAATGTGTATACTTATGCCATGTAAGAAAACCATTACTGCTAAAAAAACCGCTGAACTTTATTTTCAACATGTATGGGTTCATTATGGATTGCCAACTTCTATTGTTAGTGATAGGGATTTCACGTTCATTGGGAATTTTTGGTCCAATCTTTGGATTATGATCGATAGAAAGTTGAAAAAGAGTATTTTTTTTCATCTGCAAATTGATGGAAAAACTGAGGTGGCGAACAAAATCGTTGTGCATCTATTGAGAGGATATTTCTAGAAAACATCCTAAGTTGTGGGATGAGAAACTGCATTACATTCAGCACGCTTACAACCGGGGAAAGCACTCTTCTACTCAGACATCACCTTTTGAAGTATGCTTTGGGTATTTTCCAAAATCACCATTAGAATTCATCTTTGGTAAGGATGTTGAAATCGATGGCCATAGCGATATTGACAAGGCTCGAAATTTCATTGAGAAAATTCAGATTATACATCAACAAGTTCAAGAACAACTTGAGAAAAGTCAAAGAAAATACAAGGAGAGGCATGAAAAACATATAGTTGATCACAAGTTTCAAGAAGGAGACGAGGTATGGTTGCACATTAGCAAAGAAAGGATGCAAGGAGAACGTAAAAAGATCAAACCCATTCACTATGGTCCATTCAAGATCATAAATCAAGTTGGTAACATTCCATTTCAACTTGAATTTCCTTCATATATGCAAATGTATTCAGTTGTTAATGTTGAAAAATTACATTTGTAAGAGCCACCTTTGATCAATGATCAAGGAAGTGACGTTCACATTCCTTCTATTGAAGATTTCTTGCCATAATCTCTATTGTAGCTCAAGGAAGATACAATTATTGACAGGACGACAAGAGCATCCAAGAGGGGAAGTGTTGACTACCTTCGAGTTGGGCTCAAAGGCAATAAGCTAAGCAAGGCAAAGTGGATGGAGGTTGGAAAGGTGAGGGAGTTGTACCCTCCTCTACTGAATAGGTAATCAATTCTTTTGGTGTCCAAAATCTTCTCAATGGGGAGGATTGATCAGGAGTTCATGAATTTTTCTCAAAATTGAAAGTTACAGGATTGCGTTGAAACCAAGATGGTTGCGTAGATATCATCTTCCTGATTCTGGTGCCGTGAATGGTTCAAAAAAATGATGTCGTATGAGGGAGATATCGCGTTCTGGTCGAATTCCAAAACAGCTAAATTTTGAGACAGGGTTGACTGGGATGCCCAATCAGCATGGAGGAGGCACAGTCAGCAAAAGGAATATTTCATAGAATATTCCTTTTCTCTGGGCCAACCACTAGATGAAAAGTGGCGCTATATGATTTGTTTAAGGGTTGTACATTTTTTTTTAAGAGCTAATGGGATGGTTACACATGTCCATCCATGAGGCCACCACATGTCCCCGGGAAGGTGTATTAAAATTTTATGGAGGTCCGTAGGGCTCAACCCCGCGACCTTCGGCAGAGCAACCACCTGCCACACCATCCGCGCTATGCATTAGATCTTAACCTCTATAGCTATTGGGTTATATTTAAAATTTATTCAATTCATCGTTGGGGTTTGGGACCGTCAGCGGTCTCATGGAAGATTGGTCACATTACAACATAAGAACCTAGCACCAAAATGATAACCGTTGGCTTATCCGCCCAGGGTCATCGCAACTTTAATGTTGAAACCCTGTCACATGCCATGATATGGTAATTTTATCTTACACTTTCATTAACATGTGGATTTAACTCCGATTTAAATAGCTTCTACCATGGTTCTAGCCTACAGTTTCGCATGTTGTTGCAGTTAGACCGCATGGTTTGGGTTGGCATGTGGCCATCAAACCATAACATTTAATTTATAGTTATCCACTGGCATAGTTTATAGCGCACCGCAATTTTGTGCGGAAATTGAAAAATAGCTCCAGTTAAGTGGAGTTCTCCACAATTAGTGGAGCTTTCCTAGGTGTTACCGGGAAAATGAGTTGGGGGCTCAATTTTCGCCCATTCAGAGGGAATGAAGAGTCAATCTAGACTAACTGGAGCATTCTGGAGCCATTGGTGCAGAGAAAAAAACCATCAGAGGCCTGTAACTACATGTATTTGCAAAATTTTGAGCACAATGAAAGATTGGAATGCCATTGGGAGCTAGACCAACAGATGTAGCCCAGGAGGGGTGAACTGCTTCATCATGCCTATTGTGTAAATGTTATGTGGTATTTTATTTCTCTGTTATACATTGTTGTTCAGTGTTATTTTTTCTTATTTCATGCTTATAATTCACTAAAATCATCTATATTTCATGGCTAAAATTCTCAATCCTTAAGAAAAATATGGAGACAAGTATGCACATGTTGATTAACTGAAAAGACACTTAGCACAACAAAACTAATACACTCCTTTCAGATCACTTTCCTAGTTTGGAAAGGTATTGAAAGGTGCACAATTACACAAAATAGTAGTGTAAGAAAATTTTCAAGTCTTAAACATTAAAATTATCTTAAAAAATATCTCAAACCAAGTGGAATACAATTTCATAAGAAAAAATGTAGTAAACTAAATGAAATAAAATTGTCTTAAAAAATCACAATTTCATATCAGTAGAGAGGTCATTGTTCAATTTTTCCCCAAGCATTCCCTTGTAAGGGGGATTCCATCCTTTCCTTCGTTCTCTGTAATGAAACAATGGAGGGTTTGTATGGTAGTAGAAGCTAGCTTCTTATGCCATTTTCAACTCATTCTATACGAGCCCTAAGGATAAGAAATAACCTAAGCTCTGGTGCGAGTGTTTAGCAGGGAAAGTAGAGAGATATTGGCAGAGAGGGAAATCAAACACTAAGCATTCAACAATGGTGGCAGTGGTTTTCGTTCAATTCTTCGGTCGAAAGAAGACGACCATAGCTATGACATGTTGCAAGTAGGGTTGATGTTTGGACAAGATCAATGATAACCCCATTGAGCCCTTGAAGGGACTTTAACGAGTGCGAGAGGCAGGAGGGCTAGTAACAACCATGTGTTTACAATATTGTGAAGGTATCAAGAGTGGATTTGTAGCAAATCTCAATGTTTTTAATACAACCAATTTAAAAACATGTTTCCTTTGACAATTCTCACATTCAAATTCCAAAATTACATGTCTACCTCCATAAAATTTAACAAAAAAATCATTATATAAAAAAACAATCTTAAAATTAAATTATTATTATTATTATTATTATAAATATCTAAATATTATAATAAATATCTAAAAATAATTTTTTTTAACCATGAAAGAGGGCATTAGTTTCTCAAATAGAACTAAAAACTCACTGTGTATGTGAAAATAAAAAGTGTATAATGTATTTATTACTGGTAGGAATGAAAATATTAGCATTTTTTAAAAAGTTAAGCATTAATTTTGTTTTACAAAATTCTTCCCAACCCAAAACAAATCGTGTATGTTCATTTTTCACAAGGTGGGAAAAACAAGATTGAAGGGAGGTGTGAATTAGGATTTTACCGATAGCAGACCCCATATCAAACCCCACCATCGGATATTTAGTTCATTGACGGTACTAAGGTAGGTTCCATTTTTTATTTTTCTACATTTTCACGCCACTTTCATTCTCCCACACAGAGTACACACACCTCGGGCTTCTCATTCAGAATCAACATTTTTGTCTTTTTAGTCCACGCGTATATTTTTAGGGGGATAATCTCTATGTTTCATTTTTTTTCCCATTTTTATTTGCAGGGATGGTGTTTGCATTTGATCAGTTCATGAGGCAAAGGAGAAGAAGAAATGAGTGAGAGTTTTTATTCTTAGGTGGCCAACACTGTGGTCGCCAAGGTTGTTGTGAGAATCTTCTGCAAGACACTCGGCCCAAAGGGACTGGAAAATATGGGCGTAGTTTACTTATGCTACGAATTGGCTTTCATGCTACCATTTTTCTTCTCCGGTAGCACGTTGACTCATTTCCTACGTCCCTCTTCCCAACCATCTCTATTTTCATTCCATCTTCATTTCTACCTGCAGTCTTTCAGTCACCATGTAGCTACCTCCTCCTCTCTTGGTCTCTCCGCTTCATCAATGCATGTTTGGCAGCAGGATTTCAAACTCTGACAATCCCGTGGGAAATTTCAAAAATCAAATTCCCTATTCCTTCGAGGGAAAAAACCTGGAGCCCATACCCAAATTTTTTTTGCAAGGATTAACCAGAGTAACAGTCGGCATGGTTGGTTGGATTGATTGAGTATGGCTTGCTTGGCTCTGCCTACTCAACTATTCGGTGCCTCCACCTCTAACCGCAAATTTACTCTTTTCCTACCAAGCACTGGCAGCAATACTACAGGAGTCCTCTTATTTGGAAACAGGCCTTATTTCTTCCTTCCTGAAATATATGCCTCTTGTATACCTCTCTTCTAAAAAAATCCCCATTATAAAAATTAGTATTTCATCAATGTAATGGCCATCAAGATCAATGGAAAAATTGTCTCCATCGACACCAACAGATTGAAGTTTGACAATGTAGGCCAACGCAGCACAAATATCAGCACCGTGGTGCCCTACATGACTATTGCCACACCTATTTACACTGCGATCTGCAATGCTTTCATAAAAGAAACTAAGGTGAGGATCATCGTGCAGGTCACCTCAGTCAAGCCATTCGGTGTTTACTTCAATTCCAAAACTGTCTTGTCCATAAGAGTTGGACCTGTAGTGCCCACAATAAATCTGGTTTTCCATAACAATATTAAGTGGAGCATTTGTGCAGCAAATTCCATCTTTCACATGAGCAACGGAAAGCTATCCACATCCCCTGTTTCTCATAGAAGCCGACATTGATAGAAATGAGGAGAAAGTGGTATGTCCATACGAATATAGGTTTTCATCTCTGGCTTAAAGCATAGCAGCAGAGAAAGACGTTGATGAAATGAAGGAATGAACGATAATTTTTTTTTACGATCCCTGCACAATCAAATGCAACAGAAAAAGAAATGAAATGACCAACAATATAGAAGAAAGAAGTTTCTCTTAAAATAAATCTTGCTTTAGTTATACACTTGTAGACCCAGTGAGCTTTTTTTGGCAGCAGAAAATTTAGACATGCAAACCTAGGCATATGCAAAACTCGTTTGATTTGAAAATGATCTGGTCATAAAACCATGTAGCCGAAATCCTAATCTCCTCGAAGTTATATATAAGAAAATGGGCCAAAAGGAGGAGCAACATAGATGATGGATAGTAGAAAATAAGGTCATTGTTATAGCGAAAATGGAGGCTAACAGCTGGGAGACTAACTTCCAAGATAGGATCCAAGAGATTTTGAATCTCTTCGTGCTTTGTAACTCATAATTTGTCCCATTCTCCTCCCAATTAATGTCATTGGAGTATTTTCAAACCTTGGAAAGGGATGTGTATAAAATTTGTTGCATTATTTTAGTGTCACTCATTCTGGCTTACCGTTTACATTTTCTCGCCGAAATGAAATTTTTTGTGTAGTTTTTTCTTTGCTGAATCATTGTGATGTGTTTGTAAGAGTTTAATGGTTATGATTGTATTAATATGGCTGTAAATCTCATAAAGAAATGAAGGCTTAAATTCTCAACTACATTTTTTTTGAAAAAATATACATAAAAGATCTATTTATTTACTCCTGGACTAGTCCATTGGAAAATCTTGTTTTCTCCTAGAAAACAATTTCAATATTTCAAATCACCAGTTGTAAAATTCAAATAAGTGGTAAATCAAAATTTAATTTCAAAGCTTGTTAAGAGCTGTTAATGTGAATAAAAATATATTTCCGAGCTGAGAGTGATCCACTGCAATAGTAACAATACAATGAACATTGTGCATCCCCTTTGGGTCTGCAAATTCCAAGCACAAAAATTTATTGTGGTTTTGCAAATTCCAATTACAGAAATCAACTGTCAATAATAATAGATTGTTTCAATTGCAACTAGATCCATATGCATATACAATAGCGTATTGGGTTTAAGAGTGTAAAAAAATTTGTTATAATTAAGTTTTAATAATGGTTTTAAAAAAAAAAAGAAATCACAGCAAAACTAGTAGAAAAAATTACCAAATTAGGTGGAATATTCTGTATTCCCTACATTGAGATACTAGAATAAGCAAGATCAATGAAATATTGCACACAAATAATTATGCACTGTAAATTGAATTTATAATTGTTGAATTTATACAAATAAAAAGAATTATAAGAGAGGACATTCCATCTCCTAACTAGAAGGCATAAGCTAATGTGAAGTTATGAAAATGAATTAGATAACAGGAATTGCTTCATTAACCATTTTTGGAAAATTTCTATGTAGATTTTTTTAGTAGGATTATTTTAGGAAGTGAAAACAAAATATTAGATTCTTTACACACATACACATATATAACAACTCATAAACCCATGAGGTGTAGACTAGTTGGGTTGTGTGAGGTTTGGTTCTTGCCAAGAGGGGTTGATGATAGAAGCCATTTTGGGGGCTTTTCTGGATTTTATGTGTATAGTTGAAAAAGATTGTTTCTCCTTGAAGTACCAAGGTTGCAAGGGCATCATCTTACAATATATCATGACTATGATATAAATTTGGGAAACTATTCATATCTTCTTGATGGCTAATAATGCAAAAGTACCAAGGTTGTAAAGGCATAATCTTGATATATATAATGACTATGGTATAGCATGACTAATCTTCTTGACATTATTATTTTGTTACCTCATTTCTCAAATAAAATATTGAGCTCTTTACTTAGGACATGAAAACCCCAATAGATGCAATTGGTCATTTTTAATCCATGATTCATGTCAATTTCCTTAAATATGGTTATCTAAATTGATAAAGATAAGAATTGGATGGTAGGTTTGTCTTCCTATACCTATTCCAATAATGGAATTCAATTGAATTGAATTAGGAAATTCCAAATTTTTATATCAATTTTCTCAATGCATGTATGAGTATATATAGAATAGAAATTTTGAGTTAGAAAATGTTGGGTATATTTACTAATGTTGAAACTGAAATGGAATTCAATTGAATTGGACTAGGAAATTTTAAATTTTTATATCAATTTTTTCAATGCACGTATAAGTGTATATGGAATAGAAAATTTGAGTTAGAGGATGCAAAAAATATAGAAGTTGACTTTAACATATACACTTCCATATTTCCAAATATTTGAGATTCATATATGTATGCATCCATATCTATATGCATATCATTAGAATTTGTGCATATATGGAAGACCACTTCTATAAATGTACAACTGTATCACATAGATATGGAAGTGTACATATATGAAATTAAAAAATATTGGGAAACCATCTTCCATTATATATGCATGCTTCCATATCTATGTACATATACAAAAGTTTTACATATATAGACGATGGTTTCTATTTATGTGCAACATCTATATATGCACACAGACATGGAATTTTACATATACAGAAGTCACACATATGCAGAAATGCAAGTGCAAATATGAAATTTGACTTCTATATTTGTACATATACAAAAACTACACATACACAAAATTCATCTTCCATATGTGTGCACTTCTATATAAGTTCAAGTACATATATAGAAGTTGAGTTTCATAAATGCACTTAAATTTCCTGCAATAATTATGAAAATGATACAATCTACTAACCACAACAACCTTGATTTTATGCCTAATTGAACACCCTAGTTCCTGAGTTGATTTTGATCCCGCATGAAGGAAATCAATGCTACCATTTCTATATATTCAAATGCCAATAACTTGAAATCCAATTCTACACTTGAGATGCAAAACATGAGATTTAGGATGTTGGCATGCCTAATCACACTTAGAGTCTCAACCTATGCTTCATATTCATTTCTTCTCTTTGAAATATATAGTATACATGAATATATATGATAGAGTTTAGAAATAAAACTTTGTTTTTCTTTATTAGAAGATTGGGTTGCTTAACTGTAATATCTAGTGGATTAGATTTTATTTTGATTAAATAATAGGTTTTAATGAGTTGTTTTGAGGCAAGAGACATCTTCATGACCTCATGGTTCATGGTATCTATTCAAAAAACCTTTAGGGTCCATGGTCAAAAATGTATCCAAACTTCACATCAATGTTGTGCATTACAATATCTAAATTTTTTGAGGAAATGTGGAGTTAGCCATGTTCATTACATGTGCAATGCAAATTTTGGAAACAATGACCATAACATAACATAACTTGTTGATAGGTAGAGTTCACAGAGATAAATATGTTTCACTATATGATCAAGGTTGGGTTACTCCATTGTTATCTCTAGTGGATCAAGTTCCATTATGATTAAATAACATGTTGTGATGATTTATTTCAAGGATTTGGGTCATGATGTCGTGAACATGGTTAGGGAGGAAGCCTTAGTCTTATGCCCTAAAGAAGTTTCTATTCATCATGTGACAATAATATCACTTTGAGCAATGGGTCTTGAGGCCTTGAACATGACCAAGGGAGAAAGCATGAATCTTAGGATGTAAAGGAAGTTTTTATTCATCTAGGGTCAAGAAGAATGCCTTAAACAATCACACATGGCCTCCTAGGGATGTCCTTGGCCTATGCTCGAGGATTCAAATGGAATTAGTTGGTTTTAAGTAGTAAGCACATGTCTTATTAACCTAGAAGTGATATAAGAGAGAATGCCATGTCTTAGGTCCTATAAAAATGATTAAGGAATCCTAAAGGTAGCTTTTAAGGTTGGGATGACATGAATAAGGACTTAAACTACCACCTAGTACATTTCTATTGGATCTTTAGAATATAAAAAGACATATGGGCATTATTGGAATGTTTTTAACACTAGATTTGGGTCACGATGGTTTGAACATGGTTGGGGAAGGAAATATTAGCTTTAGGCCCTAAAGAAATATTTTAAGCGTTTGGGATCCATAATGACATCTCAAACCCAAGTCCCAAGGCACCAAACGTGGTTAGAAGAGGATACATAGATGTTAAACTATAAATGAAGCTTTTATCCATCTAGAGCCAATAAAGATGCCCAAAAAAACAACATGTGGCCACCTAAAGGTGTCAATGGCCTATGATTAGGGGTCTCAGTGCCATTAGGTGGTTTTGAGTAGTAGGTACCTATCTTAAAGCCCTGGAAATGATATAGTAAAGAACACCATCCCTCAAGGCATTAGGAAATGTATTAAGTACCCATAGTATTTTTTACCATGTTTGGGGCAGAAAATTTAGGCCTAACCGTAAAAATATCTTCTAAGGGTGAAGAGGTATGAACAAGGACTTGTTCAACCACATAGTACCTTTTTATGGGATTTTGTCTTTAAGAAGGGATATGGGGTTTATAGGATTTTTGTTAGTAGTAGATTTCAGTGATGATGCCTTGAAGATGGTTGTGGGAGAAAACCCTAGCCTTAGGCTCTAAAGAGTTAATTCATTTGGGGTGAAGAAATTCACCTCAAACATGTGTCTTAGGGCCCTAGACATGGTCATGGGAAAAAATTAACCTTAAGGTTTAAGAAAAGTCTCTATCCATTTAAGGCCAAGAAGAAAACCGAAAACAACCACACATGGCATCGTGAGGAAATTATTGGCCTTTGATTAAGGATGTTGATGCCAATAAATGGTTTTGAGAAATATGTATATTTATCAAAACATTAGAAATGATATAAGAAAGAAGGTCATGTCTTAGGCCCTAAAGAAATCTTTGGAGCATCTACAACTCTAAGAAATATTTTGCGCATAGAAATAAGACCATGCTCTAGATGCCTTAAAGATTTATTTAGGACCCAATGCATGTCATTCTTACCTAAATCATTTTCATTATCCAGAGACACATAATTGCTACTCAAAACCACCTACTTGCATTGACATTCACAATCATAGGCCAATTATACACTTAATATGGCATGCATGATAGTTCAAGACATAGAGAGGTCCAATGTTGTGGTTCAAATCCTCATCCATGTCCCTTTAACCTAATAATTTACATTAAGGGATTGAGCCTTGAGTTTCCAACCCCAACCATGGTTAAGACAATGAGACTGATACCTAGATCTCGAAACTTCTTATGGTGCCCATATCATAACTAAAAATGATATGATACTCTCTAAATATTAAATCAAGTCAGGGAAGCTTGCATTAGGTCCTAAGGTTTGATTCCCTTTATTGAGCTAGTCTATTTCCCATGACCTATACTTGATGCTTAAAAATGTTTGCTATCTATATAGATCTATTTTCTTAAATATTAAATTATAACTACATCAAATATGTTATTCCACATAGAACCAATGATTATTAAAAATGCAATACTGTTACTAATGAGTTCATTTATATCTGTGTACTATCACAAATTTTATTTACATGTTAAATCTTATTTGAAAATACTCAAATTTCTTAAAATCTTATTGCAAATTTAGTGAACAACCATCACATTATGTAGCCCATCATTGGAAGTCACAATATTATAAAGACCTACCAACCAGAATCAACCACTCTCATTCCAATTTTTCTAACTCTCATTCCAATATTTAAACACCTTTATCTTAAGCTATTTTCATATTTAATTTCATACTTTTATAATAATATTTTAAATATAATTAGTATTTAAAAATAATTTATAAACATAAGTTAGTTTTTTAATTTGATTTTATTTTCCTTCTTTTATATATATATATATATAAACATATAAAAAAAAACTATTGAATTTTGATAATTAAATTAAACAATTTCTTTATTAAAATAAAAATTAATTTGAATATATATATATATATATATATATATATATATATATATATATATAATTGGTTTACCTAAATATCATAAGATATAAAGCCTTGATTTAATGATTTAATGATTTAATAATTTATAAAAAGAAAAGTTATTCATTTTTATTTTCCTAAAGTTGTTTAATTATTTTTTATAACTTCATATCAATATATATATTCTTGTCTTATATTTCATCTTTTTATCGGTCTCATATCTCAAATGTTATATATATATATATATATATATATATATATATAAATATATATATATATATATATATATAATTTAGAATTTTGTAAATTTTATATTGTCATATAAATTGAAAAAAAAAAAAAATTAGTTGCATAATTATAAATTTTTGTGAGTTTAAAAAAAAAAAAATTACAGAAAAGTAAATATTTAAATCTTCAGAATAAAAAAATACATTTATAAAAAACAAATTGAATTCATCTATAATATAAGCCACCAAACAATAAACAATCATCCTTCATATATAATCTCAATTTTCTTTGCAGTGGATGCCTTCTAAAACCTATTGTTATTTACATTCACGGTGCTTAACCCACTTTGAGATCAAATTTCAGCTCATTAGTTATTTGAATTTTATGATGGGTGATGTGAAATTGTTTTTTCATTTTAAAAAAACAAGATTTTGATGGGTGATTTGAAATTGTTTTCCATTAAAATCTGAAATTGTTTTTCTATTAAAAAAAATGTAATAGATTACAACAAAATTCAGAAATAAAAAAACAGAGCTTTCAAAAGAAATTAGTAATAATACTGTGAAAAAAAAACTCTAAGATTTACAGGGATGTTAACCATTGAACTCTTGTATACATATCACAAAGCTTCAACAAACCAAAAATTAAAAAGAAATCTCTACAAGAAAATGCAAACGCTAACACTAAGCCAAAATGAGTGAGACTAGAACAATACAACAGAGTTTATACTCCAGTGACATTAATTGGTTGAGTGTCAAACTTCTATCTCCATTTGTCAAACTTCTATCTCCTATGCTATCAAACTTAATTGAGAGGAGAATGGCCATTACGTCAATGAAATACTTGCTTTTACAGTGGGGATTGTTGAGCAGAGAAGTGCAGGAGAGGTGTTAAGAGGTGTTTATTTAGGAAATAAAAAATAAGCCCCGTTGCCAAAGAAGAAGACTCCTGCGGTATTGATGTTCGTGCTTGAAACTAGAAAGGCAAAGGGCAAATTCGCGGTTAGAGGCGGAGGCACCGAATAGCTGAGTAGGCTGAGCCAAGCCAGCCCTGCTCAATCCAGCCATGCTGACTGCTACTCTGGCTATTTCTTACAGAAGAAAGACGGGCATCATCTGGGGGCTGTGACTTTGGACTCGGATATTTTGCCCTCCGTGGAATAGGCAGCCACTGCATCATTCCAGAGATCACCGCCCCTTATCAGGTCCCTCACACAGGAATTTCATTTTATTTTTAAAATTTCTTGCGCGACTGCCCAAATTTGGAATCCGGCTTAGAAAATGGCGACTCGTGGAGATGGCATGCATTGATAAAGCGGAGAGACCGAGAGAGGAGGACAGTGGCTAAACGAGTCAACGTGCTACCAGAGACCATAAGAAAAACAATAGCCAGCAAAGCCAATTCGTAGCATAAGTAGACTACGCCGAAAATATCCTCTAGAGCCTTGACAATGGTGCCACCACCAGTAAGATCTTGTTCCATTTATTCATTCTCCATTACTGGATCAGTGAAACACCTTAAATTATGAAAAAAAGGATAATTTACTTTTAAAAAACATATTTTTTTATAAGTAAAAATTACTATAAAAAAATGTAGATATTCTACAAGGAGTGAAATAAGTATATACTCAGCGATCTGCTCACTCTTTCTCACAAATTACGAAGCCCGTCGAGCTATATTCTGTACATACGCCGATGTGTGCCTGCAAAAGCTCCCGAAATCGACGAATGCAGTCAGATGTAACCAATATTGAGATATAAACGCTCTGCAGGGGTCTACTTGGCATAGAGGTACTTTTGTCGGGCTTTTCACTAACCAAGATCCACCTGGTTAACTAATCGTACTCATTGCTCACCTACTCGCATACTCATTGCTCAACCTATTGCCAAAGCTCTATAAGAAATTCTTGGAAAGTAAAATGTTTTCCTAGGAATTTCAAGACATTCTTCTATTGGATCTCCGCTCATAAAATGCCCATCCAAGGTTTTCTATCCAGTTAAACAAATTTTGTTGCTCTGTGTGTAGTGTAATAGTTTTGGCCCATGGATATATGAAGCCTTGTAGAATATGTCTAAGCCTTATAGCATGTTTTTAAAAGTACTTTTATTTGGAATTTAAACCTTCAGATAATTGTAATCATCAATTTTGATCTTAAACATAGTAAAATATCATATCGAGAATATACTTTTTTTTGTTATAAATGAATTCATCTGGTTTCGTTATACCATCTCAATGTTATAAAATTTTATATTTAGAGTAAAGAAGAATTTATTTTTATGTTGTGTTTAAGGTTAGTCCACCAAAATTTCTAAATTTGGAATGACAATGAGATAGACAATCAACAAATCATTTATGTGTATGACTTAAACATTGATGAAAAACAATCACATTCATAAGAACATGGAAATTGTCATGAAACTTTTACTCAAGTGATATTCTATACACATATACATGCACATGTGATTAACATAGATGGAGGCATGATGTGCAATGAACAATGAGGAATGGCTTTGCTTGTGATGGTAAGTTAATTCAAAATAGGGATCTCCATATACACCTTGATGTTTGCATGCATGGTTGTAGAACACAAGTATTTAGCCAACTAATCAAGACTTCCTCTTGATGCCTTCATAATGATGTTGTGGCACTACAACATAGAGGGGGTTTTAAGACAATATTTGAGATAATTTTTGGGTAAATTTTCCTAACATGAGTAAAAAAAAAACTTGTGTATTGTCTTAAATATTGTTTTAAGTGAGTGTCTCAAATTATTGTCTTAAAATTTTGTCTTTATAAAGACAATATATAACATAAGCATTATTTTCTCTTAGGATACAATTTCATTTTTGTCTCTCGAGAAGCAATAGTTGGGATTAAAGACATATTGTATTTATAGAGACATATAAAATTATATTTGAAAACAATACAATATCACTTTTTGTCTCTTTTGAGACAATATAAAACAATTGTTAATTGTAGTTAACAATGGTATGTTCTATCCCCGTTGGGGGTTTCGAATCATTGGGACAAGTGGCACGTGGGCAGTGAAGGCTGGCACGGTCCTCAAACATGCACCTGCCGACTCACCACCCTCCCATGCGAGAGCGGTAATGGGCCTCGGGGCAGGCGATCCTACAACATGTAAGCAAATTGTTAAGGGTGGGATGGAAATCTCTCAGGGCATTTGGTATCCATGGGCAATGGTGAAGGTTGATGCTCTATACTATACAAAGGAGAAACCACTCGATCACAAGCCTTGGCTTGAGCTCTGTCGTCTTGAGACGAGGAGGGTGATATCTCCATTAGGTAGCAGTGGCGAGAGGTTGGCAGCTGGGAGGCGTCCTTGCAACGACACAGGAACGAGCACGCTGCACCAGGAGGTAGACAAAGGTGGTGGAGTTGAATTCATTATGGAGCTAGCATCTCTGGATGGGTTTTCCTAGTGCTCAGCCCTGGCACCTAATCATCATTTGCGGACTGCGCAAAAGCAATTCTTCATTGTCCAAGCCCCAAGGTGGTTCTACCTTGGGCTTACGGAGCACTCAGGCTCTCCTGCGATTCAAATTTGCGGGTGGTGGAGCTTTCATGCCTCCTCGGACGATACTGTGGAGATTTTTTCAGGTCGTGTGTCTCTTTTCTACAGGGCGCGAGATGTTATCAGTGATAATCGCAGTCGAGTGTGCAGGGATGACGCGTGGTTTTTAAGGGCTGCAAGACCCAAAGCGACTTGGTGTTTCAGCCCAACACAATGAGCGGGAGTGGAGGGTAACTGCCTACTGTGAGAACATGGTCAGGCACGACGTGGTGGCATGGGACGTGACATGGACAACCGTCAGGTACTAGGGGACTCGATCTCCCACTCGAAGTCTACTGAGAGTCAGCAATCGGCAGCGACCATGGAAGTTTCTCTGGCCCAATCACCTGTAGAAATTTGATAACTGATATGTTATACACCGAGATTCTCCTAATCACACACTATTTTAACTTCATGCACAATACATAATCTCTTCTACCATTGATCATTAATTGTGGAAACAAAAAAAAAATCGCATGCACATTAAAACCATAAACAATCACACATATGAACACAGTATTTTATGGGAAAGCTTAAAGCTGAAAACCCCTAACTATATTTATATTATATGTCATAGAGATCATGTAACAATCATCATACAAAGCTCCTCACAAGCTCTCAATACAATCTCCAATTGCTACACACTAATCAGGTTCGATCTAGCAAAACACATGCTCCAATCTCTGCCACCTCCTAGCCTGCCTCTACTGCGCAATCACTGTTGAAGAATGGCTCTTAATGAAATTCAAACCACGTGGCTGGTACTGTGCAATCCTCATTGGCTTCTCCATCAATGTGTGGTGCAAACTCATGCACCAGTATAGTCACAACTGAGAGTCACACTGCTCTTTCACCTACCTCTTCACTGGTCTCCACTGAAACTGTCCATGCACTGAAGTTAACTGATGTATTCTTTATTTGATTAATGAGTTTATAATTAGTGAATTAATTAATAATTAATTCACACCACTCTCACTAGTGTATCAATCAGTTAGACTAGATACAACTAGCTCAACTATGTTTAACTCAGTTAAACTGAACACAACTCCATCAACTTCCTCAATCAACTCCACCAAACTCTCTCACATGAGTTCTAACTAAATTCTCCATGAAATAGCTCCACTTGACCCTTAGGAATAGCATAATTCCTTCTATCAACTCCTGTGCCACATCTGTGCACTTAAATGAAGTGCTCCAAGAGAATAAGATAATGTTTATAGTCCAAATATTATTAAGAGCTAATAATATTCGACATATCTATTTTTAGACTGGAAATATAAAAATAGATGTCCATCTATTTTTCCAGCTTGACCAACCATCGACAAATAACATCTTGCAACTCATAGAATATGATCGACATGTCTAAAAATATACATAGCCTAAAAATAGAGTTTGCACCAAAAATAGCCTGCGGGCCCACTTAGTGAAGGAAAATTCTTTCCACTAAGCTCATCATCTTGTTGCAAACTCAACACTCCCTCTCAACAAGATAGGGATTATCTGCCACCCCGATCCTGCCTCTGTGGTATTTGAATTTGCTCCTGGTGAGCGCCTTTGTCAAGATATCAACATCCCGATCCTCCATGGGAATGTATGAAAGTAACATGATCTTACGCTGCACATAATCTCTGATATGATGATACCAGATGTCAATGTTTTTATTTCTATCATGAACTACTAGATTAACCGAGATTTTGATGCAACTCTGATTATCACAATATATCACAGTAGGATCTAAGTGTGAACCGAACAACCCGACCAAGATCTTCTTCATCCATATAGCCTCGCATGCAACCAAAATCGCTGCCATATACTTGGCCTCTGCTGAACTGAGTGCCACTGATCTCTACTTTCTGTTGTACCAAGAAACTGTTGTCGACCCGATACTAAAAATCCCTCCAGATGTGTTCTTTCTGTCTGTTGGGCTCCCTGCCCAATCTGCATCAGTGAAGCCACACAGCTTCACCTCATCCGACTGTCTGTACCATAATCCATATCCCGATGTGCCTCTGAGATATCTCAATACATGCTTGCCTGCCTTCCAAAAGAGCTTGGTAGGCTTAACCATAGCTTATGAATGTTGGTTAACATCATAGCATATGTCAGGTTGTGTATTGACCAGATACATAAGCGACCCCACCAACTGTCGATAAATAGTGGCATCCACTACCTCTGTCGATGTAGCATCCTCTTTCCTCCAACCACCAGGAAGAGGAGTGTCGATAGACTTGCAGCCATGCATGTTGAACTTCTCCATTATTTCCCAGGCATACTTTCCTTGAGACACAAACAGTCCTTCACTGCGCTGCCAAATTTCCAATCCCAGGAAATAATGAAGGAGGCCCAAGTCCTTCATCTCAAACTCCTTTGCAAGATCAGCCTTGCATGAGTGCATCAACAATTCATCACCCGTCAAAATCAAATCATCTACATAAAGTAAAATGATCAACAACTTACCCTCCACCACAATCTGGTATAGGTTCGGATCTGCCTCACTCTTGGAGAATCCAAGTCCGGTGAAATAACTGTCTATTCATGTGTACCAAGCACGAGGTGCTTGTTTCAACCCATATAGTGCTCTCTTGAGCTTGCACACATGCGACTCGCTGCTGAAGATCTCAAAACCTTCGGGCTGCTCTATGTACACCTCCTCCTCAATCACTTCATTGAGGAACGCAGTCTTCACATCCATCTGATGAATGTGCCAGCCCATCTGCGCTAAGAGAGCAAGAATCGTCTGTATGGAAGAATACCTTGCGACAGGTGAAAAGGTTTCCTCATAATTGATCCCCTCAATCTGTGAGAAGCCTCTGGCAACAAATCTTGCCTTGTACTTCTCCACACTCTCGTCAGCTACTTTCTTCACTTTGTAGATCCATCTCGAACCTACCACTGATTTCCCTTCTGGCCTTGGGAAAATCTCCCATGCACTGTTTCTGACAATCGAATCATACTCTTCCACCATGGCATCTACCCTTGCAGGATCCTCCACAGCTTCCTCAAAAGAGGATGGCTCTGTCATGATACACTTGCTCATAAGATCCATGTATCCAGTATACCGGTCAGGTGACTATCTCTGTCTGAGTTGTGATGTAGGTGCTCCTACAATCCTCTCTGCATCTTGAGCCAGTCGCTCAGCTTCTGTAGTGCGCTTCCGCCCTCTGATGGTTGGCGATGCATGAGTGGTCTCTTCCACTCAATGAACCTTCTCTTGTGGCTAATCCACATCCTAAGGCTCATCCTCAGGAACTAATAGCTCCTCATCTACATGCAAGTATGGCTCCCTCTCAAGCGAACACTTCATGGCTTTCTCCTCATAAAATTTGATATCCCATCGCACAACAGTCTTGCGACTGTCTGACAAATACACATGATAGTTGTGGGGTGTATCAGTGTACCCAAAAAATATCCCAACCTCTGCTGTCAGCTCCAGCTTCTTCCTGGCATCCTTCGTCACATGAATGTAAACAGGTGAACCGAAAATCCTCAAATGGGAAATACCAGGCTTCTTACCAGAAAACGCCTCCTCGGGTCTACTCATGCCAAGTATCCTGTGAGGACAACGGTTTTGCACATAAACCGTAGTGTTGCATGCCTCAGCCCACAAGTGTATGGGAAGGCCCTGATCATGCAACATTGCTCGTGCAGCACCCACGATCGTTCTGTTCTTTCTCTCAGCAACCCCATTCTGTTGTGGGTTATGAGGTGCTATCAGCTCTCCTCGAATTCCTTCTGCGCTGCAAAAGTCCTTGAATTCGCCAGAGATGTATTCACCACCATTGTCACTCCTAAGAGCCTTCACCTGATTCCCCGATTCTTTCTCAACCAGTGCCTTGAACTCACAGAATTTTGAGTATGTCTCGCTCTTCTTCTGCATGAAGAAGATCCAGCACTTACGAGAAAAATCATCAACAAATATCACATAGTACATGTGCTTTGCTGTCGAAGCTACTAAGAAAGGTCCACACACGTCTGTGTGAATTCTCTCAAGGATCTTCGTGGTGCAACTATCCTTCTCGTGAAAGGTGGCTTTCACAAATTTTCCCAAAGTACATCCCTTTCACTAATCTGACTGCGCAAGTGTATCTTTGGGAAGCCCGATAGAAATCAGCTGCAAAATTTTCAAAGCTCCATGGAGAAGGTGGCCCAATCTCCTGTGCCACAGCTCGCCATCATCCCGACTCACCACTCCTTCTGCCTTGCCTGCCATTGCTGCGTAGACATCTACCTGCAACTGATAAAGGTTTTTAACTCGAACCCCTATCCTCTAGGTTTCACCAGTTTCCTTACTACGCAGGAAAGCCTTTCCCTCACTAAAGGCAACATCATATCCCTTGTCTTCTAACATGGCCACATAGATAATATTCTTCTTCAATCCTGGAACATGCATCACTTCCTTCAATACGAAGGGTTTACCAGACTCCCTCTCAAAAGAAATGGTACCGATACCGGTTGCATTGTATCTACCATCATTGCCCATCTCAATGTGCACTCCAAGATCTTTCTCATTCAGATTAGTAAACAAATATTTGTCCCCGATCATATGACAAGACGCACCACTGTCAAGAAACCACACTGAACCCATCACACTTGAGACCAAGCATGTGATCAGGGAAAAATATAGCTCAAACTGTGAGGCCAAGGCCTCTCCAGCTACAGATCCAGCAGCCTGCTTATTTTTCTTCTTTTCTGGACAATTAGTGGCGTAATGTCTGTGTTGGTGACAATGAAAGCACTTCACCTTGGACATGTCCTACTTCTTGCCTTTTGCACCAGATTGAGAAGAATTCTTCTTGCTCTTCCCCTTCCTTACTTTGGTAGCCAAAGCACAATTTTCTTCATCTGAGTTCTCTAATGAATATCCATCCCTGGTACTTCGCCTTATCTCCTCTTGCACAAGATCCGACCAAAGTCGCTCCCATCCTAGCAATTTCTCCCAACCATTGAAAGAGTCCTGATAGGAATTCCAACTCTTCAGAAGCCCAAGGAGAGCCAATATCACCAAGTCCTCTTCATCAACAGTAACCCCCACACTTCCCAGCTCATCCCTGCATTGGACGCACTTCATGAGGTACTTGGGCATACTGTCACCATTCTCCATTTTTATGTTCCCGAGTTTATCCTTGAGAGCCAACTTCCTCTGGTCGCTCTTGCTTTGGAATAAGTCTGTCAATGCTTTCCACATCAAGAATGGAGAAGCCTTACCTTGAAGGCTGGAAACTATGTGATCCTTTACACCTTCCAATAGAATTCTTCAAAACTTTTTTGTCTTCTTTTGCCATGCGTGTGGTGCAAATTCATGCAATTAGTATAGTCACAAACCGAGTCAGCTAATCATTTTTCACCTACCACTTCACCGGTCTCCACTGGTCTCCACTGAAACTGTCCATGCACTGAAGTTAACTGATGTATTCTTTAGTTGATTTATGAGTTAATAATTCGTGAATTAATTAATAATTAATTCACACCACTCTCACTAGTGTATCAATCAGTTAGACTAGATACAACTAGCTCAACTATGTTTAACTCAGTTAAACTGAACACAACTCCATCAACTTCCTCAATCAACTCCACCAAACTCTCTCACATGAGTTCTAACTAAAGTCTCCATGCAATAGCTCCAATTGACCCTTAGGAATAGCGTAATTCCTTCTGTCAACTCCTGTGCCACATCTGTGCACTTAACTTAAGTGCTCTAAGAGAATAAGATAATGTTTATAGTCCAAATATTATTAAGAGCTAATAATATTCAACATATCTATTTTTAGACTGGAAATCTAAAAATAGATTCCGCCCAATATGTCTAAAAATAGAAGTCCATATATTTTTCCAACTTGACCAACCATCCACAAATAGCATCCTGCAACTCATAGAATATGATTGACATGTCTAAAAATAGACATAGTCTAAAAATAGACTTTGCGTCAAAAATAGCCTACGGGCCCACTTAGTGAAGGTGACTTCTTTCCACTAAGCTCATCATCTTGTTGCAATCTCAACATCACCAAGCCAGATTGAGGCTCCGACCACCCTTGAATCCATTTCCTCTTAGCTCTAGCATCTCAACCTGGACACCCTGCGTGAAAAAGGGTATGATGATCGAAATGAATTAGTGGCCTACATAAATGTTGATCAAAACCTAAAGACGGAGACCCTTGAGGCTCTAGAGTGTCTATGTCGTTTATTGAGGTGCTCTCAAGACCACCTCCGAGCTTTGGAGACCCAAGTGGATCATATCATTTACCATATGCACAATCAGGATCATCTCTTCATGGATCCTCCGTCTAGCCCCCTACACCCTCCCCCATGATGATAGTTTTAGTATGTTTTTTTCAATTTTGTGCGGAAAATAACCAAGAGCTCCAAATTCCTTGGCAATCACCCGAGTCCTTAGAGGCAATGCATGCCTTCTGGGTTGAATGAATGTAATACATCCATGTTGGCTCCTACTGTATTTTTTTTTTCTTTTTCTGATATGATAATATTATCCAGACTTTGACCGAAAAAAAAAACAATGGTATGTTCTATGCTTAGTGTTGAGCTGCATCTTTGTCCAAATTTTTATGGTTTTTTATCAAATAAATACATGCTTGTACCTAGTGTTTTAATAATTATTAATCCATTATGTTGTTAATTAGAGGAATTTAGAAACAATAGTATTAATTTATAAATTCTTGTTATTAGTTAATTTGATGAGTGTTTTTAATAAATTCCTCCTTGGTTGTAGGAAGGTTCAATGCAGGAATGCATTTGAGTACAAATTCACCAAATGCATAAAAGCAACAGCTGGGTAGTTAAGTATGAGATTGTTGTAGGTGAAACTATCAATTTTGCGACCAAATGAAACATAATATCTAAATTCTGAGACGTGGGTTTTGCTTAGAGAACCATGTTTCATATAACGCAGAAACCGTTTGGAAAAATTTAGCTTCATGGAGTTATCATTAGGAGAATATTCCACTGAAAACCATTTATGAACATGAACGTATTGGGTCGCTATGAATATTGCTACTCCAGTTATGTTGTCTTCCCAAACATCTATACATCTATGAAAAAAATGAAGATAATTTACTGTTGTGATGATCACAAGCTTTACAATATGTACAATCATGTATGTGGTCATCGAGTTATGCCTTGAATAGCATAGAGGAAAGTGGGTCTTCAAGTATGAAGTTGAAAACTCTCCTATAGAACCAAGGGTTCTCTGTTATATGTGCTCAAAATTTCCTTGCAGAGATGGCTACTTGCTCTAAAGTTTCTCAGAATAAGAGGGGAAGAGCATCACTAGGTTACATGTAGGGACTATCCGCATTCATGGCATTGTTGCAATATGAAGACGTGCAATCAGAAATAACATGTTTAAGCTTTGCATGAGTTTACCAAAGAATGGCATGAAGGGAATTTGAATCAAATTGGCCCAACAGCATCAAATGTGGAATAATGCTTATGTCATGGCTCTACAAAAAATGAACCTCTTCTATAATCTGAAGCATCAATATTATTAAAACATCATCCCATGAGGAATATTTGATCATGACAACGACTGGTTCATGTGGGATAAGGATTCATAGCAGCAAAAGTTGCACAACTCAAAGATGATTGGATGGTATAAAAACCAAAACAAGACACTTTCCTTGTTTGATACTTCTCAACATTAATTGGAACAACACATTTTGCTTAACCATCTCTAAATGACGCATCATCCATGATTTTGAAATAAATTTTTATATTAAGGAATACATTCACGCCAGATCTGAGGACCATGGCATGAAAATGATAGTATCTTCGACCAGAAGGACAAAAGTTGTGGGTGGTTGCCCAGAATTCTCTGGATTTGGTGCACAATGAAGACTCACCTCACATGCTTCCGCTTCTAGCCACATCATCAAGAGCTTATCAACATTCACCACATTTCCATTTTTATTTGGCCACTAATGTCCATATATAAGAGAGGGGAACCACCCAAGGCTGATTGGAGGAGATTTGTTCCAAACGACTCCTTTGACAAATGGAAGCATGAAAATAGAGGAGGTTGTAACAGACACTCAATATAACACCATTGTTGTGAGCGATGTGATTCATCCAGGATGGAGCATACCAAACCCAACAACAAGCTAATATGGGAAATCCTTATTCGACCTGCAATTCAACAGAGGCCAATGGACCAGATTCATTTTTTTTAATTATCACAGTGATGGAGAAATTTGGGGGATGGTTTTAGACTTGCAAATTCTGTATAAAATTAGTCTCGACAAAGAAATCCAATCCACAACAATCAATCATCTTCAACCAGAGCTCTTACCGAAGCGCAACCTCCAGATCCATATTCCTTTAATAAACTCTATTGTTGAGAAATATGGGGATTATTATTATTTTTCCATATATAAATATGACTTCTTCGAATTTCCCACAGGTAGAGAGTCTGTCCATCAATTAAAAGGAAGCTGTGAGTCTGTCAATTAGAGGGCGAAAGTTCTCAGATGTAATTTTTATTTCTCAGATGTAGAGAGGATGAGTTAATCCATCATTTAGAAGCAGAATTTATCATATGTAAAATAGAATTTCTCAGATGTAGTGGGGGCGTAGAGTGTGAGTCTGTCAATTAGACAGAGGAGAGTTGTGATCGATAGGAATAAGACATGGATGCAAATCGAATGGGGTAAGGATCAAATCTGCCTATCCAGATCCGACATCGAATTGCCTAGCACATAAATTGTAATGGAGCAGCAGATGATGCATTTATTAATGTATATTTAAATAAATGTTTTGAGTTGATTTAATAAAATTCTGGTTCTGGCATTTTTTTTTATATATAAGCATCGTAATTTTATATTGAGTTAGTTTAGGACTTTCTCTAGGGAGTGGCAAGGATCCACCGCAACCTGGAGTTGAGTCCCTTGTTCTTTATAGCTGTAGGAATTGAGATTTACTTTACTGCATGAATTATAATTGTTGTGAATTGTTTTCTAAATAGAATTGTAGTTTTCTCAATTTTGTAATTAAAATCATTGTTTTGTTTTCTTCAATTCAATGAGTGTATTGTTGTAGTCGAGTCCCTCGTTCTTCATAGATTTAGGAATTGTGCTTTGGTGTAATTTGTATAATTATATTTTTGTTTGGAAATTGTTTTTTTAATATCTTAGATTTCCTAATTCTGCACTGAGATTATTATTTTGTTTTCCAATTTCTGAGTTTGATTCAGTAGTGAGAATAGATCGTAATGATTCCATTTAGAATGTTAATTCAAGTTTTGATTTGTTCATGCATAGTGGGATTTCGCTTAATAATTAAATTTCTTTTTAAATTAGAATTATTCTTGTTTTTGTAATGTAATCATTTCCTTTTAAGAGCAAGTTTGAATGTAGATTTAATTGTGCATGCATCATGATTTTTTTTTAGTTATTGTGTTACATGATTTGATTTTAAATTAGGTTTGTTTTTTAATAGCTCCTTTCATTTAGATTAAAATATTTAAATAGAAGGTTTCTCATAGGTTATTTTCAATGCCATTTGTAATAGGATATTTTAAAGTGCTATTTTATATGAAGAAAGTAGTTTTCTTTTTAGAAATAATTAATTTGAATCTTGAATTTATTATGAAGAGTATTTTTAGTTAGTTTAATGAGTGAGTTATCATTAGAATAATGTGTTTGTCTTTTTTCTTATCCCGAGATTAGTTTTAAGTGTTAGTTTCAGGGTTTTCAAGATATCATAGGAGAGTGAGAATGATTGAGGATTGCCTTGAATTTCCTTATAGTTTGATTGTAGTATGGATTTTGCAGTGAATGAAGTTGGTTAAGTAGATCTCCTTTTCAAGATTGTTTATTTTCCAGCAAACGTGTGTTTCATTTTGGTACCTTGTTTATCATTACAAAGGAATATTTATACTCTGGCCATTAAGTTGAGCCAATATGCAGTACAACTCGTTTTTACGACTCCCAGATTGATAAGTAATATCGTGAGGTTTAATCTGACAATTAAATCACCCAACATTTTGGCGCTATTGCCGGAGAGTTGTATTTTGGCTCGGGTAAAATTTTCTCACAGAGTTTCAAGGATATTTCAGGACGTTAGAGGGCGGAGAGTGTACGGTAAGATGTGAGTGAAGAGCCACGAATCCACTATTGTGGGGTTGCTCCAAAGTATGGCCATATTTCTTATCTCTTGAACTTTTATTTCCTTCCATTTAGACGCAGGCTTTAGACATTTAATTCCCAAATTTCTTTGCCTTCAATATATTAAATATTTCTTTGATTCAGCATTTTCCCCAACACGTCATCTCCTTCCTTTTATGAAAATTTATTTTTTATGCAAGTGTGGTGAGATTTATTTCAGCCAATAGCTTTTAAAAAAAAATTATCTTCAGAATCCAATCTTTAACGATATACAATTTTTGGGGTACTGTAAGAACCCTTGCATACTAATCCATGTGATGACATAATATACCAGTTGGATTGTTGAAAACAATAAAATGGTATTTTGAGGAATCATTCAATGAGGAGTTTTCATGCTACTACAGAGACAGAAAAGTCATCCGATGAAGAATTCACAAGTGCATAATTTAATACTTTTATTGAACATAAATTTAATATAATTCAATCTTTGATTTTGAAATTGGATGATTTGCAGGAACAAGAGAAGGATGAAGAACCACTGCTTATCATTTGTGCCAACTGTAGAAAGAAGCACCTCCTTGGAAAGTGCCCACTTAGCAATTTGGAAGATGCAACTGAACATTTCCCATCACTGCCATGATTACGAAAGGTACTCATGGAATCAAGTAAGGAATCAAATCAACCACCAGGTATAACTCAAAACCAAACACCATTTGATACTTGGAATAATGATTATTTTCCTGAGCAGGTTCCTCAACATTTTTATAATCCTGCAGCTTCATGGCAAACTTATAATCCTCCTTCAATTGAATATCCTACTTCATGGCTGCAGTGGTCCTTTCCTTGGCCCTTATCCTCAAGCCAGATATCTCCATGGCATCAAGAATCATTTGTATCGTTATCTCTAGGGAAATCTCCCATGCAAATTCAATCATATGAGCACCAGCAACAACCACAATTTCTTTCCAGTGCACCATTAAGTTATCCTCCTCCATGGTCCCAGCCGCATGTGCAACCTTATCCTAGCCCTTATCCTTACCCTAGACCCGAGCCTAATCCATATCCAAACCCTAATCCATACCCTAACCCTAATCCATACCATAACCCTAGTCCATACCCTAATCCACACCCTAGACCTAAACCTAGTCCTAATTTAAAACCGAGACCTAACCATAGTTCAAAGCCTAACCCCAATCCAAATCCAAATCATAGGCCAAGCCTTAACCAAAACCCTACCCCAAACCATCTTTTAAACCCCAATCTAAACCATGAGGTTGCACAACAGTTTGAACCACCTATTTTTTCTGTTGATTCCCCTATTGGACATAATGCTACATATTCCATGTTAGGAAAGGGAATGAATCTGGAAACTTCCCCCATTACTACAAAGCATTCACCCCGGGAAGATATAATTCAAAGAACACCAGAGGAGCAATCTTTCATTGGAACTTGTTTTGAAAATGTTGTTGAAAATCAAAACCCTAGAATCTCTCTCAACCATTCTTGTCAATTTGAAAATAAAATATTTGAGCCTGAACTTGAGGGATTTATCTTTTGTCTTTCACAGATTCTTTGTGCCTCCACAAGAGTGACTATCAAACTGTGGAAGACTTGTATCAGTTGGAAAATCATAAATATGTGGATTCCATTGAATCCTAGTTTCGAGTAGTCATCAAGCCATCTTATTTCCTCAGCATTCGAAAACTCTTGGTACCATATCAATTGAAGTAACTAGTTTCTCATGCTTTCATATGTCTTGAAGTCCTTTTTTTAAAACTAAGTGTGAGTATAATTAGCATTTTGTTACGCACATGGCTTCATTGGAAGTAATCATATACTTGAAAAGGAGTCTTTCGCCTCTTAGGGTAAAATAGGGTAGGAGAATAAATGAATAAAGTAGTTACAATACTATTAGGGTTTTGAATTTTAAATCATGGCTATTAAAACTACTTTGATCCACATTAGTTGTTAACATGCACATTTGTGACAAATATTGTTGAGTACAATTCAATCTAATACCTTATGATTTTGCAAAAGTAACCATGATTAATCACTCTAATAAGTTGTCGTCTCGGATATATATTTTCAGTTTCCCTTAGAAGGTACTATTGGAAAACCCCCTATGGTGGACCACTCTTGTAAAGATCATAATAAGCTATTCAGGAGAACACTAGCATTATTAACTCAAATAATCTTTCACTCATTGTCTAGGATATCTTTAACAAGTCTTTAGGGTAGAGGAATTAGCCAACAATGATTGGTCATTAAAAACATTTCACGCCATCCTATACTCTTGAGTAGATTTGTCTCCCCACTTATTAGGTAACCTTTAAGGTTAATAATAATCAGAGCTTACAAATATTTAGGGAAGGATAGGAGGTCTCATGATGAGCCGACATACCACGATCATGAGACCTAACATGCATGACATTACTGCTACTAGTCACCAAGCTAGATTAATGGCTTTCAGTCTAAAATCTGGAAGACAGGAGGTCTCATCACAAGCCGACCTGTTCATCTATGTTACTTCTTGTGAGTTGCACTACCATCAGCTGGTTACCAAGCCACGACAGTGGCCTTCATCTAAAAAGTCAAATAAACAAACTCCGAATCTATATCTAGTAAGTGGGATACTGATATTTCGCTAGGTTAAAAGACACCCCTACCAAGGTTATGGACACCTGCGGACAACAGGGCCATGTCTATGGTATTAAAGTTAACTGCATACTATGATTTTCTTGGTTATCCTTCTCTTTCCCTAAGACTCATCATTTTTCTGGGACAATGGTTTTAAGACGATTTGAACATGATGCTTTGAGTTCTATCTTTCAAAAAGTGAAGAATATTTAAAGATGTGGTACCCTTAGTGAAGGTAATCCTTTGTACTAGATTAAGAGGAAATTTATTTTTTGAATCCGGATAACAACAATATTTAGAGCGTTCAATAAAGAGGTTGTTGATTGGTATCATAACTCACTTTAATTTTCAAGGTATTCAGAGTAATGAATTACTTAATGACGTTTAATCACAAGGTGTTGGTTGCTGACAATGCGTATTGAATGTAGTTGCCTCTAAATATGTGTTGCATAACCTAGGTACAAGATTATTATCGTAGGTGTAGGAATATTGTGTTAGTATTTTTGAAATTTCACCTCTTTAGTGAAATTTGATTCTTATCATAAGACTTTGCGCATAAACAAAATAGGGAATTCATTTGGAACAAGGTAACAGGTATGTGCAACACTCTTTTCCCCATAATGTCTTCTTTCGGTGCCTGATCTTGTTTTATCATTTGACATGGTTTTAACTGGTATTGTAATAAGTGATGTTGTGGGCTAATGAATGCATTATAATATCATGCATCTTCATCCTTACTTGCTAGAATCTTTGCTGACATTTTTTTCCCTGCCTCATTTCATAGTATTATAGTTTTGGCTTGCACGAGGACGTGCAAGAAGTTCAGCGTGGGGGGATGTTGAGCTGCATCTTTGTCCAAATTTTTATGGTTTTTTATCAAATAAATACATGTTTGTACCTAGTGTTTTAATAATTATTAATCCATTATGTTGTTAATTAGAGGAATTTAGAAACAATAACTATTAATTTATAAATTCTTGTTATTAGTTAATTTGATGAGTGTTTTTAATAAATTCATCCTTGGTTGCAGGAAGGTTCAGCGCAGGAATGCATTTGAGTACGAATTCACCAAATTAATAAAAGCAGTAGTTGGGTAGTTAAGTATGAGATTGTTGTAGGTGAAAATATAAATTTTGTGACCAAATGGAGTAGAATCTCTAAATTCCGAGACATGGGTTTTGTTCAGAGCACCATGTTTCATGTAATCCAAAAATGATTTGGCAAAATTCAGCTTCGTGAAGGAGTCATCGTTGGGGGAATATTCCACTAAAAATGTTGTGTAACCAGCTCCAAAAAGAGAAGAAAAGAGATATCAATGCCTTAAAAATGAGCCACTTCGAGGGGGCAACCTCCAATACATTACATAAATGAACAATTCTTGGATGATACAATTTACAAAACCTCCTTTCTATATATAGGAGTCCATGGGGCCATAATGTAATCCTAGTGGGCCACAATGTAATCCTAGCCGACCTAACAATAATAATTTAAGGCACAATAATAACAAAATGGGGGTTACAAGGGTACAATAATAACAATAAGGGGGTTACACTAACAATAATAAGGGACTATACTAGTAATATAGGGACCTAACATGCCCCTCTCCTTCAAAAAAAGTGTTGTTCTCAACGCTTGAGTAGCTCTGGGTGCTTCTGTATAAAATTCTCATCCTCCCATGTAGAATCTTCAGTGGGTATTGGGTCTCTATGAATATTGCTACTCCGGTTATGTTTTCTTCCCAAACATCTATACATCTATTAAAAAAATGAAGAGAATTTACTGTTGTGATGATCACAAGCTTTACAATATGTATGATCATGTATGCAGTTATCGATTTATGCCTTGAATAACATAGAGGAAAATGGGTCTTCAGGTATGAAGTTGAAAACTCTTGTATAGAACCAAGGGCTCTCTGTTGTATGTGCTCATAATTTCCTTGCAAAGATGGCTACTTTCTCTAAAGTTTCTCAAAATAAGAGGGGAAGAGCATCACTAGGTTGCATGTAGGGACTATCCGCATTCAAGGCATTGTTGCGATATGAAGATGTGCAATCAGAAATAACATGTTTAATATTTGCATGAGTTTATCAAAGAATGGCATGAAGGGAATTTGAATCAAATTGGCCCAATCACATCAAATGTGGAATAATGCTTATTTCATGGCTCTACAACAAATGAACCTCTTCTATAATCCGAAGCATCAATATTATCAAAATATCATCATATGAGGAATATTTGATCTTGACAACAACCGGTTCATGTGGGATAAGGACTCGTAGTAGCGCAATTTGCACAACCTGAAGACGATTGGATGGTAGAAAAACCAGAACAAGAGACTTTCCGTGTTTGATACTTCTCAGCATTAATTGGAACAACACATTTTGCTTAACCATCTATAAATGACGCATCATCCATGATTTTGAAATAAATTTTTATATTAAGGAATACATCCATGCCAGATCTGAGGACCATGGCATGAAAATGACAGTATCTTCGACCAGAAAGACATAAGTTGTGGGTGGTTTCCCAGAATTCTCTAGATTTGGTGCACAATGAAGACTCACCTCACATGCCTCCGCTTCTAGCCACGTCATCAAGAACTTATCAGCATTCACAACATTTCCATTTTTATTTGACCACTGATGTCCATATATAAGAGAGGGGAACCGCCCAAGGCTGATTGGAGGAGATTTGTTCCAAATGACTCCTTTGACAAATGACAGCATGAAAATAGAGGAGGTTGTAACAGTCACTCAATAGAACGCCATTTCTATGAGCGATGTGATTTGTCCAGGATGGAGCATACCAAACCCAACAACAAGCTAATTTGGGCAATCCTTATTGGACCTGTAATTCAACAGAGGCCAATGGACCAAATTCATTTTTTTTAATTATCTCGGTGATGGAGAAATTCAGGGTATGGTTGTAGACTTGAAAATTTTGTATAAAATTATTCTTGACAAAGGAATCTGGTCCACAACAATCAATTATCTTCAACCAAAGCTCTAATAGAATCATAACCTCCAGATCCATAATCCTTTAATAAAATCTATTGTTGAGAAATATGGGGGATTATTATTATTTTTCCATCTATAAATATGACTTCTTCGAATTTCCCATAGGTAGAGAGTCCGTCCATCAATTAAAAGGAAGCAGTGAGTCTGTCAATTACAGGGCGAAAGTTCTCAGATGTAATTTTTATTTCTCAGATGTAGAGAGGATGAGTTAATCCGTCATTTAGAAACATAATTTTTCATATGTAAAATTGAATTTCTCAGATGTAGAGAGGGCGCAGAGTGTGAGTCCTTCAATTAGACAGAGGAGAGTTGCGATTGATAAGAATAAGACAGGGATGAAAATCGAATGGAGTAAAGAGCGAATCTGCCTATCTATATCTGGCATTGAATTGCCCAACACATAAATTTTAATGGAGCAGCAGATGTTGCATTTATTAATGTATATTTAAATAGATGTTTTGAGTTCATTTAATAAAATCCTGGTTCCGGAATTTGTTTTTTTTATATAAGCATTGTAATTTTATTTTGAGTTAGTTTAGGACTTGCTCCAGGGAGTGGCATGGATCCACCACAACCTGGAGTTGACTCCCTTGTTCTTTATAGCTGTAAGAATTGGGCTTTACTTCACTGCATGAATTATAATTGTTGGGAATTGTTTTCTAAATAGAATTGTAGATTTCTCAATTTTGTAATTAAAATCATCATTTTGTTTTCTTCAATTCAATGAGTGTATTGCTGGAGTCGAGTCCCTCATTCTTCATAGATTTAGGAATTGTGCTTTGGTGTAATTTGTATAATTATATTTTTGTTTTGAATTTTTTTTTTAATATCTTAGATTTCCTAATTTTGCACTTAGATTATTATTTTGTTTTCCAATTTCTAAGTTTGATTCAGTAGTGAGAATAGATTGTAATGCTTCAATTTTGAATAAGTAACACTACCATTTAGAATGTTAATTCAAGGTTTGATTTTTTCATGCATAGTGGGATTTCGCTTAATAATTAAATTTCTTTTTAAATTAGAATTATTTTTGTTTTGGTAGTGTAATCATTTCCTTGTAAGAGCAAGTTTGAATGAAAATTTAATTGTGCATGCAACGTGATTTAGTTTTAGCTATTGAGTTACATGATTTGATTTTAAAGTAGGTTTGTTTTTGAATAGTTCCTTTCATTTAGATTAAAATATTTAAATAGAAGGTTTCTCATAGGTTATTTTCAATGCCATTTGTAACAGGATGTTTTAAAGTGTTATTTTATATGAAGCAAAGTAGTTTTCTTTTTAGAAATAATTAATTTGAATCTTGAATTTACTATGAAGAGTATTTTTAGTTAGTTTAATGAGTGAGTTATCATTAGAATAATGTGTGTGTCTTTTTTCTTATCCCGAGATTAGTTTTAAGTGTTAGTTTCATGGTTTTCAAGATATCATCGGAGAGTGAGAATGATTGAGGATTGCCTTGAATTTCCTTATAGTTTTATTGCAGTATGGATTTTGCAGTGAACAAAGTTGGTTAAGTATATCTCCTTTTCAAGATTTTTTATTTTCCAGCAAATGTGTGTTTCATTCCGGTACCTTGTTTATCTTTACAAAGGAATATTTATACTCTGACCACTAAGCTAAGCCAATACGCAGTACAAATCACGTTTACGACTCTCGGATTGATAATTAATACTGTGAGGTTTAATCTGACAATTAAACCGCCAAACACTTAGCACAATTTACTTCAATGTTTCTTTAGCAACCTAATAGTAATATCCAATTATTTCTAGTAGCATTCACATTAACTATTAATCACATTGACATTAAATGCAGATAAAACATAAAAAAATGCAAAATACAATCCAAGACAAGAGAACACTGGATTTGGCGAATGCCACGGAAAAACCCCAATGTGGTGAAAATAATTTGATTAGCTATTCTTATTATTATTCAATAGTTCAGTAGAGAGATAGAGTACAAAAGTCAAATAGACTAGCCTAATATAAAAGTCAAATAAGCCCTATCAAATTCTGTAGTCAACTACAGTCAAAATTTAGCCCTAACCTAAAAGTCAACTTTGAGTCAAAACAATAATTCCTCCTTTGAAGCTCGAACAAAGGAATTCAAATTTAGTCAACCTGTGGTCAACTCTGTAGTCAAACACATATGTGGTCAACATAGGTCAACCAACTACAAAATCCTCTATTTTGGTGCCAGTCGATGCGGCCTAAAGAAAACAAAATTATTCCCTTAAAACTGCAATCAAACATCCTCTATCAACGCTGGTCAAACAGTTTGAAATTTTGTAATTTCATTTTTGTGATTTAGCCTAGAAACATTGTCCTCTTAGCCACACGTGAGAGAGAGAGAGAATATGCCCAAATTTTATAAACCAATATGATGAAGAGAGAAGAATGTGTGAGTGATGGATGTCCAAATGAGGTGTGAAGTCCCTTTTATTTATACAATTCGTTGTGGGTGCAGAGACACATCCATTAGGCTTTATGAGCCTACATTTAGCTGAGGCCAACCTAAAAAATTTGCACACTTGTGGTCATAAACTGAAAATCACACTTCTACTTGTCCGAATGAGATAATATTTAGATCAAATTTGTTTCTATTGAAAAGAGGAATTTAATGCAATCATCATCTCCATCAAATGAGTTGTCCCAAGGTGGAATTTGGCTCTAGTTGCCAATTTTAACACTCCCTCTCAACTAGGGATAATTCCACCTACCAATCCAACCGTTTTCACTGATAATCATGCAATATTATCATCATGTACCATATCTATCACTCCAATTTTCTTTGCTCTACTCTGTTGAACCATGAAGTAATAATGAAGACGAATTGATCGAGAATGAGTCACAGGACCTTGCCACTCTCCATTGACAAAATTCAATCTAGAGGTTGATCCTCAGTTGATCCTAGATCAATTTTTTGAACACCATGCATCCTATACATAGGGAGTATGACAGTACATGATGTGTCCATTAGTAGTGATATGGTCCCTATCCACATTTCTCAACTCATTGGCCAAATGGGAGGTACTTCCCATGATTATTGGACTACATGGGTACGATGTGTGCTGGGGTATCAGTAGGAGAAGGTGAGCCACTCATCCTACTCATATTCCATAGGATAAGGTGAACCACTCATATTATTCATATGTCGATCGTAGGGGAATGTTAGCCACTTGCCCTACATACATGTGTCTATAATTTTAGGGGAAGGTGAACCACTCACCCCACATACATGGGTCCACAATCATAGGGGAAGGTGAACCACTCACCCTACACACATGTCAACCATAATAGGGTATCACAGGGGAAGGTGAACCACTCACCCTGTACATAGTGCACCACTAGGGGAAGGTGAACCACTCACCCTATGGTTTCTCATAGCAGCAAGAAGTACCCCAAGCCCTAGGAGCTCCCATAGCTCACTGTCCAACTCATGAAGGATGCTCATAGGAAGGTATTTCCAGGACTCTAAGTCTCTCATGGGAGGCTAAGAATTTGGCCTTACCTAAGGGCTTAGTGATAATGTTTTCTCATTCCTGATGTCTTGGAGCCTTATTTCTCCTTGTTGTAATATATCCCTGATAAAGTGGTACCTGAGATTAATATGCTTGGAGCGGTCGTGGAACACGAGATTTTTTGAAAGGAAAATCCCACTTTGTTTGTTGCACTAGATCATGGTGGTATCCAACACATGCTAAGATAGCTCACTAACATGAACCAAAAAATTTCACAACAGGTCATACTAACAACAATGTATTTGGCCTCGACGGTGCTTAAAGCAACTCATTTCTACTTCCTGCACATCCAATATATTGAAGCAGACCCTAATGAGAAACAACATCCAAATGTTCTCTTACTATCCACCACACTGTCAACCCAGTCAGCATCAGTATAACCATGTAGCCTAAAGTTCCTCACAATGTATCTCAAACCATAGTTGATTGTGCCTTGGAGATATAAAAAGATATTCTTGGCAGCAATCCAATGTATGTGATGAGGCTTGACCATAAATTGACTCAATTTATTCATATCGAAGCATATGTCTCGATGGGATTTTATGAAGAACATCGGGGCCTACACAAGTAGTCGATACTCAGAAGGATTTTCCAAATCGGACCCAAAAACACTTCCACATATATTCTTGAAGTTGAGTTCCATCACAGTAGACACAGAATTTCAATCCATCATCCCACATCTCTTGAATAGCTTCACAATGTATTTTCCTCAAGAAAGGAAAATCTTGCCTGCCTTTTGCTAGACCTCCAAGCCTAGGAAGTAGTGCATCAACCCTAGGTCCTTCATCTCGAATTCAGAAGCCAACTTCCTGTTGCACTACTAAATGAGAGGGTTTGCACCTATCAAAAGGATATTATCACATAAAATACCAGAATGAGAGGCTTGTTCTTTTCAACCTTGAAGTATAGGTTAGGGTCGATTTCACTCCTTGTAAATCCTAGCTTCATAAGATATCTATCAATCCTCTCATACCAAGCCCTAGGGGCTTTCTTCAACCCATCGAGTGATTTCTTCAACCTGCATACATGTGTCTTTCGATATTGAACTTTTAACCCCTCAGCTTGCTCTACATAGACTTCTTCCTTAAGTGATCCATGCAAGAAAGAAAATTTTACATCCATTTGGTGTAAGCTCCATCCTTAATAGGTAGCAAGAGAAATGATATATCGAATAGTGGTATAGCAGGAAACCATTGCAAATATCTCATCATATTACACTCCTTCCTTTTGAGAGAAGCCTCAAGCAAGGAACATGGCCTTGAAATTTTCAACACTCCCATCAACTCCATGTTTGATTTTGAAAAGCCATTTTGAAGTGACCACTAACTTGTCCTTGGGTCCAGGAACTACATCCAAGACAACATTCTTCATGATTGATTCATATTCCTCATTCATCGCATCCTTCTATACTTGGTGCATAATGACTTCTTTGAACATACATGGCTTAGATTGAATAATGGTACTCATAGCAGCTAAGTACCCTTGGTACCTGTTCGACTTCTTCTTTTCACGAAAATGTCCCCCTTGGTGCAACATGTCTTTTAGCATCTTTGAGAGTATATTTGAGCCACAAAGGTCTTTTCCTTGAGGTTGAGGGCACACCAGGAGGTGGATCAATGCGATCCATCAAGCCTTCAACATCGGGCATTAGTTTATTTGTCAAAGATTCATCCTTTTTTCTTACATCATCATCATTTTCCTTACTTAGGATAGGAATATCTCTGACTTTCCCAAGGGAAGAATCTTTATCGAAGGTGACATCAAGTTTTATTTCAACTTCTCTTTGACCAAGTGCATATATTCTATATGCCTTTGAAGTTTCATTGTAGCCCACAAATGTTCCTTTCTTCTTATACGATCTATCTTGTTTCTTTTCTCTTTCGACGCATGAAAATAGTACATGGGACAACCAAAAATTATAAAATAGAAACATCAGGTTTCTTACCAGTGAAAACTTCTTCAGGTGTCTTGAAGTCCAATGCTTAATGTGGGTATCCTTTTTGAACATATACGATAGTGTTGGAAACTTATCCCCATAAGAACTTCGGTAGGCCTTGGTCATGAAGCTTGTCACAAGTAGCTTCAATGATTGTGTTATCACAAATAAATTTTTTTTTTTTGGATTGAGAGGGTCATTAGCATAAGTTTCATTTGTCTCATAAAATTGGTTCATGAAATTGATGAAAAATCATGAATTGGTTATTATCCTAAGTCTAGAATAGTCCATTGGTCATGTCATCATAGTAAAATCTATCAAAATATACCAAAGATATACATGCATTGGTTTAAAATTAGGTAGTGTACATGTGTATGTTTTTTCCTGAGTCTGCAACGAATATAACTGCAAACAGGTTGTTTTCGCTATGGACTCACCTAACTAGTCTGTAGTGAATCTGCCAGATTTATAACGAAAAACGCCTTGGAATCATGTTTTTCTGCACCAATAAATGGAATGATGAGGTGTCGAGTTTTTAGAGGTTTAGGGTGAATATGAGGTCACATGATCTGTTATTTCATTCATCTAAACATGTGTAATCATAAGTAGCATTCATCATTACGCTTAACTCCTCCCATTTGTCATTGTCCCTCCCATATTCAAATTTCACCTTTTAAATTCACCTCCAAAGCTACTCTTTGTGATCCTTCCTTCGAACTTTGCATGTATCTATTGATTATCATCCTTGAAAATTCCAACTCTGTTAAAAGATGCTTCTTGTTCAATTTCTCTCTTTGCAGGTGTCACAACATCAAGAAGGCAGTGTAGTACTAAGGAAGATGGCCATGAAAAAGCAAGAAAATCAAGGAGGCTCCATTGTAAGATACAAGCCCATGGATCTCAAGCTACTCAATGAAGAACCTAGCTTTGTAAAAGCTTTCAGCAATGTTGGATGCATGATATTTTGCCAAAAACTACAAGGTTTTCATGCCCAGGTCTCAAAATATTTTGTAGTGAATTTCGTAGGTACATCTTCGAAGGTGGTGGTGCTAAGTTTTGTAGTGTCACCTGAGACAATTTCTCAAGCCATAGATATACCGAGGATGGGTGAAGAGTGGTTCAAATCCAATAAGTTTAAGATGCAGAACTGTGATGAATTTATAAAACCTGATCACATTGGAGTAGACATGACATATGGAATCCCAAGGAGCTACATGAAAGAGAACTACTCTAAATTGTTGCTAGTAATCCAAAAATACTTCACTTGTGAGGGGAGGTTCCATATGTTCTATCAGTACCATTTTAGGCTCTTGTTTCACTTCACTAGTAAGCAGTCTCCAGATATTCCATTTTCTTGTTTAGGAGCCTAGGTAAGATGTCAGACAAGGTTCATGCTAGGATATAAAGGAGTGAGACCTTAATTTTCAATCATGAGTTGATCAAACATTTGGTGTTGGAGGAGTTGAAAAAACTAAACAAAGACTGGGCCACATTTCTTTTTCTCGGTGGTTATGACTTAGATTCATTAACACCCAAGAAAAATCAAAAATCAATAGCCAGTCCTTTAAGCAAGAGCGTACAGACCTGTAGCTGAAACAAAGGCTATGAATGAGGAGGAGATGGAACGCATTGTAGAGCCCATGGATACTGAAGTAGAGCCTACACAAGAGACATAAATTCCAAAGCCTACACCTTCAGGTAGCAAAAAAAATATCAACAAGAAAAGCCATGGAAGGATAACCAGAAGCCAAGCAATTGGGAAAGGCAACCTTGAAGATATTCTTCAGGACATATACATTGAGGAGACTCCAGTGGTCATAGTTGAAGATTTTAAAGGGAATAAGAAGAGAAATAAGGGTATAACTACTAAAAATCTTCATTCTTCAGGGGAATATGTAGGGTTTATATTTCAGCTAAGAAATCCACTCACTAGGCTGAAAATTTCCAAAGGTGTTATGGCAAGTAAAAGGACAAAGGTAAGAAGCCTATCACAGAGGATATAATTGATTTGTCTCCAACAAAAGAGGAGATCATTGTGCAAAGGAAGGGTAAAGAGAAAGTGGTTGAGAAACTAAGTACAAATATTAAAGGAACAGTTAAGAGAAGTTAGAGAGGAGGTTATTGAGACCAAATTGGAATTGCGGGAAGCCAAGGTAGACAAGAAACCTATGGAATATTTCGAAGAAAAAGTAAATGAGAAAATAAATCAATATGATGAGTCATTGACCAATGCCAAGAAACTGTTGAAAATGACACTTCCTCTATGAAGGTTAATGAAGCACACAAGAAAGATAAATATATTGTTGGAAGCTGAAAGAAATAAACTCAAAATCCAAGTTAAGGAGCTAGAAGAATAGATAGAGATGATACAGTCAAAGTTAAAGAAGAAAGGACTTAAAATCATAGTCATAAATGAACCTGAAGATATTCAAGCTCCTATTACCAAAGGTGAGGCTTCTAAAGCTTAAAGAGTGGAAAAACTACCTTTTTGACATTTTTGCATCATTAAGAATCAAAATTTGTAGACCCATAGGAAACATTTTGGAAAAGAAAGGAAAATTTTGAGTTGACTGCCAATTAGGCAAGTTCAAAGTGAATCCCAGGCATGAAGCCCACATTTCGCTATGAACTCGTTGTAGGTGTCTTTTTGTTTAAAATCAAAAATATGGTTAAATTCAAGGCAAGTAAAAATTTGTATTTAGCTCTTTTTACTTAAAAAACAGTTCCAAATTAGCAAAGAGAGCTAACTGGTGATAGAGATAGGTGAACTCAATTTGCTACAAAATTTTGCTATGAACTTTCCTTAACTCCCCTATTTCTGTAGCGAGCAAGTTTTTTTAGCATTTTTTAGTTTTGATGGTCTATTGGAGGTAAGCCAGCCACGTGGAAAGCTCAAAGAGTATCAAAGGAATATTTTGGTGGAGGAATGGTCTTCGAAAAGTTTTTTCAGTCCACGAGCTCATCATGAAGACAATCAAAATTTAACATGACACCATCTCCTTAAAATTAGGAAGACTAGTCTCTTAACTTGGTGGGGGAATTTATGTTTTGGTCATGGTCAGTGCCACCCAAGAACATGACTATCTTCGATGTAAATATGTAGTATTTTCATTTGGTTGATGTAATAAATAGGTTGTAGAGTCCTAGTAGGTCTCTAAGTCCTAAATTTAGTAGTTGTTAGTTTTATTTCCATGTAATGTTCTTATTGTTAATATAGGTGTCATCAAAGGGACTCGATGATCTAGCCATGTAGGCAGATCCAATGTAAAGAGACTGAAGCCTTTTAATAGGCATAATTTCAAATAATAAATGGTTGAATGATGTAACTACAGGACCACTATTGTGAACATTTTCTTATCAGTAACATATAGTGGTTATTGGCTCTTTCTTCACCTGAGATTCATCTAATGTTTTCATGAACACTTGTCTTATGTTTCTTGCTATTTTTTCTTCAGTAATTTGATGTTTGATTACTTAGAATTCATGTATACCATGCTCTAACTTACTTCAAGAATTAGACTACTGTGTATCTGTGTGTATTCCTTTTTCATAAAAACATCTATATGACTCAGCTTCCATAAGAAGAACCATGAAACTGAATTTCTTAACAGTGACTCCATAGGCCCAATGGTAGTGAATTCTATACATATTTCACCTGCATAAAAACATGCTTAAAACACTTTTTTCATAGTTATCCAGCTGTGAGATTAATTTACATAATATTATCTATATCTTTGAGAGAGCCCTCTCAGGCTGAAAAGGCTATTTTTCAGCTAGAAGTTGGTTTGAAATATTTACTCAAGGTTATTGGGTGGAGTAGCCCATTTTTACCAACTTAGTGATAACATTTTGGTGCATCTTCCAGGATTCTGAATACATATTTACCAAATTTTTTGCTCAAACAGTGATGCTGAAATCTTGGAGGTAGTAGGAGCTCAGAAGATTTTGAGGCTGCATAACTACCTTGGTGACTCCACTGAAAATATTCATGTTTAAAGGTGGCTTCGAGAAAGAGATACACAAGGAGAAATGCAGATCCAAACCCACCTACAATTGTGGATAATTTAGAAAGGATTCTCAGAGGAATTGGAGGCAGCTCTTCAAAATAAGGTATTTCATCACATTCAACAGTTTCTTCCTCTGATATTATTCGAAGTCCCGAAGATAAACAATTTGATGATAAAATTGAAGAAGTGTTGTTTAGGTCTAAGACTGGAAATGAACCCACTAATATAATACTAGACCTACAAATATTAGGTATTGACACAAATTCCTTAGTATCAAAAGAAGAGAAAGAAGAATTCTGGAATATTGTCACATCAGAGCTGTTATTGGAGAGAGAATATTTTGAAAAATTAAGAGATTTGGATCCTTTTGATTTTTTGTTGAAGAGAAATTTTGGTATACACTTTCCTAAATTTATTCCCTTTGTATCTATACTTCAAATACCATTTACACCATCTCCTAATACTTCACCCTCATTTACTATGTTTTCCAAAAGTAAGAATTTAAGCTCATCCACTATTTTTCCACATACCACAATCCCTGTTATCATGGCTGGAGTTCCTCCTCCTGCTGGAATTGCAAGATATGCTCTACTTTTCCTTCTTGTTGTCCTTCATAATCTCCCATATGGATACTCAACTAGGATTAAAACATTTTGGAGTGAAGAATAAATATCAGTTGAAGAATGTGTAGACCGATTTAATGATTTCATTGACCGAGAGGAGGTGGATCATGAGGATGTGAAAATAAGATTTTTTGCTCAAGGTTTCACTGGTGAGGTAAGAAAATGTTTTAAGGATTTAGCGCCAGCTAGTTTAGGAAATTGGGACCAGTTGGAAGATATTTTTTTGACAAATTGGGGGAGTAAGGTGAACCCAGTTCAAGATCTAATAGAGTATAACAATTTAAAAAGAGCCTTCGATGAATCTGTCGAACACTTTCCTAAGAGATTTAACAAGGTCTACAAATCCATACCTGCTCATATTAAAACTCCCCCAAGATCTTCTCAATTACACTATGTTGAAGCTTTTGATTATGAGTTTTCCATATTGTTAAGGTCAAGAGAGTTTACTTCTTTGGCTAACATGAAAAATGATGCAGTGAAAGTTGAGGTGAACATGGCTACATCAAAGAGGTCTAAGATGGGTAAAACAAAATTATAGGAAGAGGACACGGCTTCTTCATCCTTAGATGCTAATTTTGATTCCATGATTAAGAACATGGAGAAACTTATGGAAAAATTTGTTCTTGGAGCCACTCCTTTTCCTCCTGCAAAAAAATAGACACATATCAGAAATCCCCAATTTAGGAGACCTCAAATTCAACAAAGACAGAGAGAAAATAGAAACCAGCCTGACACACAAGTGAGACCTCCTTTTCAGCATAATTTACTTGATGAAGAGGAAACACAACCTGAGTTACAAGAGGATATTATTCATTTCTTAGATGAAGATATGTCTGGGATGTTTTTAAATAAAGAGGAACATGATGAGTCTAGTCTTGATATGGAGGGAAGTGAGGGAAAATCTGATTACTTAAAGGGATACCAGCATGCCATCTTTGAAATGAAGAAACAATACAATTTGAGAAGTAAGAATGTTCCCATTAAAAAAAACAAAGCTCAGCCAAAGAGATGCTCCTAAACCAACTGAGCCAAAAAAGGATACACCACCACCACCTCATGCCAAAGAAATTGAAAAAGCCTCATATACTTTCAATTTAGAGAATGAGATATCCAAAATTAAAATTCTAGCTCCCTTTGGAGAAATCATCAAGTTCATTGAATACAAAAGTCAAATTGTCAAGATGTTGAACACTCAACCTGGACCTTCAGACATCCTCAATCTGCAAGAATACCATCCTACCATTTTCCTGGGACCAAGGGTTGAAGATGAATAGAATGAATAAGCTCCTCTTTTTTATGTAAGTCTGAATATCAATGATATGACTTTTCATAATGCCATGTTAGACTCAGGAGCTTCCCACAACCTAATGCCTAAGGTGATAATGGAAAGGATGGGTTTAGAGATCACTAGACCCTACAAAGATCTGTTTTCTTTTAACTCCAAGAGAGTCCAATGCATAGGTCTCATTAAATATGTTTTTGTTCATCTTACCCAAGTACCTGGTAAGACAATGGTGATGGACATAGTGGTAGCTGATATTCTTCTGAATTTTGGCATGCTTCTATCCAGATCTTGGGCAACCAAAATTAAAGGGACTATGCAGATGGATATGACATATGCCACCATTCCAGTATTTGGCGAAGAAAGGAGGTTGTATAGAGAAGGTAGGATGGCTTACATGGTGAGTAGTAAAGACAAACCTCAAAATTTTCCTATTTATGCAGTTGAAACTGAATTGGGGTCCTCAATTTTGTTTAATGAACTTACTGATGAGGCAAAAATTGAAAAAAAGACAGAAAATAAGCAAGCAGAAAATTAGAGATGTGTTGAGGAAAATGATGAACGTTGGTGGCTTTGAAATTTTGATGGTGCTGCTGGCAGAGAGGGGGATGGAGTAGGCATATGGATTACCACTCCTAATGATGAAAGTATTTTTTTCTCATTCAAATTCAGCTTTGACTGTACAAACAATATGGCATAGTATGAGTCATTGTTTTTGGGTCTAGAAACTTTGAAGAATTTAGGCGCCAAAAATATATCATTTTGTGGTGATTCAGAGTTAGTGATCCAACAGGTAGAAATTTATTCTCATACAAAATATGTCAGGATGAGGGCCTATATAAACTTAATCATGGAAATGGTTGAGAATTTTGAAGAATACACTTTCATTGTCAAAACTAGATATCAAAATTCAGTGGTTGATTCTTTGGCTGTCTCTACAAGTTTATTTGTCATTCCAGCTCATTCAAGTGAGAGGTATGAGGTTGAGGTCAGACATAGGAAAACAATCCCTGATAACATCATTCATTGGCAAGTGTTTGATAATGATCAACAAGTCTACAATTTCCTTGAATTGAAAGAAGAGTTTGAGAATATCCAAGTAGATCAACAAAATATGTTTGTTGAAACTAAAGTCAATCATGAATTCTTGCAGCTGAAAAAAAATTGTATTCCCAGAGGCCTTATTCCTATTGAGAAATTATTTGATCAAAATGATGTTTTAAAATCTCCAAGGATGAAGTTTGATGATGAAGAGGCAGAGAATTGCAATCTTGGCACAATGGAAGTTCCTAAAATGGTCAAATTATCTACGTTTCTTTCTATGGAGACGAGACAAAGGTATGTGGATATGGTGAAAATGTATATTGATGTATTTGCGTGGAGTTATGTTGATTTGAAAAGTTATGATATTGGTATTATCCAACATACTATTCCCATCAAAGAGAATGAAAAACCTTTCAAGAAGAAGTTGAGAAGAATTAATCCTTTGCTCATTCCTTTGATTGAGAAAGAGATTAAGAAATTTTTTGATGAAAATATCATTGTCCCTTTAGTATTTTCAAAATAGTTTGATAATCTAGTACCTATAAGAAAGAAGAGTGGTAAGATTAGAAATTGTATTGATTTCAGAAATTTAAATAAAACTTCTCTATAGGACAACTACCCTCTTCCTAAGATGGATCAAATTCTACAAAATATTGTTGGTTCTCAAAGAATGTCCATGCTTGATGGATTTTCAGGTTACAACCAAATATTGGTATATCTAGAGGACCAAGAGAAAACTTCTTTTACCATGTCATGGGGAACATTAATGTATGCCAAAATGGCTTTTGGTTTAATGAATGAAGGAGAAAGCTTCCAAAGGGTGATGCATATTTCTTTTTTGTAGGAAAGATACAAATCAGTGTTTGTCTATTTGGATGGCATCATTGTATTTTCAAAGAGGGAGGAAGAACACCTTAAGCACTTGGAGAAAATTCTACAGAAATGCAGAAAATTTGGTATATCTCTCAATCCTACGAAAAGTGTCATTGCTCTAACTACTATAAAATCGTTAGGACACATTATATCAAAGGATGGAATAATTATTGATCCAAATAAATTTAGTTTCATTCAGAAAAAATAGACCTGCCAAGGAATAGGTAAGAGATTCAATCTTTTCTTAGAAAGTTAAATTTTGTTAGAAGGTTTATCCCAAACTTTGCTGAGATGTCAAGCACATTACCAAGATGTTAAAGGAGTCTAACATTAAGTGGATAGTAGAAGAAAAGAAATCATTTTAATAAATAAAGAAAGTCCTCACTCACGCCGCAGTGCTCATAAGCCCGAACTTTTCAAGTAAATTTATGGTTTTTATATTCGCCTCTGAACACACAAGTGCTGGAGTATTATTGCAAAAAAGAGAGCAAGGTGGTGAGCAACCTATTTCCTTTTTTAGTATAACTCTTGCCAACTCTGAATTGAAACTTATAATATCATGGAAAAACATGCATATTCTTTAGTCAAATCTCTGAGAGATTTAAAATTGACATTCTACCTTCTCAGGTAATTGCATTTGTGCCTAACACTGTGGTGAATGGCATTTTGACACAAGCTGATCTTGGTGGCAAGAGAGGGAAACAGATCACCACTTTACTATAATATGATATAGAAATTAAGCCTACCAATTTGGTGAAGGGTCAGGGATTAGAAAAATCGATGGCACAGTCAAAATTTGAGTGCCTAGACATGAATTTGATTGCATAAATTTCAAAGTTTGTAGAAGAAGAAGAATTGGTCCTATTGAAGGGAAATTTATTTTGTCTAAATGGGAATAGATGTGATATTTGTTCTACATCATCATAAAGCCCCTCCTAAATTGACTAAGTCCAAGTCAAGGTTTCTGAAGCTGAAATCATTGAGATACTGCATTTTGAATAAAAGCTTGTATTGGAAGGACACTGGTGGAATTCTTTGCTGGAAGAAGAGGCTGAAAAGTTCATTGAATAATTTCATAAGGGAGATTGTGGACACCATTTCTGGAAGACCATGGCCAATAATATACTCAGAGCAGGATACTATTCGCCTACCATGTTTAAATATATCTACAAGAATATTGTTGCATACCATGAATGCCAAGTTTTTGATGTTAAGAAGAAGTTGAATCCTTCACCACTGAAACCAATATATGTTGAAGCTCCTTTCTAGCAATGGGGGCTGGATTTCTTTGGCGAAATACATCCTCAGGGTAGCATCACTGGATCTTGACATCCACTGATTATTTCACGAAATGGATTGAAGTGGTCCCTACAAGACATGCTATTGACTCAGTCATCATTAAATTCTTGGAAAACAAAATTTTGTCCAGGTTTTGTTGTCCTATGAAGATTATTACTAATAATGCACAAGCTTTCAAATATAAAAAACTAGTTATTTTTTGTCATCAATATCATATCACTCTTGGTCATTCCATAGCCTATTACCTTCAAGGTAATGGCCTGGCAGAATCATCCAATAAGAGTATAGTGAGGATCATAAAAAATGTCCTACAATAAAATAAAAGATCATGGCATCTAAAGCTAAAGTTTTCTTTGTGGGATGATAGAGTTTGTACTAATAGATCCATAGGTACATCTCCCTATGAATTGGTATATGGAGCTGAACCGATCTTTCCAACTTCTTTGGGGGTTATGGTAATGTAACTGCTGCAAGAACTTGAAGAAGAGCCTAATACCATCAAAAGGTGGATAAACCATCTCATATATTTGTAGGAGAAAAGGGAAGAGGTATATGACAGTCATCAGTAATCACAAAACAGAGTGAAGAAAATTTTTGACATAAATACTAAAGAAGAAAATTTCCAAATCCAGGATGTAGTTCTAAAATAGGAATCCAAAATTGAGGAAAAGGGGAAGCATGGAAAGTTTGAGAACATCTGTAAGGGGCCATTTATGAGAGTTTCATACCATGGAAATAACACTTTTCAGCTTCAGGAGATGGATGAACAACTGTGTGGAGGAGGACCTGCTAATGGCAGGTTTCCAAAGCACTATTACTCCTAGTTTATTTTACTAAATTACACTCCATTGTACATATTTCATTTTTTGTTATGATGTTTTTCTAATAAATATGAATTCATAACCAAGCTTGAGCCCGAGGAGAAGGCCATAATATTTTGGTGAAGTCTTCATCATTTTCACAAAATTTCAATTTTTGAAGGAAGGCACTGGAACTACAAGTTCTTTGTTGTACCACGGGCGCACACCATCTCCAGTGGAGCCACTGTTATCACAAATAAACTTTCATTTTTTCTTATTGATAGGGTCATTAGCATAGGTTTCATTTGTCTCATAAAATTGGTTCATGAAATTGATGTAAACTCATGAATTGGTCATTATCCTAAGTCTAGAATAGTCCATTGGTCATGTCATCATAGTCAAATCTATCAAAATCTACAAAAGGTCTACATGCATTGCTTTAAAATTAGGTAGTGGCCACTTGTCTGTTTTTTCCTGAGTTTGCATCGAATATAACTTCAAACACATTGTTTTTCCTACAGACTCACCTGACCAGTCTATAGCGAATATGCCAGATTTATAATGGACAATGCTGCGAAATCATGTTTTCTGCACCAAATTAGGGAATGATGAGGTGTCGAGATTTTATACGTTTAGGGTGAATATGAGGTCATGTGATTGGTTATTAGAGTTATCCAAACATGTGTAATCATAAGTGGAATTCATCATTACACTTAACTCCTCCCATTTGTCATTATCCCTACCATATTCAAATTTCACCTTTTAAATTCACCTCCAAAGCTACTCTCTGTCATCCTTCCCTTGACCTTTGCATGTATCTGTTGATTATCATCCTTGAAAAGTACAACTTCATTGCAAGTTTCTTGCTATTCAATTTATCTCTTTGCAGGTGTCACAAAATCAAGAAGGAAACGTAGTATTAAGGAAGATGGCCATGAAAAATAAAACAAATAAAGGAGGCTTCTATGTAAGATACGAGCCCATGGAACTCAAGTTACTCAATGAAGACCCTAGATATGCATAAGATTTCAACAATGTTGGATGCATGAAATTTTTCCAAAAACTACAAGGTTTTCATGCGCAGGTCTCAAAATATTTTGCAGTGAATTTCGTAGGTACAAATTCTAAGGTGGGGGTGCTAATTTTTGTAGTGTCATCTGAGACAATTTCTCAAGCCACAAAGATACCAAGGATGTGTGAAGAGTGGTTTAAAGCCACTAAGTTTAAGATGCATAACTGTGATGAATTTATAAAACCTGAGTGCATTGGAGCAGATATGACATTTGGAATCCCAAGGAGCTACATTAAAGAGAACTACTCCAAATTGCTGCTAGTAATCCAAAAATACTTCACTTGTGAGGGGAGGTTCCATATGGTCTATCGGTACCATTTCAGGCTCTTGTTGCACTTCACTGGTATCAGTCTCTAGATATTCCATTTTTATTGTTTAGGATCCTAGGCAATATGGCAGACAAGGTTCAGGCTAGGCCAAAAAGAAGTGAGACTTCTATTTTCCATCATGGGTTGATCAAGCTTCTTGTGCTGGAGGATTTGAAAAAATTGAAAATAGACTGGGCCACATTTATTTTTCTTAGTGGTTATGAGGTAGATTCATTAACACCCAAGAAAACTCCAAAGCAAAAATCCACTCCTTCAAGTAAGAGTGACAAACTTGTAGCTAAAATAGAGTGTGTGAATGAGGAGGAGATGGGGCCCATTATAGATCCCATGGATATTGAAGTAGAGCCTGCACAAGAGATGAAAATTCCACAACTTACACCTAGTGATAGCAAACAAAATATCAATAAGAAAATCTATGGAAGGAAAACCAAAAGCCAAACAATTGGGAAAGGAAAATTTGAGAATATTCTTCAAGTCATAGACATTGAGGAGACTCAAGTGTTCATAGATTAAGATGTTAAATGGAATAAGAAGAAAAATAAGGGTATAACTACTAAAAATCTTGATTTTTCAGGGGAAGATGTAGTGTTTATGTTTCAGCCAAGAAAACTAATCATCAGGCTGCAACTTACCAAAGGTGTTATGGAGAGTAAAAGGACAGAGGTTACTGACAAAGGTAAACAACCTATCACAAAGGATATCGTTGATTTGTATCCAACAAAAGAGGAGATCATTGTGCAGAGGAAGGGTAAAGAGAAATTGGTTGAGAAAATTGAAGTAAAAATGTTAAAGGAAAATTTAAGAGAAGCTAGAGAGGATGTTATTAAGACCAATTTGGAATTGCAGGAAGCCAACATAGATAGGAAACTAATGGAAGATTTCAAAGAAAATGTAAATGATCAACTAAATCAATATGATTATTCATTTACCAATGCCAAGAAACTGTTAAAAATGACACTTCCTCTAAAAAGGGCAATGAAGCACACAAGAAAGATAAATATATGGTTGCAAGATGAAATAAATATACCCCAAAGCCAAGTAAAAGCGCTATAAGAACAAATGGAGATGATACAGTCAAAGCTAAAGAAGAAAGGTCTTAAATCACAGTCATAAATGAACCTAAAGAGATTCAAGATCCTATTGCCAAAGGTGAAGCTTCTAAAGCTTGAAGAGTGGAAAAAATACCTTTTTGACATTTTTGCATCATTCAAAATCAACATTTGCAGAACCGTAGGCCGGATTTTGAAGAAGAAAGGAAAATTTTTGAGTTTACTTCCAATTAGTCGAGTTCAAAGCCAATCCTAGGCTTGAAGCTCATATTTCTCTATAAACTCGTTGTAGGTGTCTTTTTGTTTAAAATCATAGATATGGTCAAAATCAAGGTGGGTAAAATTTTTTGTTAAGCTCTTTTGACATAAAAAACATTTCCAAATCAGCAAAGAGAGCTAACAGGTGGCAGAGATAGGTGAACTCAATTTGCTACAAACTTTCGCTACGAACTTGTCTTAACTCCCCTGTTTCTGTAGCGGGGAAGTTTTTGTAGCATTTTTTAGTTTTGATGGTCTAATGGAGGTAAGCCAACCAGGTGGAAATCTTAAAGACTATAATAGGAATATTTTGGTGGAGGCATGGTCTTTGACAAGGTTTTTCAGTCCACCAGCTCATCATGAAGACAATTATCATTTATCATGACACCATCTCCTTAAAAGAAGGAAGACTAGTCTCCTAACTTGGTGGGGGAAATTATTTTTTGGTCATGGTCAGTTCCACCCAAGCACATGACTCTATTCGATGTAAATATGCAGTATTTTCAGTTGGTTGATGTAATAAATAGGTTGTAGAGTCCTAGTAGGTCTCTAAGTCCTAAAGTAAGTAGTTGTCAGTTTTATTTCCATGTAATTTTCTTATTGTTAAGATAGGTTTCAACAAAGGGACTCGATGATCTGGCCATGTAGGAACATCCAATGTAAAGAGACTGAAGCCTATTAATAGAAATAATTTCAAAGAATATATCGTTGAATGATGTAACTATATAAATACTATTGTGAACATTTTCTTATCAGTAATATACAATGGTTGTTGGATCTTTCTTCACCTGAGATTCATCTAATGTTTTCATGAACACGTGTCTTATGTTTCTTGCTATTTTGTATTCAGTAGTTTGATGTTTGATTACTTAGAATTCATGTAGACCATGCTCTAAATTCCTTCAAACATTAGACTATTGTGTATCTGTGTGTATTCCTTTTTCATAAAAACATCTAGATGCCTCGGCTTCCACAAGAAGAAACATGTCACTAAATTTATTAACACTGACTCCATAAGCCCAATAGTAGTGAATTCTATGCATTTTTCACCTGCATACAAACATACTTAAAACACTTTTTCAGAGTTAGCCATCCATGAGATTCATTTACATAATATTATCTATATCTCTGAGAGAGCCCTCTCGGGCTGAAAAGGCTAATTTTCAGCTAGAATTATGTTTGAAAGAGTTACTGTAGGTTGTCTTCTGGAGCATCCCATTTGTACCAACTTAGTGATAATAGATTGTTTGATTATTCCTTTCAATAACTCTATTTTTCTCAAGATTATATGAAATAGTGGTCTCCCTATGAATTCCAACTTCTCTACAATAGTCATTAAATTCATTTGATTCATATTTGGTTCCATTATTGGCCCTCAATATTTTGATCTTCCTCCCTGTTTTATTTTCGACCAAGGCTTTGAAAGAGGAGAACCATTTGAACACTTTGTCCTTATTCTTCAAGAAATAGATCCATGTTTTGTAAGAGAAGTCATCCACAAATATTGCAGAGTAAAATTATCCTCCCAATGATGTCACAGGAAACATACAAGATAGATCAAAATGGATCAATTGAAGAATGTCGATAGTTTGACTCTCACTTGATGGTAATGGTCCCCTTGTATTTTTTCGAGATGCACAACCCTGACAAACAACTTCATGATCTATGTTGAAATCAGGCATACCTATGACCATCTTCCTTACATCATGTAAGGCTTTGTAATGAAGGTGAGTAAACCTCTGGTGCCATAATTTAGATTAAAGATAAGTGTCGCAAGTCATAGCTCCCAAAGAACTTCCTCCATTATGATAAAGACTTTCAACCCTAAATTCAAGTGTGAATGCATTTTTCAGGTTTATTTGCCTAATACTTACCTTTCCATCAACGAATGATACCTTGAATCCTTTATATTACATCACAGAAACAGATATCTTGTTCTTTTTCAAATAGGGTACATACAATACATCTTGTACATGAAGGATTTGACCTTGATTTAAGTGAAGAGTAACAGTCCCTATCCTTTTCATAGGGTAGGTGGCACTGTCTCCAAGTATGAATTCCAAATTAGTCTTCTTTTCAAATCATATTAGAGAGGGCCTCCTTGTACTTTTTGAAGTTCCTTGAGGCACCACTATCAATCAACCAATTTTACAAACTGTCCGAAGGAGAGGCAGTAGTGAGGGGGGAAATAAGATAAAATTCTTCTTGCTTTTCTACAACATTAGATTCCTCGTGCCTAGAGTTTTTTTTTTATATTTTTGGAGGTTGGCGATTTCCATATCGAGCAATGGGCACATTCATTATTCCTTTTTTGTTGAACCTATTATTCCTTTGATTTCCATTTCCTTTAAAATTGTTACGATTTTTGTTGTTGTCATAATCTCATGGTGTATCCTTCTTATGAGGACACTCTAGTGGCCAAACCTATTACAGTTGAAGCATCATCCCTTTCTTCCTTCTTTGAATCCTTGTTTGAATCCTTGATCTTATCTATTTGGAAAAAAAAATTTCTTCCTTTTAGTAAGAGCGGAGAATGCAGTGGGCTCATTTCCATTTGAAGGCTTTTATCTCTCCATCATCCTCATCTCTTTTGAGTGCATCTAGTTAATAGTTCATCAAAATCAGGAATCTTGTCATCGTTAAGAATAGTGCTTTTAAACATACCCCATGCTCATGGGAGACCTCCAAGGGAAATAATAGTGACCTCCTTTCCAGAAACAACTTCTCCAACAGATAGAAAATCATTCTTTATTTTGGTAATCCTCATCATGTAGGATTGAATAGACTCCCCTCTATCCATCTTGATGTCCTTCAGCTTGTTCTTGAGAAAGAGGATTTTGTTTGCATTGTTTTCTTTGAACATCCCAACCAACTTGTCATAAATCTCCTTAGATGTGCCCAAATCATAAATGTAAGCAACCAAATGTTTTTGAATGGAGTCTTTGATGATATCCTTAGATTTGGCCTCACCTTTCTTATACTGTGTCTTTGTAACAGCACGTGCATTTGAAGGAGGTTCCACCACATTTCCATGCACATAGTCCATAACATAATTTTCTTCCAAAGTCAAGTCCAAAGAAATCTTCCATGCATGATGATCAGATTTATCATTGAGCTTATACTCAGATTTGAATTAAGATGTAGAAGCCATTGAGGCTTTTGTCCTTGTCCAACAGATCTTAGTGATTTCTTTTCTCTCTGTTGCTTGGGCTTTGTATTCACTTGGGATTTGATTCCATGTTAATTTTAGTTTACATCGGTATGTTCTATGCTTAGAAAAATTTTCTTTAATGTTCCTTTAGCAGCCCAATAACAATATCCAATTATTTTTGGAATCTATGCTTCTGTGATCCATCATATAAATTGTAAAAAATATTTCGGTAATAATCACATGCTATGGAACATTGTCGACGCATTTCGAACCAGCCAGTGTGGTTCATCATCAGGACTAGGTGAGAGATCATATCAAGACATTAAGTTTAAATAGATGTAGAGAAAGCTAAACTAGACGTTAGAAAAACGACCAGTTGTTTTTTTCTTTTTTTTCTTTTTGCTAATCTATTTCTGGAAGACTTTGAATCTAAGGCTCTTTCCTCAGCTCTTTTCCAACCTAAGCTTTGGAAAAGGTTTGTAGACAATACTTGTGTTGTGTGGCTGCATGGCAAAGAAAAATTAGATGCTTTTTTCCTTCATCTTAATAATCAATCGTGGTCCATAAAATTCACAATGGAATATGAAGTGGATGGTAGTCTTCCGTTCCTTGATGTTCTTATCTCTAGAAAAGATGATGGTACTTTCTCCCATCAAGTTTTTCGAAATAAAACCCATACTGAACAATATCTTCATGCTAGTTCTCACCATTTCTATGCTCAAAAATTAGGTGTCCTAAACACCTTAGCCACGAGAGCATTGAGGATATCTGATGAGTCTCACCTTGAGGGAGAAAAGTCCCATCTATTGAGTGTATTTTGCAAAAATGGTTATAGTAGGTCGCAAGGCCTTAAATCTTTCCTCAAAGCAGAAAAAGGTCTTTCAATTAGAAATAATAAAAACCCTAGTCATTGGTCCAGCAGTGTGCATCTTCCATTCATTCAGGGAACCACTGATAAAATTGCGAGGGTTCTTAGGAAGCATAAGGTGACAGCATCGTTCAAGCCCCTAAACACGATTCGCAACTCTCTCAAATCGGTTAAGGATCCAATTGACCCTAGGGATGGGAAAGGTGTCTACATCATTCCTTGTTCTTGTGGGACTCCCTATATTGGTGAAACGGGTAGGTCTATAAACCAAAGGATTTGTGAGCATGTTGCTAACATTAAACATGGAATATCCCGCTCATCTGCCCTAGCTGAACATGTAGAAAATACTAACTATCATATCTGCATCGAAGAAGCTAAGGTCAATGCTAGGATCGACCATTTCCATCATCGGAAGCTAAGAGAGGCCTTATAAATTGAAAAAAGACCCATTAATCTCAATAGAGATGATGGCTGGATCATCAGTAGGTGTTGGATACCTTCCTTATATTCATGATTTATTTATTTATTTTATTTTTATTTATTTATTTTTTTTTTTAAATCCTTCCCTGCTTATTGCTCCTTTATTTAATTATTTATTTTATTTATTTGTTTTTATTTTTATTTATTTATTATTATTATTTTTTAATTAATTTATTTATTTTATTAGTATTATTGATTTATTTATTTGATTTTTAATTTTAATTTTAATTTTAATTAATTTGTTTTAATTTAAATTTTATTTTATTTTATTTTATTTATTTTATTTTAAAATTATTTTATTTATTTATTTTTATTTATTTTTAATTTTTTTTAAAGGTCGTTGCTAATCTTTTATTTGGACCTTGCGCGTGGATAAATAAATAAAATTTATAATTAAATAAGTAAATTAACCAAATTAAAATATGAAATTTATATTTATATTTACTAAATAATTATTTAATAAGTTATTAATTAATTGAATAAATTAATCAAATAATAAAAATGAAACTAGCCGTTATTAATTAAAAAATATAATATATATTTAAAAAAATAAAACAACTAGTCGTTTTTCTAACGGCTAGTTTAGCTTTCTCTACATCTATTTAAACTTAATGTCCTGATCTGATCTCTTGCCTAGTCCTCATGATGAACCACACTGGCTGGTTCGAAACGCGTTGACAATGTTCCATTGCATGTGATTATTACCAAAAGATTTTTTACAAAATATCCAATTATTTTCAGTAGAAATCACATTAACCATTAATCACATTGACACTAAATGCATATAGAACATAACACAAATGCATAAGACAAGCCGAGACAAGGGAACACTATATTTGGTGTATGTCAAGGAAAAACCCTAATGTGGAGAAAACCCTCTCATCAATTCTTCTTATTATTTTTCAATAATTTAGCACAGAGAGAGAAAAATTCAAAGATACTAGCCTAATACAAAAGTCAAATCATCCTCGTCAAATTCTACAGTCAACTATAGTCAAACTTTAGCCCTAACCAGAAATTGACCTTGAGTCAAACCATAGTAAAACACCTCTTTTGAAGCTCGGTCTAAGGCATTTAAATTCGGTCAACTTGTAGTCAGCTCTACAGTCAAATAGGCTTGTGGTCAAACAAGCCTGTGGTCAACGTAGGTCAAACTTCTCCAATATCCTTGATATCTGTGCCATTCAATGCGGCCGAAAGAAACCAAAATTATGCACTTAAAACCACAGTCAAAGTAGGTCAAAACAACCTCAGTCGACGCTGATCAAATAATCTGAAATTCTGCAATTTTAGTTATGTGATTTACCCCATAAATTGTGTCCTCCTAGCTGCACATGTGAGAGAGAGAGAATCTTCCCAAGATGTACGAACCAATATAATGAAGAGAGAGAGAAGAAAATGTGAGTGATGAATGTCCAAATGAGGTGTGAGATCTCTTATCACTTTATACAATTTGTTTTGGGTGAAGAGACATGTCCATTGGGATTCATGAGGCTACATTTAGTTGAGGCTAACTTGAAAAAATTTCACACTTCACGAGCCTACATTTAGCTGAGGCCGACTTGAAAAATTTTCACATGTGTCATCATAAATTAAAAATCACACTTCTCCTTGTCCGAATGAGATTATCTTTAGATCAATATTGGTCCTCTCGAAAACAGGAATTTAATGCAATCATAATCTCCACCAAATGAGTTGTCCCAAGGTGAAATTTGGCACTAGTTTCCAATTTTAACAACAATGAATCCAGAAAAACATCTCACCATTGAAATAAATAAGTATAAAAAATATTTAATTAAAAATAAATTACAATATCGTTGATTAATTCATGTTAGGGTGTAGTGGAATCAAACCAACAACCTTTTTCTTATAAGGTAAGTTCTCTTCTAGTGAGCTAACCTTTTTTAATGAAATGATAATTTTTCAGAAATAAATGTCTTAACTACTCGTATTGTGTAGTAGTGTGTATATGATAAAGTATATGCTTTGATGAGCATCCAAATGATTGTGACTGCTCATTGATTTATATGCATCGTCACAATTGATATTCTTGTAAAGGGACATTATAGTCCTCCCTTCCTAATATTTCTTTCCCTCAAGAAATGTATAACCTGCATAAAAATATCGGGATCCCAAATTCTCTTGTAGATCGCTCCAGAAAATATCTCGTGTACCATCCCAATATCATTGACACACTGACCTCATTCAAAACAACCTACTATAATGGAAGCCTTCCTCCATAAAAGTCCCTACATACCAAGGCCATATTGGAAAACTGGCACTCTCATATTCAGACTTCCCACTAGCATGGCTTACTGTCCCATCACAGAAAATTCTTAGATCACATAGAAAGGCTCTTAGATTTTTAAGTAGTGTTCCTAGACATCGACATTTAACAATTTCACTGAAAATTTCATTCAGGGATCTTAGCAAAGAAAAATAATTTGAATCTGTAAGTGAGCATCTTCCTTGAAATTTGACATGATAGCTTTTATGAGAAAAGGAATGGGGCTTTCTATGAGTTGCATCATAAATAGCCCCAAGTTAAACCATAATGATGTTTACATAGAAAACTAATATTGACTTATTGAGAAGGCTAGCAAGCTCCATGTTCTTCTCATCCCAAAACAAATTTTCCTTATGTGTTTTGAGAAAGGAGATATATTCATGACCAAGGATAGGTGAACCACCTCTTGGAAGAACATAATCCTCCATATAAATTCATACCCATTAAGATTTTTGCCCCTAGCTAATAATTGGTAGTCTTCATATCTTTTTTTGCAACTCTTTGGTGCTTTCTAGCTAAAACTGGAAGCAAAAATTGCAAACATGCATGCACCCAAAAAATAGGTGCATCTAGACCAGGAAACAATGTGTCTACTTCAGCCAAACCCTATGTAGGATCTATCTTTTCCTAGAATCCTGATGAAGAAGGTTGATCTATTTATGTAACTTGCATTAGGTTCTGAGCTTCCTCAACACTCTTAATGCATTCATCAACATGATTAGAAGTGAAGGATTTGCATCCATCATCATTTCGAGTAGCTCCAATTTCATTTCTAGTGCTCTTCTTCAACTCATATTAATCTATAGGTAAAAATTACAAAGAAATTCATTGTTTGCATTATTTTTTGTAGCAATGCCACAATCCAAAGTCACCCATCTTTGAAAATCTAATTTCCACTTGGTTATGGATCATATTATCTCCATGCACAACATCAACCCCCTTGTCACACGCTATTCCAAAGTGCAACATTGCCTCACATTTTTTATGATACCACATCCAATAGATTCTCTTCCTATAGACTCCTATCAATTTACTTGAATAGAAGATCCTGTGATACCCTTTCCTATCGTTCTTTGGTGAAATAATAAAATCAAGGCTTTATTACTCGATTAAACCATTATAGAACTCATATAATTCTCTCACCAAGATGATTCGGAAGCCTTTCCAAGAGTGTAACATGATGGACTATTACTTTGTGACTAGTTTGGACTATTGCTTTCTTCCTTTATTGATGGGACTAACATATTACCAGTGCCTCTAATAAATGGATGTTTACAATAACAATATTTGTAATCTTGGATTGAAGAGTGCAATGAGGATTCTTCAAATAACCTTGGAGTAGCAGAAGTTGAACCTTCCATGACACTGCTTTATAAAATCTGCTTGTAATTTCATTTATCTTGGCAGTTAATTATTTTGATGCTTCAGGAGCTACTTTGACAGATCCTCCACCCTTACATTGGAAATGAAAGTCTTCGTCCAATGCTTGTTTAGAAGGACAAGATGCACCTTGAATTGGTCCATATATTGCATCATTATCCTTCAGTTCTATAGGCACACTTTTTTCCATGTGTCAACTAAATATTTAGCTCTCCTCTTAATCTAAATCTTTTTTTGGTTGTGCAATAAATTCACTGATTTTCCAACACTTGAATTTTTAAGAGAATATTATCTACAAGTAACTTATTTAACGCATATAGCAGCATTAAAAGAAGTTCATCATCAATGGCATCACCTCCATTTAGACTATCAACTTCACAATTCTTTCCTTTATGTGTGGCTTGAAGCCACTCATCCATAATGAGAAGTACACTGAGTTGGATGAATTAATTAAGATAGTAATATATATTTGTGTTTGAAATTTCTTCTAAAAGCTATGCCATGAAATTAAGTCAATTCCTTTCTTTGCACTTTCATCTACATGTTCTTGCATCAAATGAATAAGATGCTCGACTCTTGTTGTTATCCAGACCTCCATATTTGTTAGTAATGTCAGCTATTTCAACTGGTCTTATAGTATGTCCATGTTTAAAATGTCCTACACAATTATCACCTCCATTCAAAGAGAATTTTGTCTTAGCAAGAACAATATTATGATCAATACAATATTTTTTTTCTCCTCTTGACAAATATTGAACCATTTTTCATTTGTTATGAACTGAATTTCAAGTGTTGAGATAGATCATTCACATTCAAGGTTCTGAGGGACTGCCCACCTGTATGGGTTGTTGTTTGCATGTCAGGTCTTCTATTTCATAGTCGATCCACTTCTTATGTTCATGGTTGTGTTCCTAGTCAATCAACCACAATAAGTACTTTCTTGTGTTGTCATAAACACTCTGACATACAAACGAGGATACTCCTGAGGGAAGTTAAACACCCTTGTGAAGAAATGCAACTTTACATGAATGAAGCAAATATTTGGTTGGTACCAATAAATATTCTATAGTGATCTCAGTTCTTCCATCACACATAATATTGAGAACTGCAATGTTAAGTGAGTTGGATAGCTGAGCTCCAACAATTCTTTTAGTTATGCTAACCAAAACATTGCAATCAATATCATATACCATAGATTTTTTTCCATGTATGGATCTTGAAAATATAAATTCGACCATTATTCCTCGACTTAAGAATATATTTTTTCCTATTAAACCATCTAGGTCGCACTAGAGCTAGTCTAGGATGTCTGTCCTATTGGTGGTAGCAATGGTGATTGCTTATCCTTTTCGTTCAAATTCATACAAGCATGTAAGCCTTAAGGATCTAATTGAGAGTGGAATTACGTTCTTGTCCTATAAAACCTTTAATAATTATACTTTGTTTCCCAACAACATCCATCTCATCAATGAAAAAAATAGGTGCCTTGGAATGAACTCGAGCAGGAAGCTGACTAAAAATATATGTAAAGACGCCTTGCTTGGACCTAAAATTGGTCATTCCTCTTTTATCATGGAAAATAAAGGGCCAAGAATTATGTATCTCAAGAGGAATTTCTTTCTTGTGGGAAATATCATTCACCAATATACATGGTGCATTATAGTGGAGGGGCGTTCTCGTCTTCTTGCGACATACTTGAAAAATATGCTTGTACATTTCTTGCGATTGTGGGCTTGAACAAAACTTTAAACTGAAGAAAATGTAGACATCCTTATGCAATTTCATCTATAAGTTCACATCAAGAAAAATTGCATTAAGGGTCAAAAGTATTCTGGCATAATCATTCTCTTCCAGAATCTGAAGAGTTTAGTTTCTTACAGGGTAGAAAAATCCATATTGAAATTGTAGCAACTCAAGAAGGTGTTCAGATAACTATGGTAATAAAGTTGAATTTGTCAAAATCACAAGGGCCTCAACATAGGAATAGCTAAAGAAAAAATAAAAGTGAATTTAAAGTGGATTCCAATAGGAAAAAGCTTCCAACTAACTTACCTTTTTGCTAACGATATTCCACTTTTGCGAGATGGATCAAGAAGGGATACTAGAGATTTGAAGGAAATAATAGATATATATTTTATTGCTATTGGTATGTTAGTCAACACGCAAAAATTTTCTATCCATTTTTCCACATTGGAAGAAATCCACCCAGGAGAAATCCTTCAAATGTTTCCCTACAATTGGATTGAGTTCAAGGATGGATTCAAATGTTTATAATTTTACATACAACCAAACAAATATGGGAAAGATGTTTGTATTTTTCTTAAAGGGAAAACAAGATAAATTTCCAGTGCCATATGTTACACCATTTTTTGGTCATCTAACCTATTATCATTTGATGAACCCAAGTACACCATGTAAGACCAATTTTACCCTAAGTAAAATTGCTTTCACTATGTGAAATAACTTAGTAAAACACCTTTAATAAGTTGTTTATGGTCTAAACAGGAAACCCCAAAAGGAGATAATAAACAAATCTATATTTTTTTATATTTCCTAGTCATATTTAACCCAAAACAAGGAAATCAATTAAATAAATCCTTATTTATTTGATTATTTCCTAGGAACAAGTTATTTAAATCCTATTTAAATAATATTCCTAGTTAAATTTCACTAAATCATTTATAAATAATTAAATAAATCATTATTTATTTAATTATATTCCCACCATTTCCTTAAAAATAGTAAATAAATCATTTCTTTATTTATTATTTATAAATAAAGGAATTGACCCAAGTCAAAAATCCTTTTCCCTCCAACAAATATAATAAAATATTCCTAAAGGTTGGTTCTAGAATTTGATTAATAATATTTTATTCATGCACCAAGTTCTAGACCGCCCCAATATTTTGTTATAAATAGAAGGGTTTTCCCCATTCATTAGTCACCTTTCATTGCATTAGATCACTCTGGATCTATACACTTGGTCACATTTTCCATTTTTTCCTTGTGATCTCCCATTGAGTTCTATGTTTGTCTAGGTTTTCTACACCAACAAGAGAGAGGAATTTTAGATCTGAAATGCTGAGGACTTTCAAGAACCCATCCCATTGAGGAGAACTAGAAAAAACCTTTCTTTTTTTCCTCTTAGGTGCCCCCTTTTTAATACAAAAAATTCTTTCAAATACATCGTTCTTGTCTTGTCTATTGGATGCATGGAGCCATATTTTATTACTGCTTAATGTCTTTTATGCTTAGATCTGGATGTGTGCAACATTATTGGGATCAACTAATTGCAAACTTAGAGATATTGGCAGCCACAATTGATGTTAGGGCTATTTGTTATGCGTAGCTAAAGTGATATTTTACGACGAAAGATTCATACTAACAATTGGCGACTCCACACGGGTTTTCTTTTGCGACCACTGTCGTTTTATATTTTCCTGCATATCCAGCTATTTCAAACCCTAGGGCTTCTCTTCAGTTTCCTATTTTTACTATTTTTATGGTGCTTTTCACCTCTAAAACACTCAAACATTAAAATTTTTAACTTTCGTGTGTTTCTGGCCCTATTGCGCTAGTGACAGCCATCAGCTGCAGCTGAGACGACAATTTTTTCTGAAATCTGCCGCCGAGAGACCTGGATCTGCAGGTCGCACTTACGGCCCAAAAATTGTGACTTGGACCCGAGGATGCACTTTTCTGCCCCAAACCTACAACATGGATTGAAAACAGGTTAGAACCTGCGACCTGCACTTCTTTCTGCAATTTTCCAGCAATTTTTTTGGGTTTGTCTGAAGCTTCTGTCAGGGTTTTCCAGCCTCCGTCTCTGCCCATCTAGACCTGTTTCAGATCTGTTTCACTCAACTAAGTGGGAATATTACCCCTTAGGGCTTAGTACCCTTCACTTTTGGTGGGCGAGTTTTAGCTATTTGAGACGTTTGAATTTTCAGAGTTTCAGCCTTCTTCTTTTCAGATCTGATACCTCCTTTTCAGATCCCTTTAGATTAGCTCTTATCCCTTTCAAATCACCTCATCTAGTTTTGTTTGGGTTTACCTCTAGGGCCACCTCTTCGTCCCTCCTCCCTTTAGCTAATTTCCTCTTTTGTTACAACAACCTTGCCTCTGTCTCTTTGCTATTCTCTGCACCTCTTTCCAGCAGACTTATCCTTTAGATCCTTGTCCCTTCCGACCTTAGATCTATCAGCCTCTTTTTTCGTGTGTTTTGACTAGATTGTTTCCCTCTTTTTAGACTATTTTTGAGAGACCTTCCTTCTTGGGTTAGATTGATGCATTGTTAGCTGTTAATTTTTGGTTATTTCAGCATTATCTACTGTTATTTGCAGATTCATTTTCAGTTACGCAACACACTTTTTCTTTTACTCTCAAAACATCTAGGTTTAAAAAAAATATAAAATCAACACATGCCACACACTGACCCTAAATGAAGAAGAGCCTAGTTAACATCGCCTGGCAAAGACTTTAAAATCAAATGACACTGCACCTCTCTGCCCTTGGCCTCACTTGATTTTGTCCCTCCCTGCCCTTGTCGGTTTTTCTTCTTCCTGCCATCATTGCGCCCACAAGGCACTTATCACGGAGACTTCTTGGCCTTCACCCTCAGTTTCTGGTTGGTCGACTTCCTCCTTCCCATCATCATCGAGTAAGTCCTCCCCCGAGTCCGCACTTTGACTCTTCTTCTGATTGTTCGGGTTCTCCCCCTTTTACCTTCACCATGTCTATTTCAGGACCTAGCACTAGCGGCAACCCCAGTTCTATTGCTGGGTCCGTTTCCAGTGGAACCACTACGAGACCTACCTTGACTACCCCTTTACTCCCTTATATGGTTGGTCGTAGTCTCCCCAAATTCAATCAGCTGATCAATGATCCTATCCGCCACGATGTTAGTTGGCCTGCTATGCCAACCAAGCTCCCCTCTGACTTTTCCAAGTTCGAAGGCCTTGCTACTAAAGATCCCTCCAACCATATCTGATCTTTCCATATGTGGTGTTCATCCAATTCCATTACTGATGACTCCATCTGTCTTAGATTGTTCCAATGAACGCTTACCGGCGAAGCTTCTAAATGGTATGTTGACCAGGGTACCTCCTCCCATACCACTTTTGCAACCATTTCCCAAGCCTTTTTATCTTATTTCCAGCTACCTCTCCGATACGACACTGGTACTGAGATTTTAACTTCTTTCCATCAATCCTCTTTGACCCACCTTTTCGCTCATGTCCAGGAATGGCGGCGAAGAAGAAGCTTATGTCGCGCTCCTGCCTTTGAAGATCAGGTTTATATGGACTGGTTCTTTCACTCCCTCTTACCTCCCATTGGCAAGGATGTCACCTCCCATTTCCCTCAAACCGAAGAAGCTGCCCTCCAAATAGCATTGAAATATGACCTTATCAATGCTCAATCCAGTTATGTTTATACTGTCCTTCCTGACCTCGCCAAACCCGATGGTGCTAACGCCCCGAGGCATCTCACTCTGGCAATGGTATCGTTGGAGCTCTTTCACATACCGTTGTTCAACCTCTTATGGGCTATGGTTTCCCTCCAGGAGAGGCCAACACCTCCAGCACTTTTCCCCCTCTAAGTAGCATGTATCCAGGATACGGCATGCCTCCTCCTTTTTCCCACCCTCCTACTTACCTCAATGTTTCCCACCCTAACCCCTATCCTTACCTATAGCCTAGTGTCCCAGCTCCTCCATCATTTGGACCTCTCCCTCCCTTGCCTTCTCAACCCCCGCAGCCGCACTTAATACCCCCTACAGGGCAAGTCTTTGCTCAACAGGGCGCGACCAATTCTCTTCCTTCTCAAAGAAAGAGGAAAGGCAAACAATATGCCTCTAGTAATCATGGACCCAATCCTCCAAGTATTGATTCTAACACCGCTAACCAACCACAGGGCTCCCAGCCCAAGCCAGACAGGCCTCTCCGCACCAATAAGCCCTATTTGTGTTGCAGTGTTTATGGTCATTACACTCATGATTGTCCCCTATTACCATAAATGTGGCAGATATGGGAGTCTCAGGCCTCAGTGCGGGGACAACATTCCTCCCCTACTGTCCCTCCCAATACGGCTACTTCTCAACCTGCTGTGTTTACTGATCCTTTCCCTCAACAAGGATTTGTGGCCACTCAATCACCTCATTCCCTGGTAACCACTCAACCTTCCCCTTTTGGTTCCTCTGATTACTAGATTCTCATGATGGCCCCTGACCAACCTCTTACCATCGACCTTAACCTTCAAACTCAGTCTCGTCAGTATTCCACGCCTCCCGCTCCGTCTGTCCCCGAGTCCTCATCTTAAGGTCCTACAGAGCCTCCGTCGACACCCAATGGTCCCTTGCAAATCCCTCCGACCAAAGCTGAGGTTTATACCAAGATTCCTAAGGGCCCATTACGCCGAAACACTGCCTCTGGTCAGGCTGCCCATTCATATAGCATATTATATGATCTGGCACAATCTCCTACTGCCATTTCAACACTGGAACTCCTCCTGTCATGTCCTTCTCTAAAGAAGGCTCTAGTATCTGTCGTGGGTGTTGTAGATCCTGTTGATGACCAATTGATTGTTTTCGACGCCCGTCAATCAGACCATCCCCCACTTCCTACTTCTATTGCTTTCCAAATCCCAGTCAAAATATGAAATTCCAACATTTCTTGGTGTATTATTGATGGTTAATTAGGGGTGGTAGACTCTAGAGTGGTCCTAGTAAAGTCACAGTTTTGGAAGCATTTACTATTTACTGGAAAACAATAGTTTATTTTCCATAAGGAATTCTAGAAAAAATTAGAAGGGAATATTCAAATTGTTATGTTCAGGAAGCAAGGAGAAAGATCTAATAGCCCTTGTCAAATGGAAAAATATCTCAAAGCCAAAGAACATAGAAGGATGGGGTTCAAAAACAATTTTCCAGTTTAGGAAACCACTATCATAGAAGAGTGTATGATAATTGATCCTAGAGGATGGCTTGTGGAATAAAACATTAGTCCACGCTCTAGCTATATTTGACCAAGTAATATATATTCAGAAAATAAATATAGAATATTAATCACAACGAAGTTATATTTATGAGGGGCTGAAAGAAAAAACATATATATATTACAAAATTGATAATGGCAGTACATTCTCTATTTTTGGGGCTGAAAGAAAAAATTTATATAGACTAAAAAAAATTAATAATGGTAGTACATTAATTGGTATTCTGGTTTCTTCATTTTTTGCGTAGAAAGGGGACAAGTTGAGTATTGTTTATTTTTTTACCGACAAGAAGGTCGTAGGGAGTAGCCCGAGATTCATGCCTTGTTCTGTCACTCTTGTTCTTTTTAACTGACTAGATATTGGCCATACTGCATAAATCCCCTAACTATTGGCCCTCGGTCACCACAATGCTATGTATCCCACCTTCCCAATGTTACTATCCAATATTCAGTGATAAAAAATACTATTTTCAAGTTTACTTAGTAGTGGTCCTAGGTCAAAATTTTATATTTTCAAATCAGCTTTCAAATAAAATTTTGTTCATTGGATATGTCTAGGTCTTAAAATGCTACTCCCTCCACTATATTCATGGTAATTGTCATTTCATAGGTCATTTCCTCCATTATCAGCTAGAGTCTTAGGCCAGTCACCATATTTTCACCTAAGTCAGTGTCTAGGTGTCTTTTGTTTCACCACCATAAATGTCCAAATTATGTCATAAAGAAGGCAAAAAAAGAGTCATTTTCACCATACAATTTATCTTCAAAGGGTGTTATAATAGGTAGTAAAATAAAGAAAGACAATTTTCCTTCTTTCAAAGCTAGTTACATTGTCAAATTGTTCAAGAAAGGAAAACAAATTCTCAAAAGATCATGATCTCATTGAAAGACAAACTAAGGTATTTTCTAATGTTATAAAGGGAAAAATTGACTTCGTCAACTCATTTTATCCTCTCTTGTTCGATAGAGCTCCTCTCTAACCTTCAGAACACTCTAAAACTGCCAAAGGTGGAAGAAAGGAAAAAAAATTCAAGTAAACTCATTCTGCTACACTTCTGGGAGGCATCACAACATTTTTGAGTATTGGCGCGACGTTTGTGAGTGTTGGTGCTATGCTTCTGCCACTGCGATACATTTCTGCCAAAGATGCTATGATTTTGGGTTTTAGCCTCCAAGTCAACCATTAAAGCTTCAAAAAAACTTCACCAAACTTCTTTGGCATCCAAAATGAGTAAGTGGACACCCTCAATACAAGTTTAAGTCAATTCATTAGTGTATGAGTAATTTCTCTCCTTAGGGTTTTGGTCCACTATGCTTTTAGGGCTTCCCATTCTTGATTGGTTTTATTTGTTTAGAACCCTCATCCCACCATCTAAAACCTTCACATATCTTCCACAGACCCTACCTTAACACTCCTATCACTCACAACCCTCTTTACCATTGTTTCCGTCAAAACCCTAATTTTCCACTACATTTCCACAAGAAAACTAGGAAATCCATGTGTTTTCACATTATGATCAATCTCCCCATACCTGTTTCAATAAATTTCACTTGTAGCCTAAAGATAACACATCACCCTACCTCACCAATTTTTTTGGGATTTTTTCCTAGCTTCCTTATACCTCATCACATCCCCTAAAGTCACCTTATTCCTATCTCCTGTTTTCCAAAAATTCCCTTTCCCTACTTACTTCATCTAGCTAGGTTTTCATCCTATTCACAAGAATTATGGAGGGTGAAAAGAAGGTTCACAAGGGAGGAAACCATTCCATGTTTGATCCATCCACTTTTCAAGAACTCAATGCTTCCCCTTATGCCAAGAGATGTTTTGAAAACAATGGATGTTTAATATTTGTGAGAGAATCATGGAGGTAGGTTGTCATGCTCAATTGACTATCCTTTTTTCCACTAACTTCAGCAGAGACAAGGCCATCATAGCAGGCATTGAATTCAATCTATTAGCAGATTCCATCACTCCAGCAACATGTATTCCAAATGAAGGAGAAGTCTAGTTCAAAGGCATGGAATTGGACCTTGAGAACTACCTGATGCTCCTAAAACCTCATTGCAGAGATGAACCTAAGCATTTTTTCCCATTCAGACATTTACTTCATAACTATGCCCCATTAACGACGCTAATCATGAAATATTTTACATGCGAAGGGAGATTTTCAAGATTGCACCAATACCATGTCAGGTTTCTAATGCACTTCACAACCACCAAATCACTCAATTTGTGTAAATATTTATTCAGGAGTTTGGTCAAAATGGTGGAGAAGTTACAAAGCAAAGGTAAAGATCATCATCCTAGTTTGTTCCACCATGCTTTGTTGAAGCTGGCTGTTTTGCACCAACTCTCAGCAAACAATATGACCTAGGAAAATTTCATGGAGAAAGTAGCATCAGCCCCTGCTACTATTCCGCCTATTGTTCATAGCACATCATCAGCATCAGCACAGCCAAAGGAGGTTGGATCTTCAAGTAGGCAAGCAGAGTTTTCAAAAGTGCCTATGGTTGAGATCACTCAAACCTATGAGAAGGGTAAGAGGATGATTTTTTCTCCTATGACCATCAAAGGTGTATTTTCATCTAAAGCTACACTTGAGCAAAGAAAAATAGTATAACACCAATATACTTATGATCGTGAGTCACCACTACAACAACATGATAAACAAGCACCCCTAGAGGTTGACATGGCAGAGCATGTGAAGGATAACTTAGACCTACTTGTCGAGGCATCCTTTACTATTTAGCCTATCATCCACAAGTGTCATAAAACAATTTTTGAGATGTTTTTGAGTATTTTTAGCATTTTTTCTGATTTTTGGGAAATTTTGGAAATTTGGCCTTCACATAAACGTCATGCAGCAGCACGACACTTTCTCTCATAGCACTCAAATGAAGAAAGGTTTATGCTGTTGGATGCATTTTCAATTGCGCATTATAGATTAGGTCATGTTTTTTCATGACACCACTTGATTGTGGAGAAGAAGCCAAAAAACTGCCTCTTTTTCATGTTTCTACCAGTGTTTTTGACCAGGTGCGGTGCTTCTAGAGTGAGGTTGGGAGAATCAATATTTTATGGTTTTCCCGTGGGTGTTTTCTCAATTTTGAAGGTGCATTGGAAAGTAGACACGTAGGGATACCTATACCAAGATTCATAATTTCAAATGGATTTTTTACAGTGGTTCAAATTCACCTCTGAATAGGTTAGATGCTTCTGCTAGAGAGGTGCGATGCTTCAACTAGTGGCACTACGTTTCTGCATTTGATTCCTTTCAGACATCTGTCAAGCCAGGAAAAATTCAGAATTTGAAGCTAATCTATCCGATGAGGTATAATTTCAGGAATTGAGTTCCTTTTTTTCTCTTGTAATGAGGAAACATGTAATTTAATGAAGGAGACACACACTCCTAGTCTTTAGCTGAATTTTAGGGAATAGTTTCCAACTTCCCTAGATTCTAGGAAGTGACACATCTAATGTAATTATGATGCATCTTGGATAGGATTTCAAACCTATGATGTTTCATGACTCTTGTTTTCCTATATGTATTCCAACTCGAGCCATTTGAAGGGTTTTATAGTTTTTATTTGCAGTGGAGCTATTGTACAAGCTTTTTTCTGAATGAAATCAAAGGCAGTGTTGCAGACATAGTGTTGAGACTCCAGTGGTATGCCTTTGAGCATTTTATTTTCTCTGTAATCTTATCATGTTTAATTTTATGTTATCTATATTTCACCTATATGCTTTTTTATGTTAATATTATCATTTTATGGATATAAATCATGCTTTCCATGAGTCTATTTTTATAATATTTACATGAACATGTCTCTTCCCTTTTGATGAATGAATTCATTTTAATGCTCATTGTGACTCTATATCTGTTCCCCCTATACAAAATTACAAATTAAGCATTCTCCTAAGCTTACCTACCTGGCCTCATCCTTGCCTCTGCAGTCTAACCTTTGAAATCTGATCTAAGCCCTAGACCTAGTTCCCTAACTGTCATTCCTATCCAACAAAGCTTCAAAGAACCAAAAACCCTAATCTAATGAGCAGCATAACTAGCCTAAGATCATTATATCCAGCCATATCTTTGCCTCCAAAGTGACATTGATAGAGCCCTATCTAGTTTTGGAAGGGCTAGCTACCTGATCTAAAGGTTGGTCTGTGGTTACCTTCCATTAGCTCCATTCTTAGCCTTGGGAAGCAAGGGAAAGTGATAAAATTTTTGGTGTCATTGCCAGGGAGTGATTGCAAAACTTTCCCTAGGAAAAATTATTTAGTTCAGTAAAGGTTAGACTTGTGGGTGACAAGTTATGACATTCGAAGAAGGTTGACTTACTAAATTCGAGCCACAGTGCAAATTCCCAATAAAACCTAGCTCCCAAAAGACACACTAGGTTAAATCCGGACCCAAATCCCTCACCAATTGTCAATGACCCTGAGAGACTTTTAAGAAAGCAGAAAACAATGTCTCAGAAATTTGGAAAGGCTATTCCTCCACTTTTGAAATCAAACTCTTTGCCTACGAGTTTTGAAACATATTTGTTTAGATCCAAGTCCGAATCATTTCTTTCAGAAATTTTCTTTGATCCTATTGATTTTGAAACCTATTTACCTTTTTCGGAATCTTCTTATTCTAAGATTGATAGTGAAGTTTTGTATAATTATCCCAAACTTCAAGGTTTGGTGGATAAGTTTCATTAACTTCAAAAAAATCTTACTTTCAATACCAGTAGTAGGCTTTTGCTTCACCACATGCTATTACACCTTCTCACACAATTACATTATCAACTCTTCCTTTCATTCCATCATTACCTATCCAAGTTTTCATTCCATCAACACTTCCACAATCCCCTCCATTTATCATGGCTAGATTCTCTTGATTGATCTTACCACAACAACTCACTGCACTACCTCAGAATTATGGTCAAATATTTCCTCTTTTTGATGGAACATCAAAGGTTATTTCTCATTAAAACATTGTCAAAGTAGTTGATTTCATAGATCTTGAAAAGATTGACAATGATGATGCCAAGATGTGCATCATAGCACAAAATTTCTTAGAAGAGGTTAAAAAATGGTTTCGCTCTCTAACAGTTGGTTCAGTAGCTAATTCACAATAGCTAATTGACTTGTTTATGAAAAAAAGGGAGGAGAATGAGAATCCATTACAAATCCTAGCTGAATATAACACCTTGAAAAGGAATCCTAATGAGTCATTACAAGACTTTACAATAGGGTTCAATAGAATTTATGAATCTATTCCTAAAAATATCAAGCCTCCTCCAAGCCTTGCTTTAATTCATTACCTTGATGGTTTCAATCCTGATATGGCGTACCAGTTGAGGGAAAGAAATCCATCAACACTTTAAGAAATGCAGAGAAATGCAGTGAGCATGGAAGCGAATCTGATTATCAAAAATTCAAAAATCAAAACAGAGAAAAGGGTCACTATCAAGGAATAAACATCTACTTCATCTGAAGGCAAGCTCAACACCTTGATCAAAACCATGGAGAAGTAATGGAAAAAATGGCCATCGTTGAGAGACAAGATGAACCTTCCTTTAGAAATACCAATTTGGGTCAAAATCAGTAGCCGCAATACAGGATCAAGAAAAGGGCAGAGAGGGGTCAGGATCCACAAAGTCAGCAACAAATTCAAACTCCATTTCAGTAGAAATACACAGAAGGGCCTGATGAAGAATATGAAGAATATATTTCAAGCGAAAATCATTTATTTGAGGAAAATCAAAAACCTATTTTCCTCACTAAAGAAGATCAGTTTTCTGTAGAAATTCATGCACCGAATGATCATCAATATGTCTTATCAAATGATGATATCCTATCAATATGGACAGAAGATTACCAGAGGGGATATCAGAACACTCTTATTTAAGTACAAAGGAAATATGGTTTGAGGAATAGGAATGTTCCTATAACCTCCAATCAGAAAAAATTAAAAATAAATTAAAAATAAAATAAAAGATAAAAAATAAAATAAATAAATAAAAAATAAAAAATAAAAAATAAATATAAATAAATAAATAAATTCTCAAACCGATACTCATCATAAAGAGACAACTTCTTCAAATCAAAGAAATGAAAAAGGACTCGATGTTCCTAGTCCTAAAAAAGGCAATGAAGCTTTTGCCAGCAGCTAGAAAAAATATAAAAAATTCTAATATGGAGGACATAAGAAGGATATTCCACACAAATATCAGCTCGAGAAGAAATATGCACCATCCAAAGAGGTAGAAAAACATTTTTCTGTTTTTATTCTTGAAAATGAAATCTAAATACTGAAAGTCTCCATTCCTTTAACTGAAATAATCAAGAATGACAAGTATAAGTTTCAAGTAGCCAAGTTTCTTAGCGTAGATCATATGTCTGATATGGTCAATGTAAGTGATGATCACTCAGAACTTTTATTTGGTCCTCCTGTTGATGGTGATTTAGAAGATAGTGAGGTCCCTCCATTTTATCTTAGCCTCAAAATACATGATTTTATCCTCCATAACACCATGCTTGATTCCAGAGTGACTCATAACCTTATGCCCAAATCCATCATGGATTTATTAGGACTGGATATCACAAGACCCTACCATGACCTTTATTCATTTGATTCAGGTAGAGTGAAATGTCTTGGCCTCATTAAATATATATTGGCGCCTTTAGAGAAAATCCAAGACAAGAATGTCCTCATGGATGTTGTTTTGGCTGATATCCCTCCCAGATATGGAATGTTTCTCTCCCAGTCATGGGGAGAAAAACTTAGAGGTACCTTGCAGCTCAACTTTTCATATGCTACAATACTAGTATCTAGCCAACTTAGAAAACTATACCAGGAAATTAAAATGAATTACATGATCAGTAGCAAAGAAAAGCCTAATAATCACCCCATACATGTTGTTCATAAGGGTTTAGAATATTTTATGTTATTCAATGATGAATTTTCAGCATCTTTAGAAATTTTGATGGAAGAGAAGACATAAAATTCAGAATTTTTAAATTCTATTTTAGAAATTGTAAATGTGGAAAACTAAGAAAAGATGCCAGGTGGTTTGGAACCAAGTGCATCGGCCCAAAAAAGATATGGAACAGTGAAAGACACATAAATTTTTGGTACAAAATACCTTTCTCAAGCAGCAAGTAAAGTTCAATCATCTAATTTGCAACATCCTGATGAAGAAAGTGGTTTATAGACCATAGAATTCGACGGAGCCTTGGGTAAGGAAGGGGTTGGAATTAGAGTATGGATTCACAGACCTATAAATTAGAATTTTAAAATTCCTCCTAATGTTTTAATTTCCTCTTACAAGTTATCATTTGACCTTTCGAACAATGAAGCAAAGTATGAAGATTTGATATCCGGTCTAAAAATTCCCAAGAAATTAGGTGCCAAGAAAATTTTTGTGTATAGTGACTCTGAATTGGTAATAAGGTAAGTCAAAGGGGAATACCAAGCCAATAATCCTAGGATGCGAGCTTACCAAAATGCATGGCTATATATCCTCAAGACCTTCACCGACTATAATTTGTCATTGATCCCAAGGGACAACAATGTTATTGTTGATTATATTTCCACTTCGACCAACGTGTTTAAAATTGCATTATATCCCAATAAGAAGTATGAGATATGTTGTAAATATTGTCATTGATGGCGAAGGAGCAAAAAGGAGAAGCACCAGAATTATCAGTGAGAACAAAAGAGTAGATCAGGATCAGCTAGAGTATAAAGGAGAAATAAGGCAAAGAAGGAAACATTTAAGTGAAGAAGCATAAAAGAGAGGCAGAGGAGCGACATTAGAGGCAAAGGAGCAAAGAAATGGAGCATCAAAGAGGCATAGATCAGCACCATAATTATCATTAAGGAAAAGGAGCAGACAAGAAACAACAATAAGGAAAAGGAGCAAATCAAGAAATGATGCATTGATAAAGCATAAAAAAGAGGTAGAGGAGCAACAGAGAGGCAAGGAGTAGCAGAGAGGCAAGCAGCAGCACTAGACCATTAGCAAAGGCAAAGGAGAAGAGAGGAGAAACATTAGAATCAAAGGAGTAAAGGCAACAAAGGTAGTTAAGGTATAAAAAGAGTTAAGGCAGTAAAGGCAGCAAAGGCAACAAGGTGGGTCAAGTCGTGAATGAGCGGCTCGGGTCGTGCTATTCAGAAAAGCTCAAGAGTCAGACTTGTTTTTCATTCATAACAGTCCATGAGGGCGAGGGAAGTTCAATGGTTCAAGTCAGAAAATGGATAAAATCGTGAACGCACGGGTCAAGTCGGGAAAATGAAGTGAAGTAGAAATGGATGGTCGTAATCAAGTCGTAGAAATGACAACGAGAGAATGGATGCACTGAATTACATCACATTGGCCAGAAGACGATAGGTTCACATCACAATCGTTAACATTTATATTTACATGTTATTCATCGTAAGTTATTTAAGTTACGTTGCGAAGCATATCGCATATCGCATAAGATAAGGAGAACCGTTATGCTAAATGTTAAAAGGTGCAATGTGCGATAAGGTTTTGTCGTGGGTTGTGAAATCGCGAAATAAAAAGTATTGTGAAGTGCAGGAGATGACTTGGAAGCTGACGTGGCAAGTGACATGGCTACTGACGTGGAATATCATGGACCTGACCCCACAAATCGCAAATACATCTTGATGATGTGGCAGACTATGTGCCAGTGACGTGGCACCCTGGTGGGACCCGAACCTTTTATCGCAAATCACATGTCGCAAGAGGTTAAAACAAAATATCGGAGTGAAACGATGATAAGAATCTGCAATGAGGAAATTTTGATGAGAAACTACGATGGAAAATTGCGATAATATAGGTGAGACCCCTTCGCATATCACAGATCAAGAGTTTAGAAGGACTAGAGCACAACAAATAACAATGAAAAGTGTCGAAATACGATGAGAGACTAGACGCGATACCTTCCAAAGGTAAATGATAATACATTTGAAAGTCTAGGTGTATGTGTATTGAGTTATGAAATCACAGCAGGAGAAAGAAATCTATATATAACATATAAAATAGGGGAACGCCAAATTGCGATAAGAAACCGGATGCGAGGCTTTTCAAATTTTAATTGAAATATAATCAAGGTCAAAGTTTTAATGTGTTTGCACCATTTCTTAGAAGAAAATCCTGAACGTGAAGTTGACTCGGGTAATAAAGGAAAAGCTGGAATGCAAGAAAGGGGACTCGTGTAAGACCCGACTCTAATTGCTCAACGATATATATATATATATATATATATATATATATATACGACATTATACCTTCCTTAAGGAAAAATGACCCAGTGCTCGTGCAGAAGTGTTATGTGGTTGCGGTTATGAGTTAAAAGGAAAGGCTAAACATAAGAGAAAAGACTCGGGCAAGTGACCCGACTATAGTGAAAATGGTAGTGTTCCTATTAAAACAAAATTCTGAACGCAAAAGAAGTACTCGGGTGTATAAGTGACCCAACATAGAGAGAAGAACATAGAATGTTATGGGTAAGATATGCAATAGGTAGAGGCTGTGTCAAACGTAAAGGCATGGGTCAAGTCGGGCAAAGACGGTTAGGTTGCAAAGATGAAAATATAACAGCAGGTAGAGAAGACAAAGGGATAGTAGGTAGAGAAGACAAAATGAACAGAAAAGAAAGAAACTGAAAGGGCTGAATTGAAATATTCTTGTAACTGTAAATGTAAATTCATTGATTATATTATTTTATTTGTGATGCAAAGGAGAGACTCCATAGGCATAGGAAAAACTCCAATGAGTGTTGTAATGATTATGTCTAATGTAATGACCTGAACTGAAGTGTGAGGAATCTAATGGTTGGAAGGCAGAGAGCTAGGCTTGTTCCCTTCATATTACCTATAGAATACAAATAGTCAGGAGTTATCTATATACGATATGTAATATCAGTGTGCAAAAAGAAGGTTAGATAGCTGCGGAATGGATGTGAGTGGAAGAATGTAAGACAACTGCAGAATGGATGTGAGCGGAATAATGTAAGACAGTTGCAGAAGGTTGGAGAGTGGAAGAATCAAAGATAACTGATAGAAATGTTGTGCACATAAGGAACTGATATGAAGCAGATATGAACGCTGAAGAGGCACAAGTGGAGAAGGAGTATAACAGAGTTGATATCCAAGTAAATCAGAATTTTAGTTTCATGTTGAGTGAGGGGATTGTAGTCTCCTTTCAAGTTGTAGCTTGATAAATTTCTAGATGGAGCTGGGTGAGGTAGGAGCCTCCTGTAGGTTGTAGCCTACAGAAAATATTTAGGAGTTTGAGCTTCCTTGCAAGTTGTATCTTGTAGAAGTTGAGGTAGGAGCCTCCTGTAGGTTGTAACCTATAGAAAATACATGGGGTTTGGTGCTTCTGTTTCAAGTTGTAGCTTGATAGATGTCCAGTTGGAGCCGGTTGAGGTAGAAGCCTCCTGTGGGTTGTAGCCTGCAGAAAATAGATGGGGGTTGGAGCTTCCTTGAAAGCTGTAACATGCATAATTTGAGGTAGTAGTCTCCTGTAGGTTGGAGCCTACAAAAAATCAATTGTGAGAGGGAGTTGGAGCTTGCCTTTGCATCACAACAATAATAAGATGTGGTTTTATCCCTTATAGGTTTCCACTTATATATGATGTTTATGTGCTTGATGATTATGTGTTGATGTGATGTTTAATCTACCTAAATACTTATTGTCCACACATTAAGTTTGTTGATTGATTATGTATTAATATGCTTATGAAATGATGATGTAAATGAGTTTAATGAAAATATTTTTAAACATCCATGAATGTACTAAACTGATTCACCCCCTCTCTCAGTTTAGCCAAGGGTTCATCAAGATAAACGTCAAACATTGCCCTATTTTTCCAGATAATGGTCACTATTGTTAGATCTTTCAAGATGACAAACATATCAAAAACTTCTTGCAGACAGAAGAGGAATTTTTTAATTCACAAATAGATGACCAATTTTTTGAAGATGACAAAGAATTGCATCCAACAGAAATGAAAGTACTTCAGCTGAAAGACAACTCCATTATTGAGGTCTTGTGCCTTTAGAGGAGCCTTGTAATATTCCAAAAGGGAGAATGCAGTAATACTGAAACACAATGTAAGACTTGTAGCAAAGTAAACAATACATCTAAATACACATTAGAATGCACAGAAATAGCTGAGCCATTTTATTATATAGGATGTGAAAAAATAAAGTACAACAGTGCTCAAAATAGGAGACACTCAAGCCAAGGGATGGCCTAGAATGATCCTGCAATGATCCCACAAGAGGGACTGCGTAACTGCTGAACTGCTGGAAGGTAAAATACGCTATCCCTGCTGCAACTATTGGCACTACAACTGCCTAAAAGATAGAAAGTTAGATCTAAGAAGAATGGGAGCTCCGATGATGCTGAAAATGTAGTACAGGGCTTAATGATGGATTCCCAAGATAACCCAGAAAGGGTTTCTTAGATCTGTTAATCTAAGAAAACCACCCTCTTAGGGCTTCACATATATGCTTCCGGGAATGATATGATGGCTTCAATGATGCATAGTCAGATGCAATAAGGGTTGATCCCTTCTAGATCCTTGGTCTAAAAGCTCAATATCTAGCTCCTCCAATCTCATGCACTAAAAATAGTTGTTGGATGAACAACAGCTTTAGAAAACTGCGCTGTCAAAGAGGAAGGCTCAATAGCGTACTGCTAAATGTGTCAAATCAGCTCCTAAGTGATGGAAAGAATAGATCTAATGTGAGGATATGATCCCTCACAATATTTCGAGCTAAAATACTGGAAACGTCCTTCCTCCAATAGATCTACAGGATTGGATTGCGCAATCCTTGAAGTGACTACTGCTACATGGAGGTAAAACCCAATGGCCTGAATGTTGGATATCGATCTGTTGCTCTTGAGAGGATGAATGTGAAGAAAAAAGTGGTAGGATGAATCCTCCATCGGTTTCCTAGTTGAATGCTAGAAACAACCTCCTGAAGATGGCACTAATGCTTCATAAGGAATGAAATAAAATCCTCTTCCTTAGAGATCACTCAAAGAAAGAGGTGAGGTTCCCGCTCAGGAACACCCTATGCTAAACAACACTGCAAAATCTGCTAAACAACCCAAGCATACACGGAAATATTCTTAGACAAATCTATATCTAAACAAAACAAGAAATGAATAATCCGAATCATGTCCTCCAATGTGCCTTCACCTTCATTATATAGATATGAGCCTTCCATAGCCTAGGCCCACTCCAAAACTGCGTTGTACATGTGGAAAAAAGTCTCCATGGTTGACTACTTTGTTTATCCATGTCCTCCATCTTGTTCACATGGGATGATTACCCTCTCCATCATGTGTGCACTAAATGCATCATTTCCTCCACTATCTTATCATAAGTGCTTTATGATCTTCTTTGAATACATTATGATATCAGTTGACCTTATCAAAGATCCTCATGGTTTTGCATTTAATATCCATGATCTTATTTGACTGTTTCATCCTCCATAATCTATCTCATAAATGAGACATGGCCTCCATTAATGGAGCTGCTCCACTACTCCATGATTTTAGATCTAGATCTAGAATATCTACATACACATAAAAAGTGGATTTTATTTATATTTGAGGATTATGGGTCCCTCCACACTTTTATTTAGTTAAATAATTAAGTTTGTTAAGAACTATAATATTCCAAATATCATGTGAAAATTTGGGAATATTACAGTCCTCCCCAGAAAAATGTTGCTTGTCCTCAAGCAACTACAAAAGTAGATGCTAGAGAAATTTGTCCCCCTCCAAATGGCATCCACACAAGGAAGGTCTCCCCATTTTCTGCAATGACTTATGTATGCCCAGCACCAATGCTGCTTCTCTAGAATGTCTAGAGTGATCTCTAACTGTGTAGCTAGATACCCCTTATCAATCATGAAGCTCCAAGTGACAACCATAAGCTTTCCAACACTCTCCACAATACATGATATACATAAAAATAGATGGTTCCTTCCAAAAGAGGAAAGCTCCAACTCACAAAGTATACCTCCATCCCCTACTACATGAAGTAAAGAGAGGATTTTCATGCCTCCATCCTTAGCCCTGTTAGCCTTGTTTGATCTAAGCATCATCCCAACATTGTACAAAATAAGAAGTAGAGATATATGGGTAGACAAAGATGTCAAACAATATTCTCCCAATAGTAGCCAACGCAGCAATGCTCCCTGTTGCCATACCACACCATCAAGATACCAAGTATGGTGTCCATACTCTCCAAGTAAGAGCCATCGGAGGAGTGCCTCTTGCTTCCATCCTCCAACACTATCATGAAAGGTAGGGGAGTATGTAGGACCAAAGTACCCCAATAAAAGCCATAGCAACAAGATCTCTTGCTGTCTCTTCACACCTTCATGTTCATCATGGATTAACAACAACATACTGAAGGACATGTGGAATTTCATATCAGCCTAATACAAAAAAAATCCATTATCAGACATCATGAGAGTATTATGCCATATTTCAAATAATATCAAACACATAAACATGGGAGATGTCATGGGATGGCGAAAATCTCTCAGCCAAAATGAACATGCCTTCTTCTGTTTCATTCTATCATCGATACACAAGGCATGAATCCAAAAAACATGAGCTATTTGGTGGTACCCATACTCACCAAAGAGCATCAAGCTTAACCATGCCTCCTTCTTCATTTCATGAGTGTTTTTCAAGGCATGGATCAAAGAAATAGGAGCCTTTGGTTAGTGACAAAACTTTCCCAAGAGCAACCAACGTAACCAAGCTTGCTGGCCCATATGATATATCTGCAAGTGGTCATGCAACGCCTTGTTTATCTTCCTCCCCCACTCATCCCAATGTGGATGATGAAGGATGTACTGCATAAACAGGGTATCCTCCCTTTGTAGAATACCATCCTCCTCAAACTGACAAAGAACTTTTCACTCCATGAAATGTTGAAGTGCACCTCCAATGAGATCTCTTAATGAGACCTTCTTCTCATCAATGGCCCTCCATAACCAATGAGGTTTTGGATCTTCTTCAAGTAGAAGTTACTCTTTGAGCTGTGAGATGCTCATTAAGAAAGGGTCATATAAAAATGAGAAAAGTTTCCTCATCTCAAGATTTCTACTGCTTCTCATCTTTACCTCCATTGCTTCATGAGTGAAGCTACCTTCAGACTTCTCGAAGAATAATGGGGCCCCTTCATTATCACTTTTACTAAGTGACATCGTTGTAGATCTGCATGGTAATACATATGATGTCTCAAAGCAAGGAATAATGTTGACCTCATAACCAGTCATTGTACATAGGATTATGCTCATCCCATTTTCTGAAACTCTACACTTTAACTCAAAGGGTTTAATGTAGTCCATCAATAACAAGCTGGGATAGATTTTAATCTCCTCCTTCATCAGATCAAGGGTCCTCTGCACTGTGATATGATGTTGCTTCAAATCAGCATTTTTCTCTAACCCTTGGTTATGCATTGGCCCTGATGGAATGCCCCCATAAGTTTCAATAAGATCTATTGAAACAATATGTGATGGATGTGTATGCATACCTTGGATCAACTAATGTGTGGGAAGCTCTTGTAAGAACACAAGAGTTCCTCCAACCTGGACAATAATGCCTCCAATAGCTAGTGAGAGAGATGGTTGCACTTCTATCAATGTACCAGCACTGGAATCTTCCTCCTCTTCCTCATGCATCTCCTGAATGATGCAAGGGACTCTATGTGTCAAGAGCTTAAGACTATCTTGCAAAGTTGCAAGTGTATTTTCTCTGGATGCAAGTACTTATGCAATTGGTGGTGAATGTAGTGACCCCTTGTTCAGAGTGACAATATTGACATCCTCCTTTGTTTGTTTAGGAAATGTCTCTTTGCGAGAAATATCTTGTTTTCTCACACCAAACTTCCTTCTCAACTTGTGAAATAAATCAGAATATTTAGTCACCTTTGCATGCTCCATGTGACCAAACCACCAATCTTTGGCTTCACCTAAAAGATGAAGTGTTGCAACTTGGACAGCCTCGTTTTCAGCCATAGGATGTAGCATGAAAAATGCATCTAACTCCTCCCTCCAAGCCTTAACATTGATTGAGGAATACCCATCAAATGTAGGAAAATAAAATATATTATTTCTCTTTCTTCTATTGTTGTTATAGGATCCTCTTTCTTCTTTGATTTGGAAGAATTCTTGGAGAGTTAGACTCTCTTTGAATGCTTTAGAATGTTCTTTGTACTCTTCAAGGTACAAACTAAGAGTCTCATGAGTCTCAATTTTTCTTATTTCTTCATTTCTATACCTCTCACCTTCTTCAAAGAAAGTGGGCATAGTAGATCTATGAGGAGATTTATGATTCTTTGGTTTTCTTCTTTGATGATAGGAAGTGTTTGGACCTTCCTCATCAAATCTTCTTCTTGGATATTCTTTCTGCCTTTCCTTCTTCATTTGATTGACCTCCTTGGAGAGATATTGCATGGATCTAAAGAGAGGAGTAGCAAGACTATAATCCTCCTTCATGATAGATCTCATCTACCTTATTCTTCTTTTGATGCAAAAGATGAAGTGTCCACAAGCTGAGCCAATGATCATGGTCTGATACCACCGAATACCCTAAAAGGAAGAATGCAATAATACCAAGACAGAATAAAATATAAGACTTACAAGAAAGGCAAACAATAAATCTAAATACACATCGAATGCATATAGTATTAGTGCGTTGTGTGTAGTGTGTTGTGATGTTTTTGGTCTTTTATGTTGATTTATGATGTTTTTGGTATTTTGGTGTTTTATGTTCACAATGAAACTGCCTAGAAAACTAATGAAAAGAAGTTGGTGGTCAAAACAGAGTTAAATCTAATGTATGGAATGGCAAATGCAATTGGAAACACTGAAGCAGAATCTGAACTATGACTAAATAAAAGCAAAAGCTTGATAATGACTTTTTAGGCAAATGAAACAAACTAAACTTGAGAAATGATCACTAAATATGCAAATCCTCTAACTAAACAGTTAAACACTAATCTTACCATGATGCAACATTTTGTTCTAAGCTCTTCTATTCTATGACTAATTCCTAGTTCTATTCTGCAATTCAATTGAATATCACAGAACCTTTACTCAAAGAGTTATTGGTTTCTTTTTCATAGTAGTTCTTTTGAGGAAGAGCTCTGTTTATGAATTGATGAGGAAATTGCAGAGAGATTTCAGACCTTATAGTGATGTTGTCTTCTGTTTCTATGGCTATGGATCATTTGTAGATTTTAGAACAAGAAGATGTTTGTGAATAATGAAGGCTGTCTTGTTAATCCTAACAACTAGAGTAATCTATTGTGCAATGGATGACAATTTGAATATGAGATGCAAGTGCAATGAGTTAATCTAAGAATGAACCTAAGATGCTACTAAACTAGAGCAATGCTTAACTATAAGTCATCATCAAACTTGAAACAAAGTAACTGAACATGAATTAAATGCAATGAAACTCCGGAGCATTCTAACTATACTAACATGCATTATTCTATGAAGTTACACAATCTGTTTGTTCATCATTAGTGATATTTTGGAAGGGGTAGAACAATTCTGACTGTGTAATTGTATGCAATTGAAAGAAAATGAACTGAAAGCAAATGAAAAACTAAGTTATCACATCCATACCCTACTCGTCATTATGATGTCTTGGGCAAGCGTTTAAGAGCAAGATCAGAGATGATAATTAGTACAAACACACAACTAAATCATTCATTATCACGGTCATGTCTTGAACTTCTTAAGGATGTCTTGGAAGAGTTTCTTCTTGTGGAAGAGTGATTAGAACAAGTGTAACTGTGATAGTGAATAGAAGAAAAACTACAACTAAATCCTACAGTACTATAGCTATTCATCATTCATCATTATAGTCTGTTGGGAGAGTGTCTTCTTGTGGAAGAGCTAGAATGAATATAACTACAGTAGCTAGTTAAAACAACTATAAATTCAGCTCCTAATCCTACAATACTATAGTCATTCAACATTCATCATTTTAATCTGTTGGAAGAGTGTCTTCTTGTGGAAGAGCTAGAATGAATATGACTACAGTAACAAAACAACTACCAATTCAAATGCAAAACGTAAAGGCAGCTAGGAAAACTTATCTAATTTTACGCAAAATAAATCCGTGCAAGAGGCAGGGGCCCTCTACCACTTGACGGCATTCAACTCCAAATTAAATCACGCCTTCAAAATAACTTTGTCTGCTCCATTAATGATGCAATAGTTTGAACATAACACTCTGCGTTTTCAGGAATGTATCACAGAGTTTAAACAAAATCTAGCAGCAAATCTAACATAAAATCTCTAACACAGCTCTCGGTCTCCCCAAGAGTTTATAAAGAAAATGCACGTAACAATAATTACAACAATTTAGGAATAATGTCTTTCCTTATCCGAATCATGTTAGGACTCTTTGAGGTGGCTACGTGAAGGAGAAAAGACATCTGGACTGAGACAGTCCTAATAGAAGTCTTCCTTCATAAATGTGTTCCCCACGTTCAAAACCCTACCCAGAATTCATTTCTTCCTCCATGATGAGCAACGAACCATGTAGACATGACATGGATCATGCCCATATGCGGTTTTTCTCAAGAGGCCACCTGGAACATACTCAAACATGAAGGCAGCTGCAAAATCGCCGGTTAGCTACGGAATGTCTGCATTCTGCAGCTAGTTCCGGTCAAAATGCTTAACAATGGAAAAAATCACAAAATTCAACAAGTCAGTCATGTAGATCATTCTAGAAGTAATTTTAACTATATTTATTGATCAATTGGGTCTAAGATAGAAATGGACAAGGGAAAATGAGGTAAAAATGAGGTGAAGGAAAGCACAAATTTGAGGCTCAACATACCCCCACTGCTGTCTCTTTGCATGTCCTCATGCAAATTATCCTATGAATTCAGAGGCTTCTGCAAGGACATCTAATCCCCTTCTTCTCCTTTGTCTGGAAGCTAGAGGTCTTCTGGGTTTCCTGATAACAAGTTTGAACCCGAGGTTGGTGAGTGCCCTGATTAGCTTTTTGTTCCTTGTCTTCAACTTCTCATTGGTCCTCTCCACTTTGTCTATATGCAGGGATAAGGTTGAGTTCATATCAGTTTTGAGCTTGATTTGATCCTTGAGAATTTCATTCTCATTTTTGATGTGTCTATTCAGTAATTCCAACTCATACCTATCCCTTCTTAATATATCTATTTCAGACAGTGGAGGACTGGGGGTTCTCTCTCTGCTTTCTGGAGCTTTCCTCTCTAAAGTTTCCACATAGTCATAAATTTCCTGTTGAGCAGGATCAATTTCAGGGGTTCCTTCATAAAAATCCTCTTCATCATCCTCTTCAATGGGTGTTTCTTCATCTTCTATATTGATTACCCCTGTTTGTTTGATTAGTGTTTTCTTCAGTTTTCCCTTTAATCTGTGGCTTCTCCTAGGCCGAGAGGATCCCTCTCCTTTCTCTGTGGCAGATTCCTTGATTATCTTCTCTTCCTTAAGTTGCCTCTTGATTCGAGTCAACTTCTCTAAAATGATTTCCTCACTGCTCTCTTGGACTGGTTTGTCAATTTCAACTTTTGAAGCCCTCCATTTCCTACTTCTCTTTGTAGGCTGTGGTTCAGGTGATGGTTCTTTTGCTTCTTCAAAATGATTTCTTATTAATAAATCATCCCATGTATCATTTGTTTTAGCTAGATGATGCTCAATCAAAATTTTGACCAAACCATGATGATACAGGGTTGTCTCTAAAAATTGAACTCTTCTCTGAACACAGGAAGCCATCTTCTTCAGACTTTGATGCAAGAAATATGGTAGGTTTAAGTCTTCTCCCAGAAAATGCATCATTAATCTAATGTGGTAGAAATAAAATGTTCCATATCTACCCTCACATGTAACAAATTTTTGTAAAAGAAGTAGTATGTTTCTCCATTTGTTTTTCAATGCAGAACTAGGAATTCCTTTCTTGAATACACTAACATCCATATTTGGTGATTTTAAAATTTTTTTCCAGGAGTCATTATGGAATTCTCTATTTTTAAACCACCTCTCTCCAGTTCTGAGCAATCCTGTAGCCTCTGCAATAAAAACTTCAGTGACAGTAAACTTGACATCCCCTACTTCAACTTCGGTTCCTTGAAATGATCTTGCAAATGTTTTAGTGACTTCCTTATGGAAGCCATTAAATTTTTCCAAAAATTGAAGCCATCCTATTTGTTGTAACATTTCTTTGCATTGTGGGTAACCTTATAAATATTTTGAACCCACAGGTTCAGTCCTTACGATGAAACCCATGATTTTTTTCAATATCAAATTAACACTCTTCTACCCACAAAACAATAACTTTCACTTTCGGATTGAAATGGCTTCAAGCTCTAAATGAAAATGGCTTCAATTTTGGAATGACATACCTCTGATTTATAGTGGCAACAACTTCAAAACCTCTGGCTGATATGCCTTTGTTTGATAATGAAAGCAGTTTCAAATTCCGAGCTGATATGTCTCTGATAGACAGTGGCAGATGGCTTCAAATTTATTTTTGTGCAATACCTCTGGCTCTTAGTAGCAAAAGACTTCAAACTCAACACTGCAACATCTCTGTCTCTGGTAACAACAGACTTCAAACTCATCACTACAACACCTTTATCTCTGGTAACAAATGGTTTCAATTTTAAAACCTCTGTCTTTTGGTAACAAAAGACTTCAATTTTAACACCTCTATCTTTTGGTAACAAAAGACTTCAAACTCCACACTGCTACAATTCTGTGTTAATAGTGAAAATTCTTCAAACTCCGTCCACAGTGATATTTTATCTGCCCACGGGATCAAGTGGCTTCAAGTCCTCACACTGTTATACTTCCAAATTTACCCTTCTGCTCTGCTCTGCGTTTACAATGCTCAAATGTTATTCAAACTGATATCCTTTAGCTCTGCTCTGCGTTTACAATGCTCAATTTTATTCAAACTGATATCCTTTAGCTCTGCTCCTGGTGATAATAATATCTCTGTCTTCGGAATGGAATGCCGGCTACGGAATGAAGTTATGGTAGTGGTCACGGAATGGAGTAGTGGAGTGAGGTGGAGGGATTGTATTAATGATTGAAGAGACGGCGGAGGATTTTACGATGGCAGAGGGAATCAACATTGAATGATTTGGTTAAGAGACGTGGAAAATTCAAATACCTCGGCCAATTAACTACTTAAATGCTATCGGATATGAAATTTGAAATGGAAGATTTTAATCCAAAGTCTGTAGAGGGTTTGTTGGTGTTGATCAATAAAAACAATTAAAACAACCTTTTCGAATAATCCATAACTAAACTATGCTAAAATTTTATGAAATTCCATTATAATTTTAAACTTGTTACCTCTGCCCTTTATTTGATTTTTGTAGCCTTTGTCTTCTCTACTCATCTTTGGAGGAGTCTTCATAATTTTCTTGATGCTTTTGATTCATGAATTCACTGGGTCACTTTGTTGCAATTCTGATGTCTGCTAGTTGATGCCTTCAGGATTTGTAGCTGCGGAAAGACTAACGGGCTGCAGAAAGGCTGATCAGCTGCAGAATGTCCACTGAGCTGCAGAATGTTCCTGTAAAACACTTTAATCATGAAAATGGAATGTTTTTGAAGTATGGGTGAAATGTTATGTGGTATGAATGAAAATGGATGATGGATTATGATATGTATGAAGTGGATAATGGAATGGAATGGATTCAGTTCATGAAATGGAATGAAGGAACATAAGGGCTGTACTGCAATTCATGACATATTTTACTCACTTACAGCAAGATATCAAATTTTGTGTTTTGACATGAAAATGAGATGAATGGAAGATGGAATGAGATGAATGAAGTGTGAAATAGAGTGAAATATGAATGATGGATGAGATGGAGTATGGATGAATAAGTGAATGGAGTGAGATGAAATGAATCATAAGCACTATGGAACTGAACTTATGATTTTTATAATAGCTGCTTATAAAAACAAAAATGGGAAAAGTTAGTGTCAGAGAGACTCTGATTTTCACCCTATCTTTTCTGTATAAACATGCCAATCAATGATTGGTTTTCATGTTTATACCTTTTTTTTTTCAAAAGAGAAATGCTTCAGAAAATTTAATCAAGTTGATGAAGAAGAGAGACTCTTCTTCATTAACTTCACATCATTGTCTTCTTGGAACTTCTTGACAAACTCTTCTCTTGAGAGTGGCTTGTGGTATAGCTTCAGTCTATGACCATTCACAAGAAAAGTGACCTCCTCTTTATCTATAGTTCTGATTTTTACTGCCCCATTATCAAAAATTCGAACAATTTCATATGGCCCAAGCCAATGTGTCTGAAATTTCCCTTGAAAATCCTTGAATTTTGAATCAAACAAGAGAGCCCAATCACCCTCTTTAAATTTCTTCTCCTTGATGTACTTGTCATGCCATCTAGCCCTTTGCTGTTTGACTAGACTTGTTTTCTGAACTGCATCTTGTCTGATCTCATCCAATTCATTAATTTGCTCCAGTCTATGCTTTTGTGCCTCCGTTAGATCAAGTCCTAGCTGAACTGCCATCTTGAATGTTTGAATTTGGAATTCTATAGGAAACAAAACTTGCTTCCCATAAACAAGCTCATAAGGAGTATGGCCTGTTGTGTTTCTCCATGTAGTTCTATAGGCCCATAAGGCTTCAGGAAGCCTATCTACCCAATCTCTTCTATGTAGATGAACAGTCTTTGTTAGGATTCCTTCAATGACTTTATTAGTAGATTCCACTTGACTATTTGCTTGTGGATGATAAGGAGTAGATGTTCTATGTCTGATTTTGTACTTCTCCATCATTTTCTCCACTAGCCTTGATGTAAATTGAGCTCCTTGATCTGTAACAATTTCCCTTGGGACACCAAAACGAGTGAAAATATCCTCAAAAAGAAAAGTAACTACAGATGATTCATTAGCAACAAGTAATGGTTTAGCTTCTACCCACTTAGTAACATAATCAGTGCAAACTAATATATATTTCTTTTGTTTTGATGGAGGACTAATGGGTCCTACAAAATCCAAAGCCCATTTTTCAAAAGGTTCAATGTGTACCTGAGGTTGTAATGGCATCTCACCTGAAGGAGAAGGTTTCCCTACCCTTTGGCAACTGTCACACCTTTTGACATACTCCCTTGCATCTTTAAACAAATATGGCCAATAATATCATAAATTAAGAATCTTATAGGCTGTCCTCTTATCTGCAAAGTGTCCGCCACAAGGTTCATCATGACATGCCTTGAGAATTTCAGGCATCTCATCTTCATGAACACACCTTCTAATAATCAAATCTGGGCCTGTCTTGTACAACTCATTAGCGACCCATGAATATCTTGCACTATCATTAATGATTTTTCTTTTATCCCTTGCATTCATAATTGAAGGAAATTTTCCTGAAACTAAATAATTGGCAATATCAGCAAACCATGGAGTTTGAGTAGAGATTGCAAAAAGATATTCATCAAGAAATTGATCTTCAACCGGAGTGTCATCTTTGATATTTTGAATTCTAGACAGGAAATCAGCCACAGTGTTTTGTTTTCCAGGCCTATCTAGAATAATAATGTTGAATTCTTGCAATAATAACAACCATCTTATAACTCTGCCATTAGTAATTGATTTATTCATTAAATATCTAATTGCAGAATGATCAGTGTGAACAAAAGTTTCATAGCCTGTTATATAGTGTCTAAATTTGTTAATGGCATGAACAATAGCTAAAAACTCTTTTTCAGTTACAGTATAGTTTAACTCTACGGGAGTCAAATTTTTACTGATATAATAAATGGCATAGGGAATCAAATCTTTCTGTCCCAATACTGCTCCTAGAGCTGTATCGGAAGCATCTGTCGAGATATGAAAAGGTAACTTCCAGTTAGGTCCCCTTAATATAGGTGGTTCAGAAATTTTGGTTTTCAGGGTTTCAAAAGCTAACTGGCAATCAGAAGTCCATTTAAATTCACAATCTTTGGTGAGTAATTTGAAGAGAGGAGATGCTATTTTGGTGAAGTTTTCTATAAATCTCCGATAATACCCTGTAAATCCTAGAAAACTTCTAACATCTCTTTGAAAACTTGGAATGGATAGGTTAGAAATAACTTCAACTTTTGCCTCATCAACTCTAATCCCATCCCCTGAAATGTGGTGCCCTAAAACAATACCTTCAATGAACATCATAAAACATTTTTCATGACTAAGAGAAAGGTTTGCTTCTTGACATCTTTTTAAGACTTTTTCCAAGTTTTCTAAAGCCTCTTCAAATGTATCCCCATAAACTGTAAAATCATCCATATACACCTCTACACAGTCATGTATCAGATCAGAAAAAATTCCTAATACTGCCCTTTGGAATGTTGCAGGTGCATTGTATAACCCAAATGGCAATACTCGGTAGGCATAGGTACCCCAAGGACAAGTAAATGTGGTTTTATCTTGGTCTTCAAGTGCTACTTGGATTTGATTGTAACCACTAAACCCATCTAGGAATAAAAAGTACTTTTTACCTGCTAATGTATCTAATACTTGATCTATGAAAGGTAAGGGAAAATGTTCTTTAAGAGTAGCTTTATTCAGTTCTCGGTAGTCAACACACACCCTCCATTTTCCATTTTTCTTAGGTACAATTACTAAAGGGGAAACCCACTGACTATCTGAAATAGGATAGATGTAGTTAACATTTAACAATTTTTGTAATTCTTCCTTGACAATTTCCCTAAGATTTGGATTCATCCGTCTTTGAGGTTGTCTGATTGGTTTGCAATTTGCCTCTATATAGATGTGATGAGTACAAGTCTTGGGACTTATCCCTTTCATGTCAGTGTATTCTCATGCATATGCAGAAGAATGTCTCTGTAATACTTTGACTAGCTCTTCTTGTTGAGATTTTTCCAGGTTTTTGTTTATGTTCAAGGTTTTGCCTGGAAAAATTTCACTTGTAGAACTGCCAAATTTGTCCATAGAATGAAGAGACATCTGTCTAGATGAAAAGAACTCAATATTGGATCTCTCTTGAAATGATTCTTGTTTGTGCTCTGGAGAAGATTCAAAATTTTCTAGAGTATTCAAAATTTGATTATCTTCACTAATTTCTGAAATTGTGAAGAGTGGTTGTAAATATTCTTCATCCTCTATCCATTGAGTGTCATCTAGATCCGTAATTGTCCTAGCTGGAGGATATAAAGTGAATTTCTTTGTTGAACTACCATCAGAAATATACATATCACCGGACCTACAACTAATAAAAGCATCAGCTGTAGCCAACCAAGGTCTTCCTAGTATAACAGGATGGCTTCCTAGATTATTCTTGGGTGTTAGGATCATGAAATCCACAGGGTACTCCCAAGAGTCTAGGGACACTGGAATGTCTTCTATTACCCCATCTGGTCTGATCACAGATCTATCTGCTAATTGTAATAGTGTGGGTGTAAAGAGAAGATTAGGAAGTTTCAGCTTGTCCATGATTTGTCTACTCATGATATTTATTGCTGCTCCTAAGTCAATGAGTGTGTTTTGAATTTCAATTCCATTGATGTGAATTTTGACAACTGGATTTCCTGGGTCAAGATACTTTGGAATAGCAATCTTGCCCATCATAATGTCTGCTATTTGTCCTACTCGTTGAATTTTCTTGGTTTCTCTTATTATTTTTCTTGTTGTCTTCATACTCAACTCCTTTATTGTTTTGGCTAAAATTGGGATTTCTTTGATGGCTTGCAATAATGGAATTTTAATGCAAACATTTCTCAATTCATCTAAGAAATCATAATTAGGCACCATTATTTGTTTTTCTATACCTTTATCAATTTGTAGTCTTTCCGGAAAGGGAGGTATAGAAGTAGATGTGGATGGTTTCTCTAATACTGGAGTTGAATTTATTGGATCTTTTTGTTTTAGTTTTTCAATGTTTTGGTCTTGAAAGGATGTATCTTTCTCAAGACTTTTATTAACCCGTAGGGAGTCTTCCTCAGAATTATCTTGTTCTTGTATGATCACAGAAGGTTTCCTCTTCTCAAGTATCCTTCCAGACCTAAGTTGAAAATCACTAAGGTCTAGAGGAGTAATTAAATAAGTTGGAAATTGTTGACCTTCTATCATGTATGTATTTTGAGGGTTCTTATTATTGGGGTTTGGTATGGGTTGAGCTGGCAATTGATTGGATTTTTGAGGGAATGGTAATGGAAGTGGTTGATTTTGATGAGATTGGTTCGGATGATGTTGTTGAGGATTTTGTTGAAAATTTTGTTGAAGATTTTGAGGAAAATTTTGTTGGGAATTTTGAGGATAAAAATGTGGATATGGTGGATAGGATGGTGGATAATGATAATATGGAGAGTATCTTCCATAGGGACCTTGTGATCCTTGTGCCCAAGCTTGAGATTGATTTTGAAATTGGGGCCAAGGTTGCTGCCAAGAATTCCAAGGTGGAGGTTGATTATACATTTGATCATGGAATCCTTGTGTTTGAGGTCCCTGCCAAGGTCTTCTAGATACAAAATTAAGAGACTGTGTGGAATCTGTAGGAGTTTCCTCCTGAAAGACAGCTTTGAGACCAGGAAGAGAAGGACAATTTTTGGTTTCATGTTTTTCAGAACAAATAACACAGGTTTCTACAACTTTTACATCCAAAGGACACTCTCTCAAGGCATGTTTCTTTCTACATTTGGGACAAAATATTGCCAAGGCATCAGATTCAACCTTTTGCTTGTTTTGTATCTTGAGGGTGTCTATTTGTTCACTAAGACTCCCTAAGATGTCAGATTTAAAATCATCAAGCATGTGTCCTATTTCTGATCTACTTACTGTCCCAGAAGCAGATTTACTTGCCCTTGCAAGAGCAGGATCTCTTGGACATTTGACAGTTTTAGATTTTCCTCTGGAAAGGTTGATACATAACTCAGATATTTCATGTAATGTGAGTTGTGATATATCCCCTTTTCCCATCATGTTAAGGATATCCAACCATTCATCCCTAATTGTTTTCAACAAAAGAGCTTTTAAAGTGTCTTGATCTAGGTTTTCCATTTGTGCCCTTTTTATGTTGTATTTAAATCTTTCCAACAAATCTTCTAATTTTTCATCTTCTTTTGGTAACATCTTGAACACTTCTTCCTTATGATTAACCGGCATACAATAATCCAAGTATCTCTCTACAAATGCTTGTTTCATGTCTTCCCATGTTCTAATAAAACTACTGTTTAAACTCATAAACCACTTCAATGCTGCTCCTTTCAGAGTTGAAGGAAATAATTTCAATTTTTGAGCATCTTGTAGATAGTCATAAGTTCTACACAGCACTTCAAATTCGAATAAGAAAGTTTCAGGATCCTCAGTTTTAAGTCCATAGAAGTTCAGAAGGACAGAAGGTGAAATGTTTTTCATGGTTGTATTGGTTTCTTCATCAAGTATAGGGAACCCAAAAGAGCTTCCTATTCTACCTCTTCCTCCTTCTGTACCTCTACCTCCTTCTCCTCTTCCTCCTTCTCCTCTACCTCTACCTCTACCTCCTCCAAATAATGTGTGTTCTCCATTAACAACTCCTCCTCCTCCTTCTTCTGCCATGGTTGACTCTCCTGTGGAAATAGAAAGGTTTGTATCCCTAACAGGAGTCTTTAGATCTTCTATAGCGGGTTCAGTAGATGAAGTGGAAGATTTCTCTAATGGAATAGGTGACCTTAGATCTTCTAGAAGTCCAGGATCAGTAAAGGATGGAAGATGGATTTGAGTTGAAGGTGTACTAGCTCTGGATCTAGATGAAACAAGTGGTGTTCTAGAAATCAAACTTTTGCCTCTGCTGCTTATAAACATTCCCCTTGAATCTCTCTCCCTACGCATAAAATTGTTTTTGGATGCTAAGAAACAAAGGTAACCTAGTTTTCACTTCCGCGGCAACGGCGCCAAAAATGTTGGGTCTCAATCTAGTCTCCTAAATTGAGCTCATTTAATTGTGAACCAGGATTTGTAAACTGCTGAAGTGAAATGTACCATATGTACCTAGGTGCTTGTTTCCTAGTGCGTTTTGTGTAGTGTGTTGTGATGTTTTTGGTCTTTTATGTTGATTTATGATGTTTTTGGTCTTTTGGTGTTTTATGTTCACAATGAAACTGCCTAGAAAACTAATGAAAAGAAGTTGGTGGTCAAAACAGAGTTAAATCTAATGTATGGAATGGAAAATGCAATTGGAAACACTGAAGCAGAATCTGAACTATGACTAAATAAAAGCAAAAGCTTGATAATGACTTTTTAGGCAAATGACACAAACTAAACTTGAGAAATGATCACTAAATATGCAAATCCTCTAACTAAACAGCTAAACACTAATCTTACCATGATGCAACATTTTGTTCTAAGCTCTTCTATTCTATGACTAATTCCTAGTTCTATTCTGCAATTCAATTGAATATCACAGAACCTTTACTCAAAGAGTTATTGGTTTCTTTTTCAAAGTAGTTCTTTTGAGGAAGAGCTCTGTTTATGAAATGATGAGGAAATTGCAGAGAGATTTCAGACCTTATAGTGATGTTGTCTTCTATTTCCATGGCTATGGATCATTTGTAGATTTTAGAACAAGAAGATGTTTGTGAATAATGAAGGATGTCTTGTTAATCCTAACAACTAGAGTAATCTATTGTGCAATGGATGACAATTTGAATATGAGATGCAAGTGCAATGAGTTAATCTAAGAATGAACCTAAGATGCTACTAAACTAGAGAAATGTTGAACTATAAGTCATCATCAAACTTGAAACAAAGTAACTGAACATGAATTAAATGCAATGAAACTCCGGAGCATTCTAACTATACTAACATGCATTATTCTATGAAGTTACACAATCTGTTTGTTCATCATTAGTGCTATTTTGGAAGAGTTCCTTCTTTTGGAAGAGGTAGAACAATTCTGACTGTGTAATTGAGTGCAATTGTAAGCAAATAGACTGAAAGCAAATGAAAAACTAAGATATCATATCCATACCCTACTCATCATTATGATGTCTTGGGCAAGCGTTTAAGAGCAAGAACAGAGATGATACTTAGTACAAACACACAACTAAATCATTCATTATCACAGTCATGTCTTGAACTTCTTAAAGATGTCTTGGAAGAGTTTCTTCTTGTGGAAGAGTGATTAGAACAAGTGTAACTGTGATAGTGAATAGCAAAAACTACAACTAATTCCTACAGTACTATAGCTATTCATCATTCATCATTATAATCTGTTGGAAGAGTGTCTTCTTGTGGAAGAGCTAGAATGAATATAACTACAGTAGCTAGTTAAAACAACTATAAATTCAACTCCTAATCCTACAATACTATAGTCATTCAACATTCATCATTATAATCTGTTGGAAGAGTGTCTTCTTGTGGAAGAGTTAGAATGAATACGACTACAGTAGCTAATTAAAAAAAACAACTACAAATTCAAATGCAAAACGTAAAGGCAGCTAGAAAAACTTATCTAATTTACGCAAAATAAATCCGTGCAAGAGGCAGGGGCCCTCTACCACTTGATGGCATTCAACTTCAAATTAAATCACGCCTTCAAAATAACTTTGTCTGCTCCATTAAAGATGAAATAATTTGAACATAACACTCTGCGTCTTCAGGAATGTAACACAGAGTTTAAACAAAATCTAGCAGCAAATCTAACATAAAATCTCTCACATAGCTCTCGGTCTCCCAAGAGTTTATAAAGCAAATGCACGTAACAATAATTACAACAATTTAGGAATAATGTCTTTCCTTATCCGAATCATGT